>CAJHNH020005946.1:450713-690713 GCA_905116865.2 Candidula unifasciata | reverse complement strand
GTCACAAGATGCTTATATTGATTTCTAAATGAAATGCATGTTGGTCAGTTAAAAATGGTGATGTGAGCTATCAGTGTTGATTAATGTCACATTGAAGTGATTAGTGTTACCTCAGAATTATTATTGCCTGGGAATGTTTATGAAGGTCAGTATGAAATATCTTGTCAGTTAGAACATGTTTACTGATGGCAGCTAAAAATATTCACTGTTGGCAACTTCAGAATGTTTACTGATGGCAACTTAACATTTTTACTGATGGCAACTCAGAATGTTTACTGATGGCAACTGAGAATGTTTACTGATGGCAACTCAGAATGTTTACTGATGGCAACTGAGAATGTTTACTGATGGCAACTCAGAATGTTTACTGATGGCAACTCAGAATGTTTACTGATGGCAACTCAGAATGTTTACTGATGGCAACTCAGAATGTTTACTGATGGCAACTGAGAATGTTTACTGATGGCAACTCAGAATGTTTACTGATGGCAACTGAGAATGTTTACTAATGGCAACTGAGAATGTTTACTGATGGCAACTGAGAATGTTTACTGATGGCAACTGAGAATGTTTACTGATGGCAACTGAGAATGTTTACTGATGGCAACTGAGAATGTTTACTGATGGCAACTGAGAATGTTTACTGATGGCAACTCAGAATGTTTACTGATGGCAACTGAGAATGTTTACTGATGGCAACTGAGAATGTTTACTGATGGCAACTGAGAATGTTTACTGATGGCAACTGAGAATGTTTACTGATGGCAACTCAGAATGTTTACTGATGGCAACTGAGAATGTTTACTGATGGCAACTGAGAATGTTTACTGATGGCAACTGAGAATGTTTACTGATGGCAACTGAGAATGTTTACTGATGGCAACTGAGAATGTTTACTGATGGCAACTCAGAATGTTTACTGATGGCAACTGAGAATGTTTACTGATGGCAACTCAGAAAGTTTACTGATGGCAACTGAGAATGTTTACTGATGGCAACTCAGAATGTTTACTGATGGCAACTCAGAATGTTTACTGATGGCAACTCAGAATGTTTACTGATGGCAACTCAGAATGTTTACTGATGGCAACTCAGAATGTTTACTGATGGCAACTCAGAATGAATACTAATGGCAACTCAGAATGTGTACTGATGGCAACTCAGAATGAATACTTATGGCAACTCAGAATGTTTACTAATGGCAGCCAAATATAGTTGTATTGATTGCCTGTTATGTTGTGTTTCATGCATTGCTGGATTGTGGAATACGCTAAAAAAGATACATCTTAGGGTCTCACAGTCCACAAGGGCCTCACAATTTGTTTGGTAATTTTTGTTAACAAAGAAACTTTTTTTAAATATATTAATATTATTATTATTTTTTTAATATATTACTTTTTAGCTTTAAAAGTTATCATATTTTTTAAAAATAAATGTTGTCATAATATCTCAGACTTTTGTTATTTCCAATTTGTGGAGATTAGCTGGTTAATTTGAAATGGTAGGGGCTCAGGACTTGATCCTGACTTGGGGACTCATCAGTTTTAAATCCAGATTTGTTTGCATGTAGTAAATACTTAAATAAAAAAAAAATTTGTTTGTTTAAACTAAGAAGGAGGAAAAAATAGAAATATATTAACAGTTAACGAAACAAAGACTTTTAAGAGTCGGTAACTCAGATTTTCCCAGTAAATTACCCAAATTCAAAGGGGAGCAGAAAGTAGTTACACTGTAATCTACTGTGCATGTGGTGTGTGACAAAATGAGGGCTGTCTCATGTGACTGGCTGTAGATGGACGTGAAGGACAGTTTGATTGATATTGACTTCATCACCTATCCATTGCCGACCAGTATAGAAATATTTAGTCACAGCCATATGTTTGATGTTGTGTTCATTCCTGTCTGACTTGTGAACTGGACTATTGTGAAGTGTAATCCAGATGCCTGCCTGAATGATGTAGTGTAGCTCAACACATCCAGCCACAATTATCTTTGTACTGTAATGACTTTATTTCATATAGTATTTCAGTGTTGTGTGTGTGCCATTTCCTATATATGTGTGTGTGTGTGTGTGTACGTGTGCCTGTGTGTGTGCCATTTCCTATATGTGTGTGTGTGTGTACGTGTGCCTGTGTGTGTGCACGCATATATATACATACACACACATACATACAGCACAAGTCACCCAATACATAGTTAGTTCTAAAGCCGTGTGGAATATATTCCATTTAATGCTCCACTCTGCTGGTGTTTATCGATTACCCCTTTATATATCTTTGTATATTTAGAAATAAATTTAAAATGTAGGTAAATAAAGTAACAAAAACGTTATTAGTAGCCTGTGCAATATGGCAGTGTTTTTAAAAAAAAATGTATTTTTCCCGGAAATTCCTGTGTGTTCATTACCCATTATTTCTTGCATTCACAAGGTAAAAGAGTTAAGTACTAAGAAGTCTTTCAATAGCAGTCAGTAGTTTTATTATTTCTTGCATTTATAAGGTGAAAGAGTTAAGTACTAAGAATTCTTTCAATAGCAGTCAGTGGTTTTATTATTTCTTGCATTCATAAGGTGAAAGAGTTAAGTACTAAGAAGTCTTTCGATAGCAGTCAGTGGTTGTCAGGACTTTGGTTTTCAGTGTTTCAAAATAGCCAGTTTTTAAATTCTAGAATAGTCATACTCATGTTAGTTTCCACATGTGTTTTTTTTTTAAAATGTATTTTTCCCGGAAATTCCTGTGGGTTCATTACCCATTATTTCTTGCATTCACAAGGTAAAAGAGTTAAGTACTAAGAAGTCTTTCAATAGCAGTCAGTAGTTTTATTATTTCTTGCATTTATAAGGTGAAAGAGTTAAGTACTAAGAATTCTTTCAATAGCAGTCAGTGGTTTTATTATTTCTTGCATTCATAAGGTGAAAGAGTTAAGTACTAAGAAGTCTTTCAATAGCAGTCAGTGGTTGTCAGGACTTTGGTTTTCAGTGTTTCAAAATAACCAGTTTTTAAATTCAAGAATAGTCATACTCATGTTAGTTTCCACATAGTCTCTAAAATAGCATATCATCATCATGTAGCTTGTCATTCTCAGAATGTCATTTTCACTACACCCACTGGAAAAACTCAATCCTTTGCTAATTCCCCTGCTTTATATATTGTCATGCCAAGGGTATATTTAAAATCCTATTTCTCCATGTTGGTTGACCCCTGTCTTGTCTTTTCAGAACTACGCCTTCACTTACCGTTCCGTCTAATCACTATGATATTTAATGTAGGGTATTTCAGTTTCCAAGACATGACACTGTTTATGAGCCAGTTTTCTGCAGTGAAATGGTAAATATATAAAATAACTACAGACCAGGGGTTCCCAGATTGCTTATACCTGCAGATCCATATGATTTTCAGAGGTCTGCTACAGATCCCATTCCTTTTAATTTTCGTACTGAAGAACTTATAGTTTATAACTTTTAAAGTCGCGGAAAGGACTGTATTCTAATGTTGATTTTTGTTTTTTAAGTGTTATAATTGATATCACTGATCCCTTAAATTTATTCCATGGATTCCCGGGAAGTCGCGAAACGCCAAATAGGAGATAATGGAATAAGGTTGTTAGTTTGACACATGTACACATCATTATGTTTGTTACTTTTGTTGTCATGTTGTATCCATGGTTATTGCTCAAGACATAGGCAAGCACTGCGCCGATGATGCCATGCTGTTGTAGAGTCAAATGGTAGGTTGTTCTCTTTGTTGCTCTTTCTTGTTAACTTTCTTGCTCTTGCTTCTTGCCATTTCTGCTTATATTGTCATGCAGAATTCTAGTGGCTTTAATGATGGTTTTGAAAAAAAATGTCTTGGTAATGAAGGGGGGTAAACTGTTTGACTCATGTTCTGATGGTTGTGAGTTCGATTGTGGACTGTTCTTCAGTTTGCAGGTGCAGATATTTTAAAGTTCTATCATTGTCATTGCTGGAGCCATGGAATTCATGTTTTGTGGAATGTTATCACTGGCTAGCGGCCATGTTGTGGAGAGAGGCAATGTCATCTGGGATACCCTTTTAAAATGTTGGTGTTATGTTAAAGTAAAAGAAATGCTTTGATACTTAATTTTTACTGCAGCTAATTAAAGATAGTATTATTGAGAAGCATGCTACACAATAAGTGGCTTACATTCCTACATATTCAAGATACTTTGGGCATAGTGAACAAGTAGGTCTGATTTTGTCACTGCCTGGGCAAAATGTGAAAATTAGAACAGATACCCAAAAGAAAACTAGCTCGTTAATAGTATCATGCCTAGTGAAATGAAATGCTTTGGCCAGATTAAATACAACAGTCATATAGAAGTAGTGATGGGAGTTCCCAGAGGTAGAGCGAGAGGTAACCCAGCAAAAAGTTTGACACAAAGCACCTTGGGCATAGGGTAGGGGGAAGACTGAGAAGGAAGTTGAGTCAAGCCCCATCCTCATCTACAGTAGCCAGTACAAAGTTCCAACACTCATGGTGTCAGTCGCACTCACTGGCAAAGGCTCAAGAGTTGTTCCAACTGGCGTTGATGAGAGTGGCATTTTTTAGTGTATTTTTGGTCCATCGTGGTGTAGCTGCTAGTCACTCCGCATGCTGGGCTGAAGGTCAGGAGTTCAAATTCACACCGAGTCAGATTTGTAAAAAAAAAATTTATATTGGCTGTTAGGTGACCCAGCCTAAAATATGTAGAGGTAAAGTCTTGGGAAGTAAAGTGGCCGACATCATGTTGACCACATCGTCAGGTTGATGGCTGATTAGTTTATAGAAATATTAGTCCAGCATCACATGTAAGATGCATTAGTGGTATGAATGTATGAAAAGGGATCCTTGACTTACTGACCCATGGTCCTGATGAAGCGTTCCTGCGCCTGCGGTACATGTCTGTTGGTATGTCTTAGCCTTTCTGGCTATCCTCCCAATAACGGTCCTAAATTATTGAGCCGGAAAATATACCCTTACAGGGCCTCAGTCACGTGTCAATTGCGCACTTCCATCGCCTTAAATTGCGCACTTCCGGCGACTTCCGCCACCGCCGAGAGGATCCCCCACACCGCTCACGCGGCGTGGATTGAGGCTAAACTAGATGGCTGGGACTCACGAGCAGTAGCTACCGCATCTCCTGCAGCTTCCTTAATTTTTTTTGCTCGTGAGTCCTAGTACATAGCAGGTATTGGGTGACAGGCTTGCGACAAAGTGGGCACCTGACCGGGAGCCTGATTCCAGAAAGGACCTGCTAAGTGACCATGATGATGACAAAGAAGTCCGTAGGGTCATCCGGTTTCCTTGTCCAGGGATAGAATAGTATGGAAAACAAAAAAGAAGCAAGTAGAGAATAAATAATGATGATGACAATGAAGTCTGTAGGGTCACCTTGTTTTCTTGTCCAAGCTTAGAATAGTTGGGAAATTATATGAAAGAAACAAGTAGAGAATTATGTAATGATATTGTTAAGCACTTCACATTTACTAGGTCATAGATATATGTAATACATTAGGCTGCCTTAGTGAGCTATGATATGAATTTGAGTTTCGCACATTTTGTGTGGCAAGCAGACAGACAAGCTGTTTTAAAGAAGCTGTTGTCTTGGGCATGATTTCATCCACTTCATGTCAGCAGCTCTAGCAACTCTGTTACCACCAATCAAAGCTTAGCACTGTTGATTAATTTACACCTGCAAGTGTGGCAGCCATCTTGAACAGTTGATTCACTGCTACTTCACCAGCATCAATCAGTAGTTTGTTAGCTTTTCCATTTCCTGTTAGCCAGCTTTATACAGCTTTATATTGCTTTAAAAAAAAAAAAAATTTAATGGCTAATCAAAATGTTTAGCTGATTGCCACAAACCTGCAATGTTATATCGGATTAGAGAGAAACTAAAATAGATTACACCATCCAGAGAGATTGCTCTACCTATTATGATTCCATGAGAAAAAGTTTTGTTTCCTCAAAAGACTTTTACAGGTTTATCTTTAGTTCTGACAGCTAATTTTTTCTGTGTGTTCTGACTGATTTCGGCCACTCTTCACTTCTATTTTCAGTGTTATTAGAATTGTTGATGATGTGCATTTTTTGTCTCCATCTCTTTTTGTATTTTTCAGTTTTTCTAAGTTTTTTCTTCTTCCATCTTTCCCTCCTACTATTTATCATTCGGATACTTCCTTCTGCTCTTTCTTGCCCCCCCCCCCCCCCCATTTTCTGTTTAGTTGTCAGTACATTTGGCCATCCACACATTTCTTTATTCTTTTTATCTTCCCGTTCATAAGTAAATCAAGTACTTTGTTTTTTTTTAGCAAAATGTCAGGGTAAATAATATGTTTTATTGCTTTAGAGACCCCTGGAGTTGAGGTTTTATTGCTTTAGAGACCCCTGGAGTTGAGGTGTTGGCGCTTTATGCAAGACTTTTGGTAGGCAAGAAGACACGTTGCAGAGAGAGAGAGAGAGAGAGAGAGAGAGAGAGAGAGAGGGGGGGGAGAGAGAGAGAGAGGGAGGGAGGGAGAGGGAGAGAGAGAGAAAGAGAGAGGGAGGGAGAGAGGGGGGAGAATGAGAGAGAGAGGTGTGGAAAACACCCTAGGGCTATTCAGCTTGTGACCCACTGGCTAAACCTGGTGGACATAGCAAGTGGCCTGTCGATTATTGCCAGTTGGATTCAATTATTGGTTCTTTCTACCCTGATGGTTTCAGGCTTCTGACCCAGGTGAATCCCTTACAAGACATTGCAGAATCAACCCCAGCATTTTTTGGCTGTTATGGTTTTTCTAAGCAAATTTTACATTCAGTAGTTTGCCATTGCTCTTGGTCAGCTCTCGGTACCCCTGTCAAACGCTCTTGGTCAGCTCTCAGTATCAAACCAACGCAAGACAAACCGTCTGCAGCTGGGATCGAACCTGATACTCTGACATTATGAAGCATGTTCGCAATGCCTAAACCACAGACGCCGACACATGACGATTCCTATTTTCAGCGTTTAGGCCCCTGAGTAAACTTAGTTAAACTGCCTATATCAATGAATTCAATCCTCTCACTATGTTAACAGTTTTCCGTTTATCCGCTGGCTTGCTTGTCAAACATGTCCCTCAGAAGCATTGTACTGAATAGGTTATTGCTGAGAATTCATTCTTTGAGATGTCATGACAGACGTCAACCACACGGCTGCCTTGAAATTATCACTGTATGTCTGTGCATGAAGTGCATTGTGGATTATACTGCACTTGACATTTTGTACAAGCCACTTAAAGAAAGTAATTGATCATGTCGGATTGCTGTGTTATATTGTTGTTATTGATTCTGTGGCAATTTAAACTCCCACCCCTTGCCTGAATCCTTGTTGTAATAATGTCTGCATGCTTTTGTTATTTGCTACTCTGTCCCTACCTCAAATTTATTGAAGTTTATAGCAAAAGGATATTTTTATTTTTATTTCCATTATAAGCAGCTAAAATTTTTACAAATAACAGTTGCAATGAAATAAAACAAGAAAGTTAAAAAATTCCAAGCTTTTAATTGTTATTGGACTATGTTTAACTTCTCACTAACTTTCAGTTGAAGAAATGTTTTGCAACACCGTGGCCATAGAGGGAAAACAGCTGATAAAAAAAAAAAACAAAAAACTGTTTGCACTTAAAAAAAAAAGCTTTTTTCCTCCAGGAGTGTAGTCTGTATGATTAACATCTCAACAATGAGAATCTAACCGGCACAAATCCCAGAAACCCTGGTCAGTCATATAAGAATTAATCAAGTAACAGAAAGTGTATTGACGGGCACTCATAGAAAGAAGTAGAAAGATAAACACACTAGACAATATAAAAATCGAAAGCTATAGTTACCGTGCCAGGAATTGAACCTATCACCTCCAGACGGCGTTTGCGCCTCGCCATGAATACAAGTGCACTAAGAACATGGTCAACTAGGCACTCCCAAACAAAGGTGTCTTATTGGCCATGTCTATCGTACAACTTGAAATTCACAACTATGAAATACGGACAAAATTCATTTCAACCCATTAAAATGGCACCATAGGTTACAGAAATTGATATTAACAAAGCAAATGTTGAATAACGATCACAGCAACAATTCGATTTTTATGTCTAGTGTGTTCTTCTATCTTTCTACTTCTTTCTATGAGTGCCCATCAATACACTTTCTGTTACTTGATTAATTCATAATATTAAAGGCCTCAAAGGTTCCGCCTCCGTTTATTTATCAGTCATATAAGACAGATAAAATGGGGTACCAGGCAGTTAACTAAATAACCTGTATTCCAGTGGGGGGGGGGGGGGGGGGGGGGGGGATGTAGAACAAATGCACAACTTTCCAACAGGCTAAACACATAAGGAAGGTGTCCTTGGGGAACCCGATTTATTTAGCATGGCCGAGCCAAATGCAACAAGCACAAGAACACTTAGTGTGTGCTGGTTGGGATTGATGAGTAGACAGTGACACATCACATCTCTGGAGAATAAGGGGTCAAGAGGGGTCGTCATGAACCACTGTTTCTTTAATTTTACGCATAACATTTTTTTTTATATTTACAGTTTCCTCCTGTTATTTATTGTTTATAATTATTTATAGTGTTGTTGGGATGACTAGTGTTCCCAAATTATGCTTATATTGTTTATAATTATTCCTGCTAATGTTTAAATTTTTATCTTCTTGGTATGATTATTAGCACTATTTGAGGATTTATAGATTTTATCATCATTTCAAATAGTTTATAATTATGCTAAAGTTTAGATTTATATTGTAGTCTTTCTCTTATCATAAATTAAAAAAAAAATAATTAGTTATCTGTTATTAACGTTTATAATTTCTCTCTGGTTTGTTTTTTGTAGATTATTTATACTCTGTTCCCTAAGTGGAGCATATGCCAACCAGTTCTCCCTATACTTTTCCAGTTGATGTGACTCCATCCAAAACCTCCCCATCCAAAACCTCCCCATCCTATCCATCTCAGTCTGCAGTTCTCTCTGTTTAAAAAAAAAAAACAATTCATTTTTTCTTTGGAATCGTAATTTTTCAATTTGTTATCATTACTGATACAGATATTAAGTTTTATTGTGTTTTTTTTTACTGACAACATTTAGTTTGGAAGCACTTAAAAGAATGCCCTGAGTGCTGTGATGTTAGTTATTCAACTCCACTGCCCATTTGTATGTTGTATGTCTGCATTATCCATGATGAGAATCCATGTTGCGTTCAAGAATTAAAAAGAACAATATTCAACAGTGTTACAAAGAAATTTGACGAGTTGACCTAAAAGATATGATTGCTCTTACCAGTGTAGGACAGGAATTTCTCACAAATCTGTTTAAAACTGATTTTTGCAACAGTTTTGTTTTACAAAATTTTTTTTTTTACATTACCACATTTACTGCAGTAAAAGAGTGTGAAGGAGATGTTGCTATCAAAAAGCGAATGTGAGGCAGGTTTTTGCTTCTGTGCTATTGCCTGTTTGTTCACAATAGTAATAGCATGCATATCTGCTTCAGTGGACCAATTTAATTGGTAAAAAATAAATACTAGTCCAGAATTAGTGCATTTTAGAATATTTTAATTTCCTAGCTTGTTTAAAAGAAAACAATGCAGGTTTTTTTTTTCTAAAAAATGCTCAGGCATTTCATTTCTCCACAACTAATTTATGATGATTTATGTACAAATATTACTAGTGCACATAATGATTTGTCAAAATTTACTAAATAATTAATTATGAAACATAATTTACTGGTTACATTTTCTGTTTTAGTGTCTGGTGTAAAAGTAAAAAAAAAAAGTAAAGATCCCTTTTCACACCTTGCGGCGCATCGGGCATATGGGCAGAGCGTCCCATATTTGTACAGACCATCAGCACTCTGTGGGTAATGTGGCCAGCATTACGCCGGCTGTCTTTGCTTTCCCAGGACAGCCCATCCTGGTACCCATTTTAGGCTGGGTCGACCTGCGACTTCTGGTGTAAACTGTAAAGAATATATTGTCTGTTACTAATGTTTACTTTTAATTATTAGTTTTTCCTCCAAAAATGCTTCACTAAACAACATATTATCAATTCCTTCAAGTTTCCACTAAACTCGCTAGCATTTCTTGTTTCCTTCAGCTTCTCCGAGACCTTAAAACCCAGATTGTTCTGAATTCTATCTTCTTCCTCCTCCTCTGCTTTTTTTTCTTTAGCACTGTGAACACTTAAGGCTAAGTGCTGCAGATATCACCCTCCTTTCATCTCTGTGATTGGCGTACTCTTTAAAATTGGTGACTGGGGGTGTTGTTAGGTCTGCCTGTAGTTAGGTCTGCCTGTATGTTGTTAGGTCTGCCTGTATGTTATCTATTCACATCTTCTTGGTTTTCTCCTGTCAGTTCTTTTGTATTAACAGTTTTTGCCTGTTATGACTGTTGTTTTTGCCTTGATTGTAAAAATCTGTAATTGTCATTAGTCTCTTGTATCTCTCTGTTCTCCACTAAATCATCACTTGTTAGAATAATTTGTTTTCTCCTGTTTATTTTAATACTGCATTCAGAATACTTATTTGTTAGAATTGTTTCTCCCCCCCCCCCCCAAGCTTCTTCAGATTCTCAGTTAAACTTTGGTTGTTAGCATGTATGTTTTCATCAGGTCTCTAAGCTCTCCACTTTACTCTGGTTGTTAATGTGTATGTTTTTATCAGGTCTCCAGCCCAGCTCTCTAGCGTAGTTGGCTAAACCGGACTGCGCGGTGACCGGGTGACGAACTCCTTGTGGTCCGGGTTCAATCCCGGGGGTGGGAAGAAAAGCCACATTTCTCCCAGATTTACGGTATTTACAATGGAATCAAGGCCGAAAGGTTATGATATCCATAATACCAAGCCTAAGGGTTAAAAACTCATGGCATCTTGATACTAAAAAAAAAAAAAAATCAGGTCTCTAAGATCTACTTGGCTATGTTCTTAGTACGCTTGTTTCCATAGCGAGGCGCACACACCATTTAGAGGTGACAGGTTCGATTCCTGGCATGGTAACTATATCTTTCGATATTTATGTGGTCTAGTGTGTCCTTCTATCTTTCTACTTCTTTCTATGAGTGCTGGCCAAAAAATTTTTCCCCTTTAAACCTGCCACTAAACTTGCAGCAGACGAATTGTTGGGATCTGTAGTCTTCCGTTAACTCCTTCAAGTTCTCCACTAAACTCTGATAGAATCTGTTATTTTCCATCATCCTCATCTCCACTGTAACTCTTGGTTGTTAGAATGTATGTTTTCATTAACTCTCCTCTATGCTGTGAGTAATTGACTGTCCATCAGTTTTCCCATGTTGTCCGTTAGACTCTGATGGATAGAATCTGTTGTTTTCTGTCAGTTCCTTCTCCATTAAACTCTCATAATTAGAATTAAAATTATGTTTCCATCAGCTCCCAGCTTCTCTGTTATACTTTGATTAATAGTCCATCAACTCTCCCAAGTTCTCCACTGAACTGATTGATTAATAGTCCATCAACTCTCCCATGTTCTCCACTGAACTGATTGATTGATTGTCCATCAACTCTCCTATGTTCTCCACTGAACTGATTGATTAATAGTCCATCAACTCTCCCAAGTTCTCCACTGAATTGATTGATTAATAGTCCATCAACTCTCCCAAGTTCTCCACTGAACTGATTGATTAATAGTCCATCAGCTCTCCCAAGTTCTCCACTGAACTGATTGATTAATAGTCCATCAGCTCTCCCATGTTCTCCTCTGAACTGATTGATTAATAGTCCATCAACTCTCCCAAGTTCTCCACTGAACTGATTGATTAATAGTCCATCAGCTCTCCCATGTTCTCCACTGAACTGATTGATTAATAGTCCATCAACTCTCCCATATTCTCCACTGAACTGATTGATAGTCCATCAGCTCTCACAAGTTCTCCACTGAACGGATTGATAGTCCATCAACTCTCCCATGTTCTCCACTGAACTGATTGATTAATAGTCCATCAGCTCTCCCAAGTTCTCCACTGAACGGATTGATATTCCATCAACTCTCCCAAGTTCTCCACTGAACTGATTGATAGTCCATCAACTCTTCCATGTTCTCCACTGAACTGATTGATAGTCCATCAGCTCTCCCATGTTCTCCACTGAACTGATTGATAGTCCATCAACTCTCCCAAGTTCTCCACTGAACTGATTGATTAATAGTCCATCAGCTCTCCCAAGTTCTCCACTGTAATGATTGATTAATAGTCAATCAACTCTCCCATGTTCTCCACTGTACTGATTGATTAATAGTCCATCAACTCTCCCAAGTTCTCCACTGAACTGATTGATAGTCCATCAGCTCTCCCATGTTCTCCACTGAACGGATTGATAGTCCATCAACTCTCCCATGTTCTCCACTGAACGGATTGATAGTCCATCAACTCTCCCATGTTCTCCACTGAACTGATTGATAATCCATCAACTCTCCCAAGTTCTCCACTGAACTGATTGATAGTCCATCAACTCTCCCATGTTCTCCACTGAACTGATTGATAGTCCATCAACTCTCCCAAGTTCTCCACTGAACTGATTGATAGTCCATTAGCTCTCCCATGTTCTCCACTGAACTGATTGATAGTCCATCAACTCTCCCAAGTTCTCCACTGAACTGATTGATAGTCCATCAACTCTCCCAAGTTCTCCACTGAACTGATTGATAGTCCATCAACTCTCCCAAGTTCTCCACTGAACTAATTGATAGAATCTGTTGTTTTTCCATCAGCTGCTTCTGCACTAAAGCCTGATATGTAGAATGTATTGTTTTTCAACAGCACCCTCAGGTGCTCCACTCAACTTCCGGGCGACGAATGTGACAAGTTCAGAGATTTGGTTAGAGTGGGAAGCCCCACCACCAGATCAACTGAATGGCAAACTAGAAGGTTTTGAAATCAAGTTTGGCAGAGACATCTTCAGTATTGAGCTAGTGAGCATTGACGATCCAACCAGAACTGTAAGTGGGCATCATTACTCTGCTTCACATTACTTTCTGTCGTTAAAAAATTGTTGATACTGTTTGTTTCATTACCTTTACTTCTAACGAAATTAAGAGGAAACTACAACCTTATGCTTGTGTATTTAGTATAGCTCAGATGGACTGCCAGGATGGGTAATTATTACGCTTTGAAAGAAGCGAGTGTCTAAAGAAAACATTCCCCGTGTGGGTTCCGAGCCCTATTGTAGGGAAAACATTTCCTGTATGGATTCCGGGGCCCTGTTATAGGAAAAACAAAAATCGACCTACTGCCTACCCAAAAGCATGTCTTAAGAGTCGACTAATTGGGAGCTTCCTTCGAAGTCAGAGTGTATTTACCTGAGAGGCAAGGAACCAACAGTCTGCATACATATTAGTCAGATCTGTCAAACAGATGCACACACAACACTCAGGTTCCGGAACAGAAGGACTGCAGTCCAGAAGTTTACAAACAACCAGAACTTTCAGCTGAACGCAATGAAGAAGAAAAAGGAAAACACCAGAAAGAGACAGTCATAATTGGGGGGGGGGGGGGGGGGGGGGGGGGGCACATTATGAGAAAAAAATAATCTGGAACATGTGATAGTTTGAAAGAATTGTGAAAAGAGAGAGAGGAAGTCAGTACGAGAATTGTCTTGACAGCCTTGTGTCATGGAAGGGTGTCAGTACATGAACTGATACATGCTGCTGAAGATTGGAGAGGTTGAGACATATGATTGCCTACACCAGTGGGCAAGACACTTCATGATGATGATGATGATGATAAGCACACTTGGCAGCACAGTGGCTAGCACAGTGTCACAATATGTTCCATTTATCATTGTAGTGTTGTGACAAATTTTGACTTCTGATGTGATAGATAGTTATTCAATACATCATACTTGCTGCATACCGAACTAACCAGTTCCATAGCTGCTTGGATGTTGAATGTTGAATTCAGAATAGACATCACAGCATTTGGGACACCCCCATAAGCTCTCCGTCCCCATCTTCAGCAGCAAGCGAAGAGGTAAAATTCCGATGGTACCAGTAACTGTCTGATTGTATATCTGTCTCACCTTTTCCCTGAGTGTTGAGCGTCGACCAGGTCCTCTTTTAACTCCTGGCGGTGCCATTCTCCTCAGACCGTAATGATCAATCTGTTCTCTGCACTGTTCACTCGCTCCCAAAGGGCCCTCACAACATCCAGCTTGTCATACGTCAGTTCACCACCAAGTGGTGCAGAATTAGCCAGTCTGTCTGGCTGATCATTTCACAGCACACCAGCGTGAGCTGGAGAAATTATCCAAAGGATGTTAACTACCCGGGACCTCTGAAGTGATGCTTGCCACTCTGCATGAAGCATGCCTGTCTACACCTTTTTCAACATGATCTGTGAGTCAGTTACAATGACGGCATGTGTGTGTACAGCTGATACTCAAGCCAGCGGAAGGCAGCAAAGACTGTTTCCACCTCCATTTTCGAACTAGACGTTGTGATATTATATGCCAGGCTTTGCTACACTAGGTGACGTCCATTCGCCTTCGCTATGAACCCCTGTGCACTTGTCTGCCCCTCAACACAGGAGCCATCTGTATAGACAATTACATCACCTGGGCTGCCAGTCCCTGCACTCACATCCCAAAGTGATTAGAACCTTTCACAAGTATGAAACCTGATCGGACACTTTGAGTCACTCCTCCTCACCTAAAAGCCTGCACACATGTCCAATTGTGTCTTCAGCTTGCACCATCTAAGACTTTCCTCTTTTCAGCTTTATCCAGCTGCTTGGATCTAATCTGTATATCACTCCATGTGTTGTGGCTGATGATATCAGTTATGTGTTGTTTTTTTGTGTGTGTTTTTTTAAATAAAAATTCTATGCAATAAGTTTCTTGAACAAAATTATTGAAAGTTCCCAAGGGACAGGATTTGTGAACATTTGAAAAACAACTGAGAGGCTAAGTCCATGCAGATTTAGTACTCACCCACCCTGGCTGAGATAGTGTAAAATGTTTTTTGGGAAGGGGAAAGTCCAGACAAACCAAACAAACCAGTGCTAGGGTTTCTGGGTGACCCAGAGGTTACTTTGCGCATTATCACCAAATCTGACTGTTGGACAAAAAGCTGAAATTAGCCGCTCAGAAAGCCACCGATATGGCAGTCTTGATACATCTCTCAGTGATCATTAGAGCTGAAATTATCCACCGATATGGCAGTCTTGATACATCTCTCAGTGATCATTGGAGCTGAAATTATCCACCGATATGGCAGTCTTGATACATCTCTCAGTGATCATTGGAGCTGAAATTATCCACCGATATGGCAGTCTTGATCCATCTCTCAGTGATCATTGGAGCTGAAATTATCCACCGATATGGCAGTCTTGATACATCTCTCAGTGATCATTGCAGCTGAAATTATCCACCGATATGGCAGTCTTGATACATCTCTCAGTGATCATTGGAGCTGAAATTATCCACCGATATGGCAGTCTTGATACATCTCTCAGTGATCATTGGAGCTGAAATTATCCACCGATATGGCAGTCTTGATACATCTCTCAGTGATCGTTGGAGCTGAAATTATCCACCGATATGGCAGTCTCGATACATCTCTCAGTGATCATTGGAGCTGAAATTATCCACCGATATGGCAGTCTTGATACATCTCTCAGTGATCATTGGAGCTGAAATTATCCACCGATATGGCAGTCTCGATACATCTCTCAGTGATCATTGGAGCTGAAATTATCCACCGATATGGCAGTCTTGATACATCTCTCAGTGATCATTGGAGCTGAAATTATCCACCGATATGGCAGTCTTGATACATCTCTCAGTGATCATTGGAGCTGAAATTATCCACCGATATGGCAGTTTTGATACAACTCTCAGTGATCACTGACCATGATAATAACCAATTGATAATTCTAAGCAAATATCTTTGATCGTTTTCTTCTTGCATACAGAGCACAATGCTGCAAGGACTCGAACCCTATACCTTATACATGGTGTCCATCAAAGCTAAAAACAGCGCAGGCATTGGCCCTGAAGCAGCAATGGGTGTGGAAACCAAAGAAGGATGTAAGTTGTGTGTAACACTTTTGTTTTTGTTATCAATTGAACTACTTTATATATTTATACTTTTGGTGACTGGGATAAAAGGATATTCTGAGATGAAACTGTCTTGTCCTTAGACTTTCATTTCGGCCAGTTGTAAAAGTTTTCACCAGGTTTTCAGCAATTTCGAGTTCTTATTCAAAATTTGAAATATGATATCAGGTTAAACGGTACACTTTCTGTGTCACAGTTTTTTAAAAATGGTTAAAAAAAAAACCCCATTTATATATATATGTGTGTGCATGCGCGCATGTGTATTCATATGTGTCTGTGTGTATAAATTCATGTGTGTAAGAAATATGATGGTGTGCAAGTTTTCCCTTTCCCAGCATTCATCCATCATTCTCAGCTTTCTGCCACAACATTCTTCCATAAACTGTCTACCCAAACATTCTTCCCTCTGTCTTCTACGTCACAATCTCCCCTTCACCTTCTTACCAAACATTCTTCCATCAACTTACATCAACATTCTTTTATGCCTTTTACCCCAGCATCCCTCCATAAACTTTCTACCCAGTCTTTCCCATTCACCTTTTACAGCAACATTTTCCCATCAAATTTCTACCCAGCAATCTTCCATCAACTTTCTGCTTCAGCATTCTTCCCATAACTTTCTGCCTCAACATCATTCTTCCTTTAACTTTCTGCCTCAACATTCTTTCATTAACTTTCTGCCTCAAAATTCTTTCATTAACTTTCTGCCTCAACATTCTTTCATTAACTTTCTGCCTCAACATTCTTCATTAACTTTCTGCCTCAACATTCTTTCATTAACTTTCTGCCTCAAAATTATTTCATTAACTTTTTGCCTCAAAATTCTTTCATTAACTTTTTGCCTCAACATTCTTCTCTTAACTTTCTGCATCAACATTCTTCTCCTAACTTTCTGCCTGAAAATTCTTTCATTAACTTTCTACCTCAGCATTCTTCCATCAGCTATGACATATTTGCCAGTGAGATCACACATGACACCTTTCATATAACCACCCTCCACAGTGCCATCCAAGCCTAGAATCACACACATCAGCAACCACCAGGCAACCTCCTTCTACGTCAACTGGGAACCGCCCCGAGAAATCAACGGCAAATTGATCAAGTATGAGCTCCAGTGGATCCACGACCAGGATGTGAAGTCCAGACGTATTGCAGGACATCTCATCAGCACCATGACTGCATATGTTTCAGACCTGAGTACGTCTGTCTGTTTTTAAACATTTGATCTCAATTAATGTTCCTATTCTGTGCAGCTGGTAGCCTCTGTGATCTAGCTGCTAGACGCTTGCCTGCGGATCAGAAGGTGGTAGGTTCGGTTCCTGACGAGGGCAATATTTTTTTTTCAAAAATGATCTTGGCTCCCAGGTTGACCCATCCTTGAGTGGGTATCAGGTACAGTCCTGGGAAGTAAAGGCAGCCGGCATGATGCTGACCACATCACCCACCAAGTGCCGCTTGGTCTATAAAATATAGGTCTAGCCCTATATACCCAATACACCTGAGAGGCGTGGAAAAGAGTCTTTTACTTTACTATCCTTCGCAGTTGTTATGTAACTTACTCTACCTTATGGAGTTCTACATGAAAATCTTTAATGTTTGAGTCTGAACGAGTTGAAATAAGAGTTTATAAGTCTGAGGAAAAAGGCTAAACAATTCAGTCAGAATGGCTTAATCATGATAGTCATACAGGTTATTGCAGAGCAAAGATGAGATTTGGCCATCTGACGAGAATGCCCTGGTACTAACTGTGACAGAGAGTCACACTGAGGAAATACGGTGGATACAGAGCAAAGGAAAGACCATGTAGAAGTTGAAATGACAGCATCAAGAACAGCAGAGAGGTTTAAAGCTAAGAGTATGAGAAGAAGTTAATTAAATACATACTATGGCAACAATTGTCCTGAAATCCTATGAGGTAGTTGTGGAGGACTTGTTATTGTTAGTGGGTCTTGCTAGTCACACTCGCCACTGCGGTGGGCTGTGACTTTCAGTGCCTCCCTATAGCAAGGTATAACACTGCCGCATGGAAAGTTGGAAAGGTGCCAACATTTCTAGCTGTTTAAGTAGTCATAATTAAGTACTCTCTCCTTCTTTCTTTCCCCCTTCCCCCTCTTCCTTTGAGACTTCAGGCTTCTACAGCAGTATAGTTTTCTTTTATGTTTCTAGTTACATTATGATATAAATTTTGTGCATACTGTAAAATAGATTTCATTTGCCCACTTGGCTGTAAAAATTTATAGTTTCTCTTGATCTGGTAGCACCTTACACAGAGTACAAGGTCCAGGTGGCCGCTGTGACCAACGGAGGCAGGGGAGAGTTTAGTGACCAGTTTCCAGCTCTGACTGATGTGGCAGGTCAGAGAATATTCATATCGTATTCATCTTTATCCTACAAGTCTTCTTCTTCTCCTCCTCCACTTGTTGTTGTTGTTGTTGTTGTTGTTGTTGTTGTTGTTGTTGTTGTTGTTGTTGTTGTTGTTGTTTTGTTGTTGTCTTCTTCTTCTTCTTTCTTCTTCTTCTTCTTGTTGTTCTTCTTCTTCTTCTTCTTCTTCTTCTTCTTCTTCTTCTTCTTCTTCTTCTTCTTCTTCTTCTTCTTCTTCTTCTTCTTCTTCTTCTTCTTCTTCTTCTTCTTCTTCTTCTTCTTCCTTCTTCTTCTTCTTTCTTCCTTCTTCTTCTTCTTCTTCTCTTTTCTTCCTTCTTCTCTTTCTCCTTCTTCTTCTTCTTCTTCTTCTTCTTCTTCTCTTTCTTCCTCCTTCTTCTTCCTTCCTTCTTCTTCTCCTTCTTCTTCTTCTTCTTCTTCTTCTTCTTCTTCTTTCTTCTTCTCTTTCTTTCTTTCTTCTTTCTTCTTTTCTTCTTCTTCTTCTTCTTCTTCTTCTTCTTCTCTTCTTCTTCTCTTCTTCTTTCTCTTCTTCTTCTTCTTCTTCTTCTTCTTCTTCTTCTTCTTCTTCTCTTTCTTCTCTTCTTCTTTCTTCTTCTTCTTCTTCTTCTTCTTCTTCTTCTTCTTCTTCTTCTCTTTCTTTCTTCTTTTCTTCTTCTTCTTCTTCCTTCTTCTTCTTCTTCTTCTTCTTCTTCTTCTTTCTTCTTCTTCTATCTTCTTCTTCTTCTTCTTCTTCTTCTTCTCCTTCTTCTTCCTTCTTCTTCTTCTTCTTCTTCTTCTTCTCTTCTTCTTCTTCTTCTCTTTTCTTCTTCTTCTTCTTCTTCTTCTTCTTCTTCTTTCTTCCTTCTTCTTCTTCTTCTTCTTTCTTTCTTCTTTCTTCTTCTTCTTTCTTCTTCTTCTTCTTCTTCTTCTTTCTTCTTCTTCTTCTTCTTCTTTCTTCTTCTTCTTCTTCTTCTTCTTCTTCTTCTTCTTCTTCTTCTTCTTTCTTCTTCTTTCTTCTTCTTCCTTCTTCTTCTTCTTCTTTCTTTCTTTCTTCTTCTTTCTTCCTCCTCTTCTTCCTCCTTCCATCTTCTTATTTTCCTTCACTTTATCTTCTTCCTATTTTTTTTTTTTAAATCTTCTTCTTTTCCGTCCTCCATCTTCTGGTCCTCCTCTGCCTCCTCCTCCTTTAACCTTTCACCTTCCAGTGAAGCATAGATTTTCAAAAATGTGGCATCATTAAGTGTTGAATTTGACCAGGCGGTACTGCTCAGTGCTACTGTACTAAGATAATTACCTGCATTACAAGACAAGATGTTGTTTGTGGTCACGTTATGAGATGGGATAATCTGAAGATTATAGGGAAAACCTGGAGGATTAGGCATGTCGGAAACAGACCAGCTGGGGGGATCAAATGCAGGCTGGTTTGCTAGTTTAGGCAAGTGGCAGAGTAGATGATTGTAGTATTGAGGGTGGGTGGTGGGGGGGGGGGGGTTGTTAGATTATGTTATCAGAGGACATATTTTTGTGAATGAAAATGCTACTCAGAATGGCTATTGATATTGAATCTCTGAGTTATTTCTCCAGCATTTGTCTTTACTATTGACTCAGTTGTTACTCTCCACCTGGATTTACCATTCTCAGCTTTCTTTTCATTATTTCTTTATATTCTAGTCTTAGTTAAAATTATTTTCATACATTACTTGTTTAATTCAGTCTTTGATAAAACCTGTCTCTGATAATGATTACCCCAGTTTATATCCTAGTTTATGATGTCCTGTTATTAATCCCTCATTTTCTATTAGTTTAACTGATTTCTCTTTCTCCTTAGCTTAGAGGTTAGTGAACACAAATTTACAGTGACATTTTCCTTGACATACCAGATCTAGATTTCCCAGTTGGACAGTTTAGATAAAGACCATGCCTGTTTGCCTGACTTTCAGACAGTAGATTAAGGGTCGCATTGTGGAGGAGTTTATTTAGGCTTCACTGCCGAATAGTCTTAAACACACTTGTGGCTGCACATATTCACCACAGCCACCCTCTGTTTGCAGTCATAGACACACATTTACCACAGCCACCCTCTGTTGCAGTCATAGACACACATTTACCACAGCCACCCTCTGTTGCAGTCATAGACACACATTCACCACAGCCACCCTCTGTTGCAGTCATAGACACACATTCACCACAGCCACCCTCTGTTGCAGTCATAGACACACATTTACCACAGCCACCCTCTGTTTCAGTCATAGACACACATTCACCACAGCCACCCTCTGTTGCAGTCATAGACACACATTTACCACAGCCACCCTCTGTTTCAGTCATAGACACACATTCACCACAGCCACCCTCTGTTGCAGTCATAGACACACATTCACCACAGCCACCCTCTGTTTCAGTCATAGACACACATTCACCACAGCCACCGTCTGCTTCAGTCATAGACACACATTTACCACAGCCACCCTCTGTTGCAGTCATAGACACACATTCAACACAGCCACCGTCTGCTTCAGTCATAGACACGCATTCACCACAGCCACCCTCTGTTGCAGTCATAGACACACATTCAACACAGCCACCCTCTGTTGCAGTCATAGACACACATTCACCACAGCCACCCTCTGTTGCAGTCATAGACACACATTCAACACAGCCACCCTCTGTTGCAGTCATAGACACACATTTGTATCTGTTAATTTCTCAGAATTTGTCTAGGTTTTGTCGTAGACATGTTATGACCAGTTAGTTTAATTTCTTCATTTTCTTAAATAAAACATTCTTTTTTGTTAAAGGTATTCATCTCTTCCTGTCCCCCTCCCCCATTGTTTCTCCATTTTTTTCTCCATTAAATCTGTCAGTCCCACAAGGCCCTAGTTAATGTCTGAGGAAATTATGAATGGCAATACAAAACTCATCGGTATACTACTCTCAGAGGGGCCAAATATACAACCCTTACAATAATCAAATATATTGTCAGAGTTCTTCAAAGTCGCTCACTAAACACAAGATATCAGAACATCCATAACATTTTGATTTGTAGATGTTAATAATACCCAGTCATGCAAAGTGCGTTGTTTGTGACAGAAAGAGTTGTTTCTGAAACAAAAACATGTTGCTTATTGACAGCTCCCGGGCCACCAAGAAATCTAAATGTCACAGAGCTGGATCTGAACTCAGTGCATCTGTCCTGGGATCCACCGCTGGTCTACTACAAGACCATCGACAACTACCTCATTAAAGGCTTTGATCATCGCGGCAATGATGTCAATGAATTGGTCAAAGGTGAAACTACCAAGGTATTTTTTCTGTTGTTTTTAAATATTGAGTCAGCTTTCCTTGAAGTATCATCATCACTATCATCATAACCCCTCATCATTAAAGTGTGTAGCTTTCCATGATAATGTGTGAGGCAAGTCTTCAGTTGTGATGTGGTGATAAGTTTGAATACCAAGTCAACACATTGTGGAAATAACAGCAGAATCCAAAAACTTAGTCTAAGGTTATAACAGGTATGATTTTGTAATGTGAATGGTGGGGAAAGATGCGGCGGGAACAATCTCAAATGCCCAAAATGCCACCAGGAATAACTGGTGCAACAGATAACAATCAACTTAAAGAAATAATAATGTTATTCAATTTGACAAGACCGTGTGCCGAACGTACCATCAGTGTATTATATATTCCATTCTGATGAGGTGTGAAAACTGAACAACGAAAAGTGAACTCGCCAAAATTCAATGTGAACCAAATCAGTCCTGTCGTTCTCCTTGTAGCTTTCTAAAAAGATTGGATTCACATACATCCACAGTTTTAGGATCATTGTCCTGACCTTGAAAACTCTAAAATGATTCAACAATGTCTTATATCTAGCAGAATTGCTGACATGCATGAAAAATGTGATTACTTTATAACAATTCTACCACGTATTATATCCAGCAGAAATTTGGATATGCAAGAAAAATGCAATTACTTTAGATAAATCTAGCAGAAACGCTGATACGCAACTTGGTACCTTACATTAATATTTCCGGCATATGGCATACACGACGATGAATGTTATTTACTATAGCATCTAGAGTCAGTATTTCTTCTGGAATTCAACTGCTTTGCTGCGAATTGTCCTCGGAGCTAATCTAACAATAAGATAACAATACACAACAACTTCTTACATAGCATTTACATAAATTAGTATTGGTGGAATTCAGCCCGTAATTTGCACCTGACGGTCATCATCTTCATAAATAATTCTCTTGCTAACATAAGTGATCATGCTTCTTCACAGCTTCTGTTGTCCAGGTGAATGTGTGAGTTGATGTACTGATCTCTCTCCACACATTGATTTTCTTCTTCTCTTCTTCAGCATTCCAATTCTTTCAGGTTCACTGTTGCAGATATCACTTGCCTCCATTCGTCTCTGTAATTGTATTTTTATTTGTGACTGCAGGCATTTGTAGTTCTGCCTGTATATTATCTCCCCTCTTGTCTTTTTGGTCAGTCTCATTCCAGACTATTAGTCCAATGATACTAGTAATTAGCGGTGATATAAACTGATTATGAATTTCATTGTTACGTCTCACTCTCCATTCTCTGCTGTTGACGTCTTTCATATGGCAGTAATTAGCGGTGATATAAACTGATTATTAATTTCATTGTTGCTTCTCACTCTCCATTCTCTGCTGTTGACGTCTTTCATATGACATATTATTTTTACATTTTTAACTATTCTTATTATCATTGCTATTATATTTGTTGAATGACATATTCATCAGCCTTGAAATCGATCAGACCTTTATAAAGCAATGACTTGAAAATAACTGACTGAGTTGATCAGGACAAAGATGGACGCAGAACATCATTGACACCTTGGGTACACAATACACATAGCAGTATAATTGGCCAGTGACAGAGAGTTTTACCAGTGGACTGCGATACATCATACCAGTCCTTGGACGCAAATAAAAAATAAGACAAAATTAAAGAACTTTGTTATTTAGTTTTGAAGTTGCTGGACTTCATGTTTGTTTGGTAAATCAGGAGCTATGACTTAAGAACTTCATTGTGTTAAAAAAAAAAAACTACCAAATTTGTTAATTTTTTCAGCATGTGCTGGCTAATTTGATTTCAAACTCTCGCTACCACGTGAAAGTGGCTGCCATCACCAATGCTATTTTCAGCAACAACAAATGGGTTGGGGATTTCACGGATACATCCATATTTACGCTTGGAGGTTTGTGAGCCTTTTTTACCACTCAACGTTTGTTACCCTTTTGCTACATCTTTGTCTTGATCTTATCTTATATTGTTTATGTACTTTGCCGTAATCCTTTCTCATTTGTGATTGTGTTTTATTGGGAAGCTGACTAGCTGTAGATTTATTTTTCTTCTTTGATTCATCCTTAAAAAGGTGGCTGGCCCATTGTGTTGTGGTTTACAACTAGATTGTAATAGTTGCACCTTTAAGCGCAACGGGTTTGATTTCGGCAAATCTTGGATTAGATGCTTTGTGAAATGGGCAGTTGATTTCTCTGTCTCCCTACCCCGCCAATGGAGGCCTGGAATTCACATAGGTACAGATTCAAACTGAAAGATTAGTTTAAAACAAAACAATACTAAAGTATTTCTCTATCACAGGTAAAAAGTAGTAAAGCACCCTTTTCACACTTGTGGCACATCAGGTACATAGTCTGAAATCGTATGTTTATAGACTGATCGACAGATCAAGTCGACCACTGTAACTTTCCAGAAGATTAGCTGGTTTACATTTTGGCTGGGTCAACTCAGGAGACACAGTATTGGGGTGGGGGGGGGGGGGGGGGGGGGGAATTCCCCCTTAATGTGGATTTCAACCTTAGTCCTCAGGCTGGCAGTCAATTGATTCTCTAGCCACTACGCTGTTACAGCTCCTCTATCCTGAGGCTATACTGGAAGGCTGAGCGGTCTCGAGGCATGACATCCTCCTCGAGTGCTGGACATCCTGGGTTCAGGCCCCCGGTGAAGAATGTTTTTTTTTTTCACTTGGACTTCTAGTAATTTCCCCTGGTCTCTGGGTAGTAAGATCAGATGCCAGTGCGTATTGTTGCACAGGTAAAAAAAAATCAATTTACAGTTGGAAATCTAAAGTAGTCTAATGGCGCTGCTCGAGGGAATTTTGAGTTAAAAATCTAACCAAAGTATTTCAGGATCCTTGCTGGTGCTACAAAGTTTGTGCACTGCGCTGAGATTCTTCAGACTCAGGTTTGAGTTAGAAGTAAATTGGAGCACTTATGGGTTACTACCCCTGTTCCATGATGTTGATCGGTTGTTTAAATCTAAAACCTAAACCTTACCAAAGGTTCGAGTATATTTATAGAATTTTCACTAATTACCAGCAGAATAAAATATATAAATTACCCTGGAAGAACAGATGGGAGATTAAATATGCAGCTTTAAAGCAGTATAATTTAAATAGTTTGTAGCTAAAAATTTAAAACAAACATCACAGTTTTCTGCTTTTAACCACCTGGCAAGATGGGAAGAATAAATTATCTCTTCTTCACTTCCTTCAGTTACCTCACTGAAGCATTGAAGAATCCTCTGTAAGGATCTTCTATGGTCTTTTTCTAATACTTTGCATAAGCTGATTTTCATTTCTTTTAGGTTGTTCTTGATACTATCATTCTATGTTTTGGAATTGTCTTCGCCTTGCTTTGTATTAATTGCTTTTCTTCAGCGCAGCTGTCTGTGGCAGTTGGTACCAGGGCATTCTTCATCTGTTGCTCTTAGATGAATTGTATGACTCTTTTCAGTCCTGGTATTCTAATTTCTTCATGTCTAGCTTTATCTCTTCTTGTTTTTTCAATAGGTCTGTTAAGAATCTTCTCTTTTTTTGGTATAATTTTGTCACCATGTGGGTTCCTGTTCCCTTGAAGGGAAAACAAGAACAGACCCAGTGCCACCCCAATAAGCATGTCCTAAGAGTCGACTGATTTGGGGCTTCCTTCGAAGTTGAAGTGCACCTGCCTGAGCACCACAGAACAACCGACTGCACGCAAATAAGCCAGTAAAATGGATGTATACAACTATGGCCTGGTATTGAGCCAAAGTCCACAAGGACGAACAACCAGGACTTTCTGCCAGTGAACAAAGAAGAAGAAGAAGTATAATTTTGCACCTATTTGTTGTAGTAAATGTGCACGTGTGACACTGTTACATTTTATTGTTCACTAATGTATCATTTTGTAGTTCACTTGTATATCATTTTGTAGTTCACTTATGTATCATTTTGTAGTTCACTTATGTATCATTTTGTAGTTCACTTGTATATCATTTTATAGTTCGCTTATATATCATTTTATAGTTCACTTATATATCATTTTATCGTTCACTTATATATCATTTTATAGTTCATTTTTTAGCCCACTTATTAGATATCTTTGGTAGACAAAGGTATCATTCTATGAGTCCGATAATGATTTAAATGAAATCTTTCGCTGGTGTGCTAGCTTTTTGTAGATTGATATTAATTGTCACCATCTTATTTCAGATTATGATGAAAGAAACAAGGTAATCTGGGATGTCGGCAGCAATGGTAAGCATATTTTATCTGTTTCAGTGTTTTTGTACATGTTCTTTTGTTCACATTTATCTGTGAAGGAAACACGGAGATGTGCCCCTGCAACTTGGCACCTGAAAATACTGAGCATGTACTCCATCCAACACTGTCAACTGTTTGCTGTTAACAGAGAAGCCATCTGACCTCTGTCAAGACAAAAGTTGTATGGACACAGGTAGATTTAGACTGCACGATAGCTTCCATCAAGGCTGCTGATATAAGTTTCTTACAGAAAAGTTGAAGAATATAAGAAAATCTTGATGTCAGTGCTGATTTTTGTAGATCTTCACAATGATGTATCAGAAAAATATGACAGGTTTATCTTAGACTGACTACCAGCGTAACTGCAAGTCTGCTACTGTAGCATATAAGGGATGTAAAAGTAAACCATGTTAGTTAGGTGATGTTTTGGATAGACCATTAAGATGATGTTTTGGATAGACCATTAAAGGTGATGTTTTGGATAGACCATACAGGTGATGTCTTGGATAGACCATTAAGGTGATGTCTTGGATAGACCATTAAGGTGATGTCTTGGATAGACCATTAAGGTGATGTTTTGGATAGACCATTAAGGTGATGTCTTGGATAGACCATTAAGGTGATGTCTTGGATAGACCATTAAAGGTGATGTCTTGGATAGACCATTAAGGTGATGTTTTGGATAGACCATTAAGGTGATGTCTTGGATAGACCATTAAGGTGATGTCTTGGATAGACCATTAAGGTGATGTTTTGGATAGACCATTAAAGGTGATGTCTTGGATAGACCATTAAGGTGATGTCTTGGATAGACCATTAAGGTGATGTTTTGGATAGACCATTAAAGGTGATGTCTTGGATAGACCATTAAGGTGATGTCTTGGATAGACCATTAAGGTGATGTCTTGGATAGACCATTAAGGTGATGTTTTGGATAGACCATTAAAGTGATGTCTTGGATAGACCATTAAGGTGATGTCTTGGATAGACCATTAAGGTGATGTCTTGGATAGACCATTAAAGGTGATGTTTTGGATAGACCATACAGGTGATGTCTTGGATAGACCATACAGGTGATGTCTTGGATAGACCATTAAAGGTGATGTTTTGGATAGACCATTAAGGTGATGTTTTGGATAGACCATTAAGGTGATGTCTTGGATAGACCATTAAGATGATGTCTTGGATAGACCATTAAGGTGATGTCTTGGATAGACCATTAAGGTGATGTTTTGGATAGACCATACAGGTGATGTCTTGGATAGACCATTAAAGTGATGTCTTGGATAGACCATTAAGGTGATGTCTTGGATAGACCATTAAGGTGATGTTTTGGATAGACCATTAAGGTGATGTCTTGGATAGACCATTAAGGTGATGTCTTGGATAGACCATTAAGATGATGTCTTGGATAGACCAATAAAAGTGATGTTTTGGATAGACCATTAAGGTGATGTCTTGGATAGACCATTAAGGTGTTGTTTTGGATAGACCATTAAAGTGATGTCTTGGATAGACCATTAAGGTGATGTCTTGGATAGACCATTGAGGTGATGTCTTGGATAGACCATTAAGGTGATGTCTTGGATAGACCATTAAGGTGATGTCTTGGATAGACCATTAAGGTGATGTCTTGGATAGACCATTAAAGGTGATGTTTTGGATAGACCATTAAAGGTGATGTCTTGGATAGACCATTAAGGTGATGTTTTAGATAGACCATTAAAGGTGATGAGACCATTAAAGGTGATGTCTTGGATAGACCATTAAGGTGATGTTTTGGATAGACCATTAAGGTGATGTCTTGGATAGACCATTAATGTGATGTTTTGGATAGACCATTAAAGGTGATGTCTTGGATAGACCATTAAAGGTGATGTCTTAGATAGACCATTAAGGTGATGTCTTGGATAGACCATTAAGATGATGTTTTGGATAGACCATTAAGGTGATGTCTTGGATAGACCATTAAGGTGATGTCTTGGATAGACCATTAAGGTGATGTTTTGGATAGACCATTAAGGTGATGTTTTGGATAGACCATTAAGGTGATGTCTTGGATAGACCATTAAGATGATGTCTTGGATAGACCATTAAAAGTGATGTTTTGGATAGACCATTAATGTGATGTCTTGGATAGACCATTAAAGGTGATGTTTTGGATAGACCATACAGGTGATGTCTTGGATAGACCATTAAGGTGATGTCTTGGATAGACCATTAAGGTGATGTCTTGGATAGACCATTAAGATGATGTCTTGGATAGACCATTAAGGTGATGTCTTGGATTGACCATTAAGGTGATGTCTTGGATAGACCATACAGGTGATGTTTTGGATAGACCATTAAGATGATGTTTTGGATAGACCATTAGGATGATGTTTTGGATAGACCATTAAAGGTGATGTTTTGAATAGACCATACAGGTGATGTTTTGGATAGACCATTAAGATGATGTTTTAGGTAGACCATTAAGGTGATGTTCTGAATACACAATTAAGGTGATGTTTTAGATAATCCATTGAAGTGATGTTTTAGATAACCCATCAAGGGATGTTAAAATACTTCACAGAAGACTGGTTACACTGTAGCCTCCATGACAAAGAAAAGTAACACTGTAGCCTCCATGACACAGAAAAGTAACAGTGTAGCCTCCATTACAAAGAACAGTAACACTCTAACCACCAGGACAAAGAACTGTAGTACTATAGCCTCAAAGACAAAAGAACTATGTCATTTGGCCTACAGGACAAAGAACGGTAGCACTGAAGTGTCCCGGACAAAAAATGGTAGCACTGTAGCCTCTAGAACAAAGAACAGTAGCACTGTAGCCTCTAGGGCAAAGAATGGTAGCACTCTAATGTTCCATGTTTGTAATAAGAAGTGATTAAGAAGGGCTGAAATTTAACCAGTGAGCTACCATTCCATATCTGCAAAATCCAACCAGTCATAAACAAGTCTACAAACTGCTTGGCCTGAATTAGTTAAAGACCTGTACTCCATTTGGAGATGAAAGGAAGGAACAGATTATTTCAGCCACATTATGTCTTTGATTAAGCTGGTTAAAACAAAAACTATGTGAGGGACTTCTTAACTCTTTCAGTCCCAAACATTGCATGATGTTATTCACTATCCCACAAGTCTCAAACATCACATACATCAGGGGTCTTCTTGTATTTAAGTTTTGGTCAATGTATAATAAAAAATCTGGCAACCACTGGTGTATCTTTCATTAATTTTTTAATTCTACAACACAACAAGTGGTTAGAGTTTTCTCAGCAGTATTTAATGAAACATAATTATATTGGTACAAATGTTATGGGACCAAAAGAGTTAAAGTCTCCAACTACTGTGAGGTGAGGGCTGGCAATATGTAAATATTTGTGGGACTCAGGATGTTCCGGATGACTTGCCTGACAACTGGTCATCAGATTATGCAGTTGCCAGAAGAAGGACCAAAGGACCTTATTCATTTTTGCAAATATCCATTGTAGATAATTACATTGAAAATTCTCTAACATATTTTTTTCTTGTTTGAAATCCAAAAGCGATGGAAGGAAAACCAGTGCAATCAGGAGTTCACCCAGGGGTCATCGCCGGGATTGTGTGTGGGATTCTGATTCTCGTCATTGTTGGTGTACTTGCGGTTGGCTATCGGTGAGTTCTGTAGTTAATTCACCTTTTGACTAGTTTGTAACCAATTGCTATCAGAGTTACTCGGTAGTTAATTCACCATTTGACTGGTTTGTAACTATTCACTACCAAAGTTATTCTGTAGTTAATTCACCATTTGACAAGTTTGTATCCATTCGCTATCAGAGTTATTCTGTAGTTAATTCACCATTTGACAAGTTTGTATCCATTCACTATCAGAGTTATTCTGTAGTTAATTCACCATTTGACAAGTTTGTATCCATTCGCTATCAGAGTTATTCTGTAGTTAATTCATCATTTGACTAGCTTGTAACCATTCACTATCAGAGTTATTCTATAGTTAATTCACCATTTGACAAGTTTGAATCCATTCGCTATCAGAGTTATTCTGTAGTTAATTCACCATTTGACAAGTTTGTATACATTCACTATCAGAGTTATTCTGTAGTTAATTCATCATTTGACTAGTTTGTAACCATTCACTACCAAAGTTATTCTGTAGTTAATTCACCATTTGACAAGTTTGTATCCATTCGCTACCAAAGTTATTCTGTAGTTAATTCACCATTTGACAAGTTTGTAACCATTCACTATCAGAGTTGCTTGGTAGTTAAATCACTATTTGACTGGTTTGTATCCATATAATAGTCAATTTTAGTTAATTTGCCTTTTGACTGGTTTGAAACTATATAATATCGTAGTCACTTTTTAGTTGGTCCTCTTTACACACTGTCTGACCTTTTATTTATACTTTCCCAAATTCTTCTACGTCAGAGGGGTGTCAAGTTGTCTTGCCTCCAGTTACATCAGCGCCTATGTCGCGTGCTGTATGCTACATAACACAGCCTTCAACAATCCCAGAACATCTAGAACTAGCCCTAACCCCCCCCCCCCCCCCCCCCCCCCCCCCCCCCTTCCTACAGCCTGGGCATAGTTCACACGAGAGATTCTTTTCAAAGAAAGCAGTACAACGTGACACCACTCTGACCTAGATCAGATTGCGAAAGTGTGTAGATGGGCTGAAGAACGTGAACACTTACTGTATCTTCACTTACTGTAGTGAGGCAAAAGTCTTCATGTCCTACTCGGCTGTATCATGATGGCTTTTATTTTACAAGTATAAGAATATGACCATCGGATACAGCTATTGGGAGATTCACTCCATCTGTAAGGAGGTGCACTACCATTACAGCTGTAGGGAGATGCACCTCAGTTACAGCCATAGGCAGTTGCACCAGTTACAGCTATAGGGAGATGCATTTCAGTTAGAGCTATAGGGAGATGCACTTCAGTTACAGCTATAGAGAGATGCACTTCAGTTACAGCTATAGGGAGATGCACTTCAGTTACAGCTATAGGGAGATGCACTTCAGTTACAGCTATAAGGAGATGCACCTCAGTTACAGCTATAGGGAGATGCACTTCAGTTACAGCTATAGGGAGATGCACTTCAGTTACAGCTATAGGGAGATGCATTTCAGTTACAGCTATAGGGAGATGCATTTCAGTTACAGCTATAGGGAGATGGAGATGCATTTCAGTTACAGCTATAGGGAGATGCATTCAGTTACAGCTATAGGGAGGTGCACTTCAGTTACGGCTATAGGGAGTTGCATTTCAGTTAACAGCTATAGGGAGATGGAGATGCATTTCAGTTACAGCTATAGGGAGATGCATTCAGTTACAGCTATAGGGAGATGCACTTCAGTTACAGCTATAGGGAGATGCATTTCAATTACAGCTATAGGGAGATGCACTTCAGTTACAACTATAGGGAGATGCATTTTAGTTACAGCTATAGGGAGATGCACTTCAGTTACAGCTATAGGGAGATGCACTTCAGTTACGGCTATAGGGAGATGCATTTGAGTTACAGCTATAGGGAGATGCACTTCAGTTATAACTATAGGGAGATGCATTTTAGTTACAGCTATAGGGAGATGCACTTCAGTTACAGCTATAGGGAGATGCACTTCAGTTACGGCTATAGGGAGATGCATTTCAGTTACAGCTATAGGGAGATGCATTTCAGTTACAGCTATAGGGAGATGCACTTCAGTTACGGCTATAGGGAGATGCATTTCAGTTACAGCTATAGGGAGATGCACTTCAGTTACGGCTATAGGGAGATATGCTTCAGTTACAACTGTAGGGAAATTCACAGCTGGAGGAAAATCCACTTTAGTTACAAACAAAATTGTTATGTTATCACAGTCGACGTCTTTGTACATTGGGCATCCACATGCGTGCCCAGTCCTCCTATGCAGCAGCCACTCCAAGGTACCTCTACTGATTGTTCTCATGAGAAGTTGGTTATAATATCTCCTGTCTTTGAAGACTGCTTAGTCATGCTTCACTAGGCTTAACTCTTCGGTCACACAACCATGTTAGCATCAGAGATTCACCATTATCCTCTAACCTAGTCTGTACAGCGTTGATGATATCAGCTTTGTCTATGCTTCTTCCCATTTGTATTGGTGACTTGCCAGCTGGTCAGCTGTTTCATTACCATAAACTCTTGCATGCCCAGATGTGTAAATCCAGATGATAGAGGTTAACTGTGACTTCCGAATGCTTTCTACCCATTCCGAGCAGCCTCTAGCGATTTTTTGAAACATGTTTATAGAGACTGAAACGATTACCACATGTGTTGCTACTTGTTCTGCTACCCACGCGAGTGCTCTGGTAGCAGCAGCTATCTCCATGGTCATGCTTAATGTAGTCATCCGGTAAGCGCAGCTATCCTCTTTTATTGTTTGTCCCATCCTTTGTGCTGTGTATGCCCATTTTGAACTATGTTTCACGGACCCATCTGTGTAAATGGCGATGTCTTTTGGGCATGAAAACTGATCAGTCAGCACCCTAATATCGGCGTCTACAGTGGCAGATATCTGATTCCTGCAGATATCCGATTCCTGCAGATATCCGATTCCTACAGATAAATGATTCCTGCAGATATCTGATTCCTGCAGTACCTCCCTAGTATTATGACAACCTTAGACAAGACATGCAAGTCTACTGGTGTATCTGTCTTTTTTTCCGTGACTGATCTCATCTAGGTCACATACTTGCTGGATTAGATTTTCTGTCTCGCCTCTTTAGAGACGCACACATGTAACATATTTTTTTAGGGGGGTAAAAAAAAAATTTTTAGCTACAGAAATATAGAAACAGAAACAACAAATCAAACCCAGAAAAAGTTATCTAAGTTCGGGAAGCGGAAATGTGGAGAACCATCATTGGAAGACAGCAGGATGAAAAAGTACATGCATACATGCCAGGGTGGTCTGGGATGTTACAATACAGAGAAGCTGCTTTGAGAGCTACTTATGGATTCACTACCAAAGGATCTAACATTTCTTTCCTTGTTGACAGCATCGATTATGTTTTACTGTGACTTTTCTTTTTAAATTTCGGTTTCCACTGTATATTTATAGCTTTTATTGTTATTTTAGTTATTGTTTTTGTTCTTTTCAGATTCTATACATGTAGGAAGTGTTACCAAGCAGCATATTTGTACCTGGCCGTTCCAAACAATGGCAACTCGATACAAGCAACTGTAGTTACAGTGGACGAACCTAGCGGTAGGTTGATCTGTAGACATGAGCTTTTTAAAACTATGGCAGTTGATTATTGAAAATTGGCTTTAGTAAACTAAAAGGCTTCATAATGTCTATCTAGATCTTGTCTCTTCAGTAATAATGCCAGTAAATGTAAATAAAATAAACAGCCCTTAATCTTTATAAGGTGCAATCTAATCAGGAGGTAATATAAATCAATGGTTTTCTGTAGTAGAACTTGGCACAAATTGTGTTTCTCTGTTTCTGTCTAGATAAATGTCTTTCTGTCTATCTCTCTGGGTTTTTTCTTCTTTTTTTTCTCTCCAGTTTACTGTTTCTCTACTTTTTCTGTTTGTTTCATGCTATCTTTTCCTTTCTCTTTTACTTTGTATTTTCAAGGCTATCTGTTTCTTTTTTTGCCTTTCTGTTTCATTAACTCTGTGTTTCTCTGTCTCTGTTCGTCTCTGTTATACTTCTCTCCGCCCCCCTCTCTCTCTGTCTCTCTGTCCATGTGTGTGAGCATACATTTGTGTATGTGGGTGCTTGTAGTAAGGTTCAGGACCAGCAATCCTCCTGCCTGTAGTCCTGAATATCAAGAAAAACGAGCGGGGAAGTAGGGGTATGGCCGATTAACTATATTTTTCCATGCATGAGGCCCCCCGCCCTCCAATTTATAGATCAAACCCTATTATTTTAGCCTAAAGTTAAGATAATATATTTTAACCACATTCTGTGTAAAATATGTCTACCAGTTTTAAACTAAAACATGTTGGGAAAACATTTTGTCTTATGCATAGCAAATTACAGTGTATGTCTTTGTTTACTTATAATTTTGTTGTTCACCCATATATCATTTTGTTGTTCACTTACATATCATTTTATTGTTAACTTGTAAATAATTTTGTTGTTCACTTGCATATCATTTTGTTGTTCGCCTAATATCATTTTGTTGTTCAGCTATTATCATTTTGTTGTTCGCCTGTATATCATTTTGTTGTTCACTTATATATCATTTTGTTGTTCGCTTACATATAATTTTATTGTTAACTTGTATATCATTTTGTTGTTCACTTATACATAATTTTGTTGTTCGCCTATATATCATTTTGTTGTTCACCTAAATAATTTGTTGTTTACTTATATATAATTTTGTTATTCACTCATATATCATGTTATTGTTTACTTATATATTATTTTACTGTTCACTTATATATCGTTTTGTTGTTTACTTATATATCATTGTATTGTTCACTGCTTTATCTTTCTGTAGTTCACTTATATATCATTTTGTTGTTCAAAAATGTATCATTTTTGTTCACTTATTTTTCATTGCATTGTTCACTTATGTATCATTGCATTGTTCACTTATGTATCATTGCATTGTTCACTTATGTATCATTGCATTGTTCACTTATGTATCATTGCATTGTTCACTTATGTATCGTTGCATTGTTTACTTATATATCATTGCATTGTTTACTTATATATCATTGCATTGTTCACTTATGTATCATTGCATTGCTCACTTATATATCATTGCGTTGTTCACATAGATAAAATTTTGTGGTTCACTTATATTTGATTTTATGTATTCGCACAGAAGAGAAGCATTACCCAGACATTGATGTCACAGACTTCATCTCTCATGTCAAACGTATGCACATGGATGGCGACATTGGTTTCTCTCAGGAGTTTGATGTGAGTTGACCCCAAATGTTTATCTTCAATATAATGACTCTGCTCATCCCTATGGCATTTTACAATTTGATGATTGTGTGAGTACGTGGATGTGTGGATACATAGATGTGTGGATACATAGATGTGTGGATGGTATGCATATGGAGTGTTCATTGGAAACCCAAATGCAGCACCCCGCATAATTTTTCTGCATTGAACATGATCATGTCATAGTCATGTGTTAAGTAGAATGTTGAATTAAGATTCGCAGCACTCTGGGCACTACCAAAAGTGCTCAGTCCCCATCTTTAGCAGCAAGTGAAGAGTTCAATTTCTGGTATTACCAGTAACAGTCTGATTGTATATCTGTCTCATCCCTCCCCTGAGTGTTGAGCGTCGGCCACATCCCCTGATAACTCCTCGCGGCGCCATTCTCCTTAGACCAGAATGATCTGTCTACACCTCCCCACTGTTGACTCGCTCCCAAAAGGGTCCTCACAATATCTAACTTGTCATACATCAATTCACCACCAAGTGGTGCAGAGCTGGCCAGTCTATCTGCCTGCTCATTTCCCAACACACCGGCATAACCTGGAGAAAATATCCAAAGGATGCTAACTACCCAGGATCTCTGAAGTGATGCTTGTCACTGCACGAAGTATGCCTGTTTTCACATTCCTCAACATGCTCTGTGAGTCAGTGACAATCACGGCATGTGTTAAGGACTGGCCAGTGAATAAAAGAGCGTGTGCTTATTGTCCAGAGATTGTTATTAAGAAACTGTGGCTTCAGAAGCGTGTTCACAGTGGGTACAACAGATTTTGACCAGAGCAAAAGGAATTGAGTTTTGCTTTTGATTCAAAAACCAAAATCTGAACACTTAGGGCATTCCCATAAGCACTCCATCCCCATCTTTAGCATCCAGCGCAGAGTTCCAGTACCAGTGGTGCCAGTAGCATTCTGATTATACACCCGTCTTGCTTTTCCTCTGAGCGTTGAGTATTGGAGTATTGGTCAGATCCCCTCGTCACTCCTCGCTACATCATTCTCACCAGACTGTGGTGATTGATTTGCTGCTCCGAATTGTACACATGCTCACATAAGGCCTTGACCATGTGTCAGCATTCCACCAGGTTATACAGAGTCAGCCAGTCTGTCTGCCTGTTCATTTCCCAACATACTAGCATCCCCCAGAGAAAAATTCCAGACAGTTCTCCTCACATGTGACTTCTGAATGCATGCCACTCCACTAAAAGGAGGATTGTGGTAAATACTTGGTTCAGTGAGCAGGCACAGTCTGTTTTCTGTCTTTTTCAGATGACTGTTGCCGTCTGCGTAAGCACTGGGATGCCTGTCTGAATGCCTAAGACAAGTTTTTTTAATGCTTGTCTGAATGCCTAAGGCAATTGTTTCTGACCAGCCTATTATTAATTCAGAATGAACGCTTTATTTAATTCTGCAGCACCTGTTGATGTTTTTCTCGTGCTGTTATAATAGCCATTGGGACGGGTTTCAAATCAACACTTCTTATAGGTGGACGAAAATATTAATCAGTGGGTGCGTGGATACATGGAAATCCTTAGCCTTGGTTGGCAGCTGGTCTTAAAGAAAAACTCTGACGGGGGGAAAACACTACTTTTCTGATCTAGCAGCTTCTGCAACATGCTTTGTCCAAACACATTGGTGTGACCCTTCCTTTGGAGTAAACTAACCAGGTCAAGCGAGGCATCATGCTGCATGGGCAACACATGGTTGTGACTTTACTGCTGAGACTTTGTGCTGTGAAGAGGACATCCCTTGCTTTCATGGGCAACACAAGGTCGTGACTTTACTGCTAAGACTTTGTGCTGTGAAGAGGACATCTGATGCCTTCATGGGCAACACATGGTCGTGACTTTACTGCTGAGACTTTGTGCTACAAAGAGGACATCCCTTGCCTTCATTGAGATTGCTATGGGCTGTGATTCCCAAGCTTCCTACAGCTCATTGGAACAATTTGGTCAGGAACAGTGCCAACAAAAGATACATGGGTGAACTAGTTTTTGTGTGCTCGGGGTGTGTATGGGGGTAGATGAATGAATGATAGCTGAATAAATGGATGAACAGAGTATTGTCTTTATTATTACCTTGGATATATTATTTTGTGATGAATCATTGTTACCTTTGTGTTTTTTAAATTCTTAATTGTGTTTGAACACCATACCACCATAATTATTCTTGATATAGGAGATCAATAGAACATCATTTGTGGACCGGTATTCCTGTGACAGTTCTAATCTGCCAGATAACAGAAGCAAAAACAGATATATAAACATTGTGGCATGTAAGTTTGCTGTCTTTGTATTCTTCCTCTTCGTCTTCTTCTTCTTCTTCTTCTTCTTCATCTTCTTCTTCTTCTTCTTCTTCTTCTTCTTCTTCTTCTTCTTCTTCCTCTTCTTCCTAGCATTTACCGGTTATAAACTGCAGCAGAAAGTTCTGGTTGTTCTCTCACACCTGGACTTTGAGTCCAGACCTTGAGTTTTGCATACCTGGCTTATTTGTCTGCAGACTGTTGTTTCCTTGCCTCTCAGTCAGACACACTCCTAATTAGTCACCTCCAATGATACGCTTGTTGGGGAGTTGGAAGGGGGGGGGGGTCGTCTATTCTGTATTCTCTAAAATGGAGCCCCAGAACCCACAAGGGGTAGTTTATTATCCACGCTGTGGTCATAGAGAACTAGTTCTAGAATATTCCAGCTTCTTCTTCACTGACGACAGACTTCGGGTATGTGCTGCAGTGCATGTTCCATATGTGTTCAACATCTACGTGAATAATATCATGAGAATTATAACAACGTTATGAGATCTGTTGAAGTTTTGGTCAACACAAAATTGGTGACATTTATTTCTATAACTCGAGATGTTGAAAATATCAAAGATGTTGTTTTCGTTAGCTCCACAATAAAAAAAAAAAAAAATAAATGGAGAGTGTTTAGTAAAAATCAGAAGGAGACGGGCCATACTGATGCAGTGCTGCAAATGTTCGTTACATGTATGAAGCCAAGAGAAATATGGGCAGTTTTCCTTTTAAATACATCTACGATGGGCTGTTTTCAGGGTATTCAGATAATTGTATCATCAAAATGTTGCTGTTTACTTTATTGCATTCTCAAGGATTTCTTTTCAATTACTATTACTTGTGATTTTCTACAATAATGTCCAGTTTAAAAAGTATAGACTTCAGACAGGTGAAAATGCTAATAATGGTTTTTCTGAACTTAGATGACCATTCTAGAGTCATACTGAAGACAGAGTTGGGTCGCTTGCGTCAGTCTGACTACATTAATGCCAACTATGTTGATGTAAGTATGGTTTGTACGTATGACGCATAATTGTTTTGTTTGAGAAATGTATCAGATATTTAGGGAGCTCTATTTGTTAACTTTATTGCATTATTGTGATGTGTTCTTTAGAAAATATAATGTTTTATCTAAAATAAATTAATTTCTGTAAATTTCTGTGAAATATTTTACCTTGCATTGTTAAACTGATTGCTGAGGTTGTTTGTCTGCACAGTTTCTATCAGTGCACTGTATGTTGTTAGGTGTTTGCTGAAATCAGATATGTTGGTCTGAAAGCTGCAGATATCACAGCCTAGCTGTAAACTGCAATACAGTGAGCCAACTCCCCTTTTAAGGGTGAATACAAAATAAATGAAACCTGTAGATCCATGGCGCCAACCTCTACTGGGGAGTTGGCGCTGAACGATGCTTAACTGTAACAATCATGAGGTGTTTGTGATGAATGAGGTCAATATCTGTCTTTGCTTGCAGGGTTACAAGAAGTCAAAAGCATACATAGCTACACAGGGGCCCCTACCTCAGACTTTCCCAGATTTCTGGAGAATGGTTTGGGAGCAGAATACAAATGTCATTGTGATGATCACAAATCTAATGGAGAAAGGAAGGGTGAGTGACTTTTGTGCGTAAATCTGTTCATTTAGCTTTTGAAATACCTGCACTGGTTTGTTTAAGTTTTCCCGGTTGAGAGATGTTTTGTTGTTGTTGTTGAATTGTTTAGTTTTAAATAAGCTAAATTCTCTGTGTGGGATCCAGGGCCCCATTTTAGGAACAACCAAATAGACTCTTTGCCTCACAAACAAGCATGTTGTAAAAGTTGACTAATTAGGAGTGTTCTTCAAAGTTGGAGTGCATCTGCCTGAGAGGCAAGGAACCAGTAGTCTGCAGACCAATAAGCCAGATCTGTAAAATGGATGTCCATGCTCCCCCCCCCCCCCTTTTCCTGTGTTCGTTTTCGGATTTACACCGACAGGGACGTTCTTGTGATAAACCTGACTGTTTTTAGGAGTTCCCTTTTAGTTCCATACAACTTTGAGTTCAGTGTTGACTCATTGGGCCAGTTTTCATCGTCATCAATTTCCACTTGTCTCGTTAAGCTTTTTTGGTGAGGAACAGTTTGCGATCCATTGCTTGATGGACAGCAGTGGCTATTGTCATTCCATGTCTGTAGAAGCTCTTTAAATGTCATCAAACCATCTTCTCCTGGGTTGGCCTCTTGCCTTCACTTCAGATCTTTTTGTGTGTAGCATCTGCGTTGGTAGTTGTTCTGGCTGCATTCTTACTAAATAACAAACCATTTGATCTTCTGTTTCTCAGTAAATTTGCTGCATCTTGTTGTTCCTTCAGTCTGTATGATAATATTATTTCTTTGTCTCGGATAGTTAAGTTGTTGACTTTCTCATTTCACAGGTGTTAATTTTACATAGGTTAGCTTTATTAGTGTCCAAGTCTGGCACTTGTAGCACAGTGTTGGTATGAACATGCTGTTTATAATCTGTTTTGAAGGAAACAACTCTAGTCAGTCACCTCTTATGACATGCTTTTTAGATGGCAGTGGCCCTTTTTTCCGTCCCCCCAGTGTAGCCCACGAATCCACGCAAGGGAGAAATGTACTAATATGGGTCTCTGGCTAGCACACATATTTTTTAACAAAAAATTTCTATTTTTCAGTGTTTTGGAATTCACGTTGAGGTTTACTATATATTCATTTACTCCCATTCAGCGAAAATGTGATCAGTACTGGCCGAGTGATGGTGCAGAAACATATGGTAACATAAACGTCAAGCTGATCACTACCGTACCGCGGGCGCACTACACGGTCCGTGTCTTCTCTCTCCGGAACATGAAGGTAAAAAAGGTATGCATGCTTCCTCTGTATCCCAAACCTGCTTGCGTTTTTTTCTGTTTTTTTGGGTAGTTGGTTTAGATGCCTGAGACTGTTGATGTTGTCAGTAGATTGATGTTTTATGTCACTGTGTGTTTATTTAAAACTGTTGAGTACAGTTGTGATAATGTTATTGTACAGTGGTACGAATATCAACATTCATTTGTAGTATATATTCAGTTGCACAGTACCAGCATTTAGTTGTAGTATATATTCAGTTGCACAGTACCAACATTCAGTTGTAGTATAGATTCAGTTGCACAGTACCAACATTCATTTGTAGTGTAGATTCAGTTGCACAGTATATTCAGTTGTAGTATAGATTCAGTTGCACAGTACTAACATTCAATTGTAGCATAAATTCAGTTGCACAGTACCAACATTCAGTTGTATAGATTCAGTTGCACAGTACCAACATTCATTTGTTGTAGAGATTCAGTTGTACAGTATTAAAATTCAGTTGTACTATGCTAAGAATAATGAATTGAAAGGTGCACATGAGGTATCTTTAGAACCCTAGATTACGTCTTTTTCTCTAGGAAACAAAAGTAGAATGTATTTTGGACTTATGCGGATGAAACCGCATATATTTTGATATTGTTTTCTAGCCTAGATTTGTGTTTTTCAACCTTTGGGCTGCAGCCCGCCGGTAGGCCACAGAAAGTCACAGGTGGGCCGCCAACAGTTTGTGTCTAATCATGCAACAGGGTCAGATATGCAGTTTTCCTCTTCTTTGATCGCTGTCTGTAGGCTCTAACACCTCAAGAACGAGCGTAGTTAGTTAGTTAGTCTGTCTTTCCTCTTGAGCCTAGGGCCGCACTTAGGGCAGAGGTCATATCTCTTCGTGTCTGGCGGTTCGTTGCCACCTGTTTTAGGTCGCCGATATTCATTAGGCCCATGGTTGAGCCTTCCCTGGATGGTTCTACGCAGGCTCTCTCTTGATCTTCCATGTTTTCTGTTTTTCCACCAGTGTCCATGTGAAAAGAAAGAGTTTCCTGGTATAAAACAGGTACAAATCCTAAAAACCCTGCTCAACCCTGTAAAAAAGTAATATTATAGCACCCGGCGGTTACGTAGTCTGGGCTGGAAGTAAGGGCAGTGACTCATGAAGTAGCTATATGATTCTTGCAAACTGTGTGTGGCGTCGCGCGTGTCAGTTTTTGGGTGTTTTATTTGTTGTTAGGTGGGCCACGAAATATTTTACCTTGTTTTGGTGGTCCACCAGTGTAAAAAAGTTAAGGAATGCTGGTCTAAATAACTAAGTGTAAAAGTAAGTTAAGTAAAGATCCCCTTTCACGCCTTTAGGTGCATCAGGCATATGGCAAAAGCACCCATATTTTTACAGACCAATCGGCACTAGGTGGGTAATGTGGTCAGCATTACGCCGGCCATCTTTACTTTCCCAGGGCATCCATCCTGGTACCCATATTAGGCTGGGTCGACCTGTGACGCCCCATACCATGATAAAGATCCACACAGCCAGCAGTGGGTTTCTATCGCGGCACGTTGGAATAACGAGTTGTACTGGCAACACCTAAGCCATGGACGCCGTGGCTTAGGTGTGTAGGTGATATATTTCACCAGTAAAGAATGAACTGCATGCATTGATATCCTATATTGCTTAGGGACAGAAAGGTGCAGATATCACAGCCTTGCTGTAAACAACAACAATATGGCTTGCCAGTCATCCTTTAAAGGACAAATGCAGAAGATAGCAAAAGGAGAATATATTTGGATTAGTTATATTTACTCTTATTTTGCACGCAACAGCATTGTAAACACCTTGGTTGTAAAATGTTACTGTCAGGCAACAGCGTTGTAAACACCTTGGTTGTAAAATGTTACTGTTAGGGAACAGCGTTGTAAACACCTTGGTTGTAAAATGTTACTGTCAGGCAACAGTGTTGTAAACAACTTGGTTGTAAAATGTTACTGTCAGGCAACAGCCCTGTAAACACCTTGGTTGTAAAATGTTACTGTCAGGCAACAGCGCTGTGAACACCTTGGTTGTAAAATGTTACTGTCAGGCAACAGCGTTGTAAACACCTTGGTTGTAAAATGTTACTGTCAGGCAACAGCGTTGTAAACACCCTGGTTGTAAAATGTTACTGTCGGGCAACAGTTTTGTAAACACCTTTGTTGTAAAATGTTAATGTCAGGCAACAGCGTTGTAAACACCTTGGTTGTAAAATGTTACTGTCTGGCAACAGCGTTGTAAACACCTTGGTTGTAAAATGTTACTGTCAGGCAACAGTGTTGTAAACACCTTGGTTGTAAAATGTTACTGTCAGGCAACAGTGTTGTAAACACCTTGGTTGTAAAATGTTACTGTCAGGCAACAGCGTTGTAAACACCTTTGTTGTAAAATGTTACTGTCAGGCAACAGCGTTGTAAACACCTTGGTTGTAAAATGTTACTGTCAGGCAACAGCCTCATTTGTTGGGCTTCAAGTTTGTGATTGATGTATGCAGTGCTGTTGCTGCTGTTATTGTCAGTGTCTTACACATCATTTTTGATCAGTTATGTTTTCATTGACCTAAAAGCATTTAACACGGGTTCATTTACTGCATGTGTTGGAGATTACATTTTTCTTTGGCTATGTTTATTTTGTACAAATAGCGTTCACTCTTTGAGTCCCAAGGAACGCATCATACATTCATAGGTTACTGCCTAGAAGCCCAAGGAACGTATGATGTGCTGGTTTTACGTCTCTTTTGACTACCCCTTGGACCTGTGATGCTAAACCTCCTGGGACTCAGACTCAAAGAGTTAAGGTTCTAATCCAAGGTTCTAATAAAGCAGGACTGCTCAGCTCAGTTTACCAGGGGCCAGAATGTTTGCAGTGGGGATTGTCACGGGCCAGTTTACCAGGGGCCAGAAGTTTACAGTGGGGATTGTCACGGGCCAGTTCACCAGAGGCCAGAATGTTTACAGTATGGATTGTCACGGGCCAGTTTACCAGGGGCCAGAATGTTTACAGTGGGGATTCTCACAGGGCCTGTTTACCAGGGGCCAGAATGTTTACAGTGGGGATTGTCACGGGCCAGTTCACCAGGTGCCAGAATGTTTACAGTGGGGATTGTCACGGGCCAGTTCACCAGGTGCCAGAATGATTACAGTGGGGATTGCCACGGGCCAGTTCACCAGGTGCCAGAATGTTTACAGTGGGGATTGCCACTGGCCAGTTCACCAGGTGCCAGAATGTTTACAGTGGGGATTGTCACGGGCTAGTTTACCAGGGGCCAGAATGTTTACAGTGGGGATTCTCACAGGGCCAGTTTACCAGGGGCCAGAATGTTTACAGTGGGGATTGTCACGGGCCAGTTTACCAGGGGCCAGAATGTTTACAGTGGGGATTCTCACAGGGCCTGTTTACCAGGGGCCAGAATGCTTGCAGTGGGGATTGTCACGGGCCAAAGGCCAGAGCCACAATGTAGAAAGACAGTGTTATTGGCAATAATCTTGGGGCCACCTGTTAGGTCTCCGCAGTTCAGATTTGGCCTGCGGGCCACCAGTTTGAATAGCCCTGTAGTAAAGGAATGTCTGTTTTCCCCAAACAGTTGATTGTACATGTCCTATACCTGTATTGTAATTTTGTTTTCACATTATCTAAAATTCAGTTTCTCCTTCTTCTTCTTAGCATTCAATGGTTGTAATCTCTGGTTGTTCATCCACTTCTAGACTTTGACCTTGTTTCAGAATTTGATTTTTACATGCGCACCTGTTTAACAGGCGGCGTCCGTGGCTAAGGCGTTGCGAGTCCGATTCGTAATCCAACGTACCGCGATCAAAACCCACTGCGGGCTGCGTGGATTTTTATCGTGGTATGGGACGTCGCAGGTCGACCCAGCCTCAAATGGGTACCAGGATGGGCTGTCCTGGGAAAGTAAAGACAGCCGGCGTAATGCTGACCACATTACCCACCAAGTGCTGATGGTCTGTAAAAATATGGGCGCTCTTCCCATATGCCCGATGCGCCTAAAGGCGTGAAAGGGATCTTTACTTTTTTTTACTTTACCTGTTTAACAGAACTGGTATTTTTGTATATAGACTGTTGATTCGTGCCTCTCAGGCAGATGCACTGCCAACTTCAAAGGAAACAAACTTTATTAGTTAACTTCTCAACCTGCTTATTTGAGCATCTTTGTGTCTTGTTCTGTACTAGTTTTCTCATATTAATTGTTTAAACTTTGACCAGTTATCAGTTCACTGAGAACCCAAGTAACTAATTGACTGAGAGTAAAACGAGCTAACATTTGATTGGCTGAGAATTAAAAAAAAAATTTAAAAAAAAATATTTTATTGGTTGTCTGAGCATACATAAAAAGTTAAAGTTTAATTAACTGAGAGTACAAAAAAAAAAAAAAACCAACAACAACAAATTGTTGATTTGAAGGGACAAAAATAAAACTAATATTGGATTTGTGAAGATTATAGAAATATCTTCCTTGGGTGGGTTCAGGGGTTCTGCTGTAGGGAAAAAATATCCCAACATATCTCAAGAGTTGACTAATTGGGGGATTCCTTTGAAGTCAGAGTGTATCTGCCTGATAGGCAAGGCACCAACAGCCTGCATACAGATAAGCCAGATCTGTAAAACGGATGCGGCTTCCGTAGCTAAGGTGTTGGGAGTCTGACTCGTAATCCAATGTACCGCGATCGAAACCCACTGCGTGGATTTTTATCCTGGTATGGGACGTCACAGGTGGACCCAGCCTCAGATGAGTACCAGGATGGGCTGTCCTGGGAAAGTAAAGACGGCCAGCCGGTAATATTTTTTATAAATGAGGAATATTTGACTGTTAGGGATTACAGATTTGCTGGGCAAGTGCTGAAGTCCTTGTTAAATATATTATTACTTGTTTTTTTCTCAGCGCCATTCAATGAAAGGTGTTGTTGAGAGAACAGTTTATCATTATCACTACACCCAGTGGCCAGACCACGGAGTTCCAGATTATACCTTGCCTGTCCTGTCCTTTGTACAGAAGTCAGCAGCGCAGAGTGGATCAGAAAATGGTCCAATTGTAGTCCATTGCAGGTCGGTAACTTTCTGTATCTTTCCAGTTGTTCTCCATTATAGTGGTATCATATATTGGACACACATACTTGAGTGAGAAGTTATGGACTCTGTTGCCATGCCAGTGTGGAATTTTGGAGATTTGACACTAGTCCCATATATTTTGAGCAAGCGACATTTTATAAGGGTTTTTATCAGCATCCTGCCAGAAACTGGCTACCTTATTGCCTAGAAAGGGTCACTAAGTTCACAGTACAAGGTCTCCCACTGTCCTAGACCATGTAACTTTCAACTGTTTAACTTATATAGACGCAGGCTGGCCAGTTTTCTAAGGATTTTTATGCCTCTCAGATGTGGAGTGCCAATGTCAGATATTCGCACCCTGCTGGTTTCTGGGGAGGACAAGAAAAGGTTATCTTTGTACACCAGCGTCAGAAAGTTAGCCATCTTAAGTGTTAAGATGACCTGATTGATAAAACTTACAGATTTCCAAAAAAGAAACTGTACTCTGCCAACCAGTCACCACAGAAGGCAGTACTCAACCACCTAGTCACCACAGAAGGCAGTACTCAACCAACCGTTCACCAGAGATGGCAGTACTTAACCAACCGTTCACTAGAAAAGGCATTACTCAACCACCCAGTCACCAGATGGGATAGTACTCAACCACCTAGTCACCAGAGAAGGCAGTACTAAAAAAACAGTTCACCAGAGAAGGCAGTACTCAATTAGCCAGAAGATATACTTGACCAACCAGTCACGAGAGAAGATAGTACTCAACCACCCAGTCACCATAGAAGGCAGTACTCAATTAGCCAGAAGATATACTTGACCAACCAGTCACCAGAGAAGATAGTACTCAACCACCCAGTCACCAGAGAAGGCAGTACTCAACCAACCAGTCACCAGAGAAGATAGTACTCAACCACCCAGTCACCAGAGAAGATAGTACTCAACCAGCCAGTCACCAGAGAAGATAGTACTCAACCACCCAGTCACCAGAGAAGGCAGTACTCAACCAACCAGTCACCAGAGAAGATAGTACTCAACCACCCAGTCACCAGAGAAGGCAGTACTCAACCAACCAGTCACCAGAGAAGATAGTACTCAACCACCCAGTCACCAGAGAAGATAGTACTCAACCACCCAGTCACCAGAGAAGATAGTACTCAACCACCCAGTCACCAGAGAAGGCAGTACTCAACCACCCAGTCACCAGAGAAGATAGTACTCAACCACCCAGTCACCAGAGAAGATAGTACTCAACCACCCAGTCACCAGAGAAGGCAGTACTCAACCAACCAGTCACCAGAGAATACTGTGCACAGCCAAATAATCTGAACTAATTAATGATTATTTGTCATGAGTACTTGAAAATTATTTTCATTTCAGTGATATCAGTTTTTTTTCTCCTGTAGCACATGTTTTGTTATTGTTGCAGTGAGTAATAAAGAAATCACATTTTCAAAGGCTAAATAAAAATCAGTTTTTATTTGTGATGGAAATTACAATTTAAAAAAAAAAAAAAAATGCAAATTGTTCATAGTTTTATCACTTTATCATTTCAGTGCTGGTGTTGGGCGTACCGGCACCTATATTTTGATTGACAGTATGATAGCACAGATTCAAGAACAACAGACAGTCAATATTCCCGGCTTTACACAGCATATCAGGAGACAGAGAAACTTCTTAGTGCAGACAGAGGTAAATTGTAATACATTCTTCTTGTTCTTCTAGACAGAGGTGAACTGTGATGCATTCTTCTTGTTCTTCTAGACAGAGGTAAAATGTGATACATTCTTCTTGTTCTTCTAGACAGAGGTAAAATGTGATACATTCTTCTTGATCTTCTAGACAGAGGTAAATTGTGATACATTCTTCTTGTTCTTATAGACAGAGGTAAATTGTGATACATTCTTCTTGTTCTTCTAGACAGAGGTGAATTGTGAAATGTTCTTCTTATTTTTCTAGACAGAGGTAAAATGTGATACATTCTTCTTGTTCTTCTAGACAGAGGTAAAATGTGATACATTCTTCTTGTTCTTCTAGACAGAGGTAAAATGTGATACATTCTTCTTGTTCTTCTAGACAGATGTAAAATGTGATACATTCTTCTTGATCTTCTAGACAGAGGTAAATTGTGATACATTCTTCTTGTTCTTATAGACAGAGGTAAATTGTGATACATTCTTCTTGTTCTTCTAGACAGAGGTGAATTGTGAAATGTTCTTCTTATTCTTCTAGACAGAGGTAAAATGTAAAATGTTGTTCTTATTCTTCTAGACAGAGGTAAAATGTGATACATTCTTCTTGTTCTTCTAGACAGAGGTAAATTGTGATACATTCTTGTTCTTCTAGACAGAGGTGAACTGTGATGCATTCTTCTTATTCTTCTAGACAGAGGTAAAATGTGATACATTCTTCTTGTTCTTCTAGACAGAGGTAAATTGTGATACATTCTTCTTGTTCTTCTAGACAGAGGTAAATTGTGATACATTCTTCTTGTTCTTCTAGACAGAGGTGAACTGTGATGCATTCTTCTTGTTCTTCTAGACAGAGGTAAAATGTGATACATTCTTATTGTTCTTCTAGACAGAGGTGAATTGTGATACATTCTTGTTCTTCTAGACAGAGGTGAATTGTGATACATTCTTCTTGTTCTTCTAGACAAATGTAAAATGTGATACATTCTTATTGTTCTTCTGCCATTCCCCTTTTAAATTTGATGGATAACAAACCATCTGTGGTCAGGGCCATTTGGGAGTGAGAAGACACATATATCATCATGGTCTGGAGAGACTGGCACAGCAGAGACTGACCAGCACTCAGAGGAAAGAACAAGATGGACATACAGTCAGGCTGTTGCTGGACCATCTGAATTGTAACTTTGCACTTGCTGCTGAAGATGGGGATGGAGCACAAATGATGGAAATATCTCGGGTATAGTGATATCAGATCTTATGCTCCTGCAGCTTCTCTGGCATGGGTTTTTGGCTCGGCTTGCAGTAAGTGTGGACCATGACGCAAAGCACTTCATCATACGATGAGATCTTCTTCAGCATTCGTTCTGAAAAAGGGCAGTTGGCGTATTATGGTGCTGTTTACAGTTGGGCCTTTGATATATGTGCCTTTCTGTCCAGCATGATAAATTTCAGCTAACTGCTAATTATTTGCCTTTTATGACATGCTGTCATCTGTTCTGTCCCCCCCCCCCCCCCCCCCCCCCCCCCACCCCCTCCCAAAATGGGGCCTTGGAACTGTTATAAATACCTGCATTTTTTACCCAGTTGGTGCAAAAGAGGCAAGAACATAGATCTGATCCAAGACTAGTAGTCAGCTGTTGACCATTTTTGCTTATTCCTATCAGAACAATGGCTCGTGGTTTACTGATGCAATTAAGCATAGACAAGTAATGGACCCTTGTTTGCCAGCGGTCTCTCTCTCTCTCTCTCTCTCTCTCTCTCTCTCTCTCTCTCTCTCTCTCTCACTCCTCTCTCTCTCTCTCTCTCTCTCTCTCTCTCTCTCTCTCTCTCTCTCACTCTCTCTCTCTCTCTCTCTCTCTCTCTCTCTCTCTCTCTCTCTCTCTCTCTCTCACTCTCTCTCTCTCTCTCTCTCTCTCTCTCTCTCTCTCTCTCTCTCTCTCTCTCTGTCTCTCCCCCCCTCCCCCCTCTTGCATGCACATGCACACACGTCACACCAGGTCACACTAAAATAGCCACAGTTTACAGATGATAACTCTGTTTGCAACTTCTCCCCCAGGACCAGTACATATTCATCCATGAAGTTCTAGTCGAGTACCTCCTTGGCAACGGGACCACTGAAGTCAGGGATGACCAGATGTCCAGTCACCTGAGTGACCTGGAGCAGCCAGCCAGAGGGGTCATATTACCTACCATCACCGACACCACCTTGTTAGAGAGACAGTTTCAGGTAAATTAGCCTCTTTCATTTAAAACAGAGAGATTATTTCATCACATTTCTTCTACTTCTTCCTTTCTGGCCTTGCCCCACATCTACTCCTCCTCTATCCCTCTATCCTGTCTTCACCTTTCACTTCTTCCCTCCCTTCCCTTACTCCTCTTTGATTCCACATCTACTCCTCCTCTATCCCTCTATCCTGTCTTAACCTTTCACTTCTTCGGTGCATCCCTCCCTTCCCTTACTCCTCTTTGATTCCACATCTCCAGGACAATAACATTGTTATTGGTTTTTTATTGTCTAGGTTTCATGTTAGACATTTTTGTTTTAAATTTGTTTCTCGTAGATGTTAATATTTTCCCCCTATATAGAAATGTGTATCTCAATGGATGTTATCTGTGCATATATGCATGCGTGCATATGTATATATGTATTATGTATGTATGTATTATGTATGTATGTATGTATCATATATGTTAGGCTATAACTATTTATGCTTATGGATTGTCCAAACTAAATGGATTAATTAACATTCTTCTGTCTCATCCTCTGCAGTTGATCACAGAATATGTACCAAGTGAAATGGATCTGTCAGCAGCTCTCAAACCGGTTAACCTGGAGAAAAACCGGCCAGGCAGCATAGTTCCTGTGAATTTGAAACGAGTATTGTTACCAGCAAGGCCTGGTATTGATGGGTCAGATTATATCAATGCTACATATCTCCAGGTTAGTGGTTGTAAACTATATCTACGTGTGGACAGTTGTAGTTTATACGGGGGGGGGGGGGGGGGGGGGGGGGGGGGGAATATTTACCTGTGATCAGTTGTAGACCATATTAATGCTAGACATCTACCTGTGATCAGTTGTAGACCATATTAATACTAGACATCTACCTGTGATCAGTTGTAGACCATATTAATACTAGACATCTACCTGTGATCAGTTGTAGACCATATTAATACTAGACATCTACATATGAGCAGTAGTAAACTATACTAGTGCAATATATCGACATGAGCAGTAGTAAACTATATTACTGCAATATATCGACATATGAGCATTCATACTGTTTAATGCTAGATATCTACATGAGCAGTAGTAAACTATATTAGTGCAATATATCTACATGTAGAAAAAGTAAATGGTAGAAACATCATGAAAATTGGTACATGGAATGTCAGAACACTCGTGCAAAACGGAAAACTGGATAACATCAAGATGGAAATGAAGAGAATGAACATCAACATACTAGGAATTAGTGAAATGCGATGGCCAGGAGCAGGGGAAAAGTATTCAGATCAGCACAGAATTATCTACTCGGGAGGGAAAGAATATAGCAAGGGAGTTGGTATTATTTTGGATCCAAAGAACTCAAAAACTGTTAAAGGATTTTGGACAATATCAGATAGAGTACTATTAGTAAAACTTCGCGGCAGACCGTTTGACATCAACTTAGTACAGATTTATGCCCCAACAGCAGTTAGTTCAGAGGAAGACATTGACGCATTTTATGATGAGTTAGACATGGCTGTTGATCAATGCAAAAATTGTGAAGTAACAATGGTACTTGGAGATTTCAACGCAAAAGTAGGAAGTGAAAAAGTGTACGGAATAACGGGTGGCTATGGACTAGGAGAAAAGAATGTGAGAGGTGACAGATTAATAGCATGGGCTGAGTCGCGCAGCATGATAATAGGTAACACCTGGTTTAAACACCATCCTCGAAGATTGTGGACTTGGAAAAGTCCTGGTGATAATGTCCGCAATCAGATTGATTATATTTTGATTTCAAGAAGATTTCAGAGCAGCTTAGTTGGAGCTAAAACTAGACCAGGGGCAGACTGCTTTAGTGACCATGTTCCAGTTGTAGGAAAAATTAGAATAAAACTAAAGAACATTAGAAAAACACCACAGAACATCAAGTTAAATTTAGGAATTCTTAGAACGGATAAAGAAATTAAGGAACAGTACAACGTCACTGTACAAAACCGGTATAATGCAATGGAAAATTATACAAACAATTGATGAACAGTGGGATATGTTGCGTGAGTCAATTCAGCAGACATCAAAAGAGACAATCCCACCAACCCATACAGTTGCAAAAAAGAAATGGATTTCAACCGAAATTCTGCAGTTGATGGATGAAAGAAGGAAGAAAAAGAATGATAAAGAAGAATACTCTAGAATACAAAAAGAAATAGTGAACAAATGCAAAGTGGCTAAAGAAGCCTGGCTGAATCAAATGTGTACAGAGATTGGGGAAAATCACGGGAAAGACTCACATTCCATGTACCAACAGATAAATATGTTAACAGGAAAGATGACACGTAACAGCACTGGATGTTTGATATCAAAGGATGGTGACTTATTAATGGGACATAGTAATATAGTTAACAGATGGACAGAGTATATAGGGGAATTGTATGATGATAATAGACCAGACGTAGAACTGCAGAACAACAATGATGGTCCACCAATAATGACTGCAGAAGTTGAGGATGCAATACATCATATGAAGAAAGGAAAAGCACCCGGGCCAGACAACATCTCACTGGAAGAAATCGAAGCACTGGGAAATTTTGGAATTGAAATAATAAAAAAACTTTTAAATGATATTTATAACAGTGGGTATATTCCAAATGACCTTTTAAAATCCATATTTATAGCTCTGCCGAAGAAACCAGGCACTTTAAAATGTGAAGACCATCGCACAATAAGTCTTATGAGTCACATGACTAAGATTTTACTGAGAATAATTATGAGAAGAATAAGAAAAAAAAATTAAACCAGAAATCAGCGATGAACAAAGTGGATTTGTAGAAGGAAAAGGTACAAACAATGCCATATACATCCTAAGGACATTGTCAGAAAGAGCTATAGAAGTAAAGACTGATTTGTACTTATGCTTCATAGACTATACAAAAGCATTTGACTGTGTGAAGCGTGAAGAAGTAATCAAACTGTTAGAAAAATTAAACATTGATGGGAAAGATCTAAGAATAATAAAGAATATGTATTGGCAGCAAACAGCAGCTATAAGAATTAACAACTGTTTAGGTACATTTCAAAGCATAAAGAGGGGCGTACGACAAGGATGTGTACTTTCACCTGATTTGTTTTCAATATACAGTGAATATATTATGAGATCTTTAATTGATATGCCCGGAATCGTGGTTGGTGGGCACAATATAAACAATTTACGTTATGCTGATGACACAGTCTTGATAGCAACAAGTCAGAAAGAATTACAGGAAATGATAGACATTGTGGTGTTAGAAAGTGGAAGAATGGGCCTCAGTTTGAATAATGGGAAGACAGAAGTAATGGTGGTATCAAAGAAACAAATTATTCCTAAATGTGTAATAAAAGTCAATGGTGTTATTTTAAGACAAGTACAGAAATTTAAGTATATGGGCACATGGATAACATCAGATGGAAGATGCATAACTGAAATAAGAAACAGAATTGGACAGGCAAAAACTGCATTTTATAAAATGAAAAACATCTTGTGCAATATATCCTTGTCATTGAGAGTTAGAAAAAGAATTCTTGCTTGCTACATACATCCAGTTTTAACATATGGATGTGAATCCTGGACAATCGGTAGGCAGGCCAAACAATTTTTGGAGGCCTCAGAGATGTGGTTTTACAGAAGAATGCTTAGAATACCTTGGACAGCCACAAAAGAGCAACCAAGAGGTTTTAAAAGAGGCGGGAGACCGAAGACAACTTATCACTGACATCAGAAGGAGACAGTCATCATTTTTCGGCCATGTTATGAGAAGAGGGAAAATAGAACATGTTGTGACCACTGGAAAGATCTGTGGAAGGAGGGATAGAGGAAGACAACGAGAGAAGATGCTTGACAGTCTTGTTGCATGGCATGGAGGTGTGTCGGCACACGAACTGATACATGCTGCAGGAGATCGCGGATTATGGAGAGGCATGATCGCCCACGCCACTCGGCAAGGCACCTGATGATGATGATGATGATATCTACATATAAGCAGTAGTAAAATATATTAGTGCAATATATCTACCTTTGAGCATAGTAAACTATATTAGTGCAATATATCGACATATGTGCATTCATACTGTTTAATGCTAGATATCTACATGAGCAGTAGTAAACTATATTAGTGCAATATATCTACATATGAGCATAGTAAACTATATTAGTGCAATATATCGACATATGAGCATTCATACTGTTTAATGCTAGATATCTACATGAGCAGTAGTAAACTATATTAGTGCAATATATCTACATATGAGCATAGTAAACTATATTAGTGCAATATATCGACATATGAGCATTCATACTGTTTAATGCTAGATATCTACATGAGCAGTAGTAAACTATATTAGTGCAATATATCTACATATGAGCATAGTAAACTATATTAGTGCAATATATCGACATGAGCAGTAGTAAACTATATTACTGCAATATATCTACATATGAGCATTAGTAAACTATATTAGTGCAAAATATCTACATATGAGCAGTAGTAAACTATATTAGTGCAATATATCTACATATGAGCAGTAGTAAACTATGTTAGTGCAATATATCTACATATGAGCAGTAGTAAACTATATTATGGCAAAATATATCAACATATGAGCTTTCAAACTGTTTAATGCTAGATATCTACATTAGCAGTTATATGATATATTAGAGCTATAGATAAACATGTGAGCAGTAATAAACTATATTAGTTCTATAGATCTTTATCAGTGACTCACAACCTTCCTAATGCCGCAAACCTTTAATACAGTTCCTCATGTTGTGGCGACCCCAACCATACAATCACTTGTGGAGGAAATTGTCTGGATCTTTTTTCCAAAGTGTGCAGCAGACATGCACAAAAACAGGACAGTTGATTGAAAATGAACATAGATGATAAACTATGGGCAATAAATGACAGGTTGGTGCAACGCGACACGCCTCTTGGTGAATTATTTCAGTTAATAGCTGTTAGAGTATGGAATCAAGCATACCTACAGCCTTTGACTTTTGCCGGGAGAGACAGATCACTTGGATGTCCTGAGTACAGTCTTCTTCATGTTCACCGGCTGTCAACTGCAGTGGAAATTGCTTATTGTTTGTCTACTTACTCTTGTTCCAGGACTTGAGTTGTGCATGCACTGCTTTACAGATCTAACTTGTTTGTAAGCTGACTGTTGGTTCCCCACCTGTCAGACAGATGCACTCTGACCTCAGAGGAACTGAGTACAGGGACATGGGTTCTTTGGCACATTGATAAATATGCTGTATTTGTTTATTTATTGACATATTGCCTAGCCATGTACTGCTATTTAGCATATTTTGATTTGTCCTTGGTCATGAAAGGGCTACAAGAAATCTTCAGAGTTTATAGTGACCCAACACCCGACAGAGGACACCATGGAGGACTTCTGGAGGATGGTGTGGGACAAGAACAGTCCTGTCATTGTTGTGTTATCATCCTTTGATGATGTTGTAAGTACTTTAATCAAGACCAGTCCTGTCATTGTTGAGTTATCATCCTTTGATGATATTGTAAGTACTTTAGTCAAGACCAGTCCTGTCATTGTTGTGTTATCATCCTTTGATGATGTTGTAAGTACTTTAGTCAAGACCAGTCCTGTCATTGTTGAGTTATCATCCTTTGATGATATTGTAAGTACTTTAGTCAAGACCAGTCCTGTCATTGTTGTGTTCTCATCCTTTGATGATGTTGTAAGTACTTGAGTCTGCAATCACCTCACTGTACAAAAACATAGTGTATGATAAACAGTAGCAGTGGTAATCAGTGTATCCTATTTAACCCATCTAAGTTATAGATGAGGTATTTTTGCTGCTCCTCCCCCCCTCCCCCCTTTCTATTTCAGTATTTAAATATTTAAGGTTAGTTGTGTATCCTTTACAGGACGTTGCAGAACCAATCCCAACAGCCCCTGGCTGTTGTGTGGTTTTTCTAGGCAAATTTACATCCAGTAGTTTGCCATTGCTTTCTGGACGGTCGGCTTTCTTGATACCACTGTCAAAACCAATGCAAGGCTCATGACCCGCAGCTGGGATCGAACCCCGCATTACGAAGCTTTCGCATCGACTTAGCCACAGAGCTGACATTTAAATATTTATGCTTGTTTTGGTTACTTTATATTGCATAGATTATGTTCTATTTATAATAATTTATATTTATATATATAAACATTGTTAAGTTTAATATATTTGAGTGTACTTTGTAAGCAATTATGATAATCATATTATATAACCTATTCTTGTGAAAATACAAAGTCATCTATGATACCATTTTTCTCTCTCAGATATATGCAGAACTTTTTACTCTTATGATGTACTGTTGAATCCTTCCCGTTTATGATTAATATCTTAGATCTATGTACATTCCAAAAGCTATGTCAGTAGTCTCCCCTCCACCATGGAGCAAACAAGTTTCTGATCATCACATGTAGCTCCCCTTCCACCCACACCCCCCCCCCCCCCCCCCCCCCCTCCCTCCGTTTTTTTTGTTAACCTTCTTTACCTTTACACTTTTGGGAAGTCTGGCCCTCTCAGGTTCTAACTCCCAAGTGTCTTTCTTCTGTTGTGCTCCCAAACCTTGTACAACAGCTTCATTCCTTTTGCCCTAAGAAGTGGCAAAATGAACAATTTCAGCTGGGACCAGTTTCCTATCAATGTCACTTTTCCCACCTGACTGTACTGACTTATTTACAAGATGCATACTTAATGCTATTGGTCGTTTTCACGCCTGCACAAATATTTAGGAGACCAGGATCTGGTTCGTCATCACGTAGCAGGTCCTTTGCAGAACGTCGCTCTCATCACAGTCTGCCTGAAAGAAACTCGGTCTCTCGCCAGTTCTCCTGCCTCATATACTTTCATACTCAAGGAGTCACGAGTCAAGGATTTGGTTACAGTAACTAAAAAGAAAGTTCTGCTTGTTTGTCCACTTCTAGACCTTGATCTTTGTCCAGAACTTGAATTTTTATGCACAACTATTTTACAGATCTGGCTTTTTTGTGTCCAGACTATTGGTTCCTCGTCACTCAGGCAGATGCACTCAAAGGAAAACAACCATAATTAGTCGTTTTTTTTACAGCATGCTTGTGACGAGACATTGGATCTGTTTTCAGTAGAATTTGTTGGCCTCGGCGCCAACACTGGTAGGGTTGCTGATGAATGCTCTTTATATATCTGGTTTTATTAACATGAGATACCTACCTCACACATACATCACTGCTTAAATTGTTCTGCAACATCAGTCTATGTCTTCTGTTAATGCACAGGATTACAAAGAGTTTTGGCCACCCAAAGGCAGCAGTATTGATGTTGATTCTGGAAATTTCCGACTTGCAATGAAAGATGAGCTCATTCCAAACAATGACTTGGGAACTGTGACAGCAGAGTTTATTCTAGATTCCATACAGGTGAGAAATGTCATGTTTCTCTGGGGCCAGGACTTGGGTAGCTAATGGTTTGGTTTGATGATTAGGTTAGGTAAAGATGAGGCCATGAGAACCCACAACTGACAGTGTGTCTGGTGAACTGATATCCATGGGCTGGGCAGATATTTTCAGCTGAAAACATCAGGCATAATAAAACCCAAGGGCAGCTCGATTGCAGTTGCTGAATCTTTCAGAGAGTATTACCTTCTGTGTCCTTTGATTCTTTCAGAGAGTATTACCTTCTGTGTCCTTTGATTCTTCCACAGAATATCACCTTCTGTGTCCTTTGATTCTTCCACAGAATATCACCTTCTGTGTCTTCCACAGAATATCACCTTCTGTGTCCTTTGATTCTTCCACAGAATATCATCTTCTGTGTCCTTTGATTCTTCCACAGAATATCGTCTTCTGTGTCCTTTGATTCTTCCACAGAATATCATCTTTTGTGTGCTTTGATTCTTCCACAGAATATCATCTTTTGTGTCCTTTGATTCTTCCACAGAATATCATCTTTTGTGTGCTTTGATTCTTCCACAGAATATCATCTTTTGTGTGCTTTGATTCTTCCACAGAATATCGTCTTTTGTGTGCTTTGATTCTTCCACAGAATATCGTCTTTTGTGTCCTTTGATTCTTCCACAGAATATCGTCTTTTGTGTGCTTTGATTCTTCCACAGAATATCATCTTTTGTGTGCTTTGATTCTTCCACAGAATATCGTCTTTTGTGTGCTTTGATTCTTCCACAGAATATCGTCTTTTGTGTGCTTTGATTCTTCCACAGAATATCATCTTTTGTGTGCTTTGATTCTTCCACAGAATATCGTCTTCTGTGTCCTTTGATTCTTCCACAGAATATCATCTTTTGTGTGCTTTGATTCTTCCACAGAATATCGTCTTCTGTGTCCTTTGATTCTTCCACAGAATATCATCTTTTGTGTGCTTTGATTCTTCCACAGAATATCGTCTTCTGTGTCCTTTGATTCTTCCACAGAATATCATCTTTTGTGTGCTTTGATTCTTCCACAGAATATCATCTTTTGTGTGCTTTGATTCTTCCACAGAATATCATCTTTTGTGTGCTTTGATTCTTCCACAGAATATCGTCTTCTGTGTGCTTTGATTCTTCCACAGAAATCATCTTCTGTGTCCACCCTTAAAAGGGCAGCTGGCACATTGTGGTTGACAGCAAGGCTGCAGTATCTGCACCTTTCAGTCCATCACATCCAGTTTCAGCTAATTCCTAATTGTTCACATTCTGTGACCTGCTTGTGGATTGAGTAATTGGTCTGTTGTGTTGTTCCTGGAAGTCTCTCATAGAGTATGGATGTAGTAGTTGGAAGAAGTTCCTAGGACCCACATAGAGTCTCTCATAGAGTATGGATGTAACAGCTGGAAGAAGTTCCTAGAACCCACATGGAGTCTCTCATAGAGTATGGATGTAACAGTTGGAAGAAGTTCCTAGGACCCACATAGAGTCTCTCATAGAGTATGGATGTAACAGTTGGAAGAAGTTCCTAGAACCCACATAGAGTCTCTCATAGAGTATGGATGTAACAGTTGGAAGAAGTTCCTAGGACCCACATAGAGTCTCTCATAGAGTATGGATGTAACAGCTGGAAGAAGTTCCTAGAACCCACATAGAGTCTCTCATAGAGTATGGATGTAGTAGTTGAAAGAAGTTCCTATATTAGATCAGTGTAGCAACAAGATTGGAACTTCTATAAGTAATCACTTGTGGTAGGTACCATTATTTGTAAATAAAGCATGCTTAAATGCAGGCAAGTCAACTTCATAACACACAGTTTTTAATTCCACATGACTCAGTCTCTCTCTGCAGAGTGACTCGTCACAGCTTCTCTCTGCAGAGTGACTCGCCACAGCCTCTCTCTGCAGAGTGACTCGTCACAGTCTTTCTCTGTAGAGTGACTTGTCACAGCCTCTCTCTGCAGAGTGACTCATCACAGTCTCTCTCTGTAGAGTGACTTGTCACAGCCTCTCTCTGCAGAGTGACTCGTCACAGTCTTTCTCTGTAGAGTGACTTGTCACAGCCTCTCTCTGCAGAGTGACTCATCACAGTCTCTCTCTGCAGAGTGACTCGTCTCAGCCTCTCTCTGCAGAGTGACTCGTCTCAGCCTCTCTCTGCAGAGTGACTCGTCTCAGCCTCTCTCTGCAGAGTGACTCGTCACAGCCTTTCTCATCTGAGATGTATTGTTAAACAGCTCATGATCATGAATTGTGTGTAAGAGGCGGGGCTTAAAAAGGCCACATGCCAGAAAAGATAAGCATGATTTTTATCATGACGATTATACATCATGAGAATAGCTGAACTATGTTATGAAAATGTGCGGGAATGAACAGATGATTAGTAAGGTGAAAGAACCGAGAATAATTCTGTGTTTGGCATTTGGATGAATCGCCAGTGCCGTGAATCTGTATACATTTGCAAGTTTTATCTGCTTAAGCAGACAAAAGTGAGGTTTTACAAAGCACAAAGTTCACAGCAACTGAGAAAGTATCTAGAAATCTCCCAGAGGTCTGCACTCACAAATGATGGTGAAGTCTGAAATGGAACTGATGACCACGAAGGTCATTATTTATTAATGTGCATGTCAAAAATCTAGGCAGTATTACATGTCTACTAGATAGCGCTAGAGTGGGCACATCCTGAGAAGAAGCAAGCAGAGAATCACCAAACAAGAAATTTAATGGGAAACAAATGGGTTAAGAAAACGAGGACTTTTGAGAGAAACGCTAAGATGAACATTGTTGAGAGAGGCCAGAGATGCTGGACTGAAAATTCCATCCATGGTATTGGAAGGACGGTTCAGGATAGAACAGAACGGAAGGGGGTGGGGAGGGGGGGGGGGGGGCTTAGATTGCAGGCTCTGTGTGACATATAATGCACAATAGGACAATAATGATAATGATGTCACACCATTGCTGGAGTAGAAAACCCAATAAATTCACTGAGGTTGGCTATTGTTTTCATTATTTAGTTATTTACCAGAGATGTTTCAGCAGTTCGTTTTATAGTTGTTCTGTCAAGCTTGTTATTAATGCTTTCATACCCATCTTGCATCTAAATGGCACCATTTCAGTACGACTACACACTGATGACCCGCATTACTTTTTAATGCTTTCATACCCATCTTGCATCTAAATGACACCATTTCAGTACGACTACACACTGATGACCCGCATCCTGTGTGTGACCAACTGGCCCAAGTTCTGTACAGAGCTACACAAAGTATTGGACGTTATTGTTGAGACTCATGGCTTCTTGAACTCGCTGGAATGTGGGCCCATTATTGTCATGGACAGGTAAATGGCTCTTTCTCACCCGTGCAGGGACTACATTTTTATTTTTATTTTAATGCAGATTTCTTGTGGTTACATAAGCCATGGATATATTTTACCCACAAGTACTCAGTAAACCATGAAACACAAAGAAGGCAACATTCTGACGGTCTGAACAGTCTGAACACATTAGAAACTGGCTTATTAACAGCATCATATCTTGCAAATTGAAATAGCTTGGCAATATCAAATATCAAATGTGGACACAGGATATTGGACAGTATGAATGTGGACACAGGATATTGGACAGTATGAATGTGGACACAGGATATTGGACAGCATGAATGTGGACACAGGATATCAGAGAAATGCAGAGTATGGAAGTTTATAAGGGCAAGGGAATTGTGGGTTCTGAGGCCCCATTGTGGGGGAAACAAGATTAGACCTCCCCAACAAGCATCTCATTAGAGTTGACTAACTGGGGGCTTCTTTCATAGTTGGAGTGTCTCTGCCTGAGAGGCAAAGAACCAACAGTCTGCATACAAATAAGTCAGATTTGTAAAATGAATATGTGTGCAGTGCTTAGATTCTGGAACAAGACTAAAGTCGAGAGGTGGATGAACAACCAGAGTTTACAGCCAGTGAAGGCAGAGAAAAAGAAGAAGATGTAAGGGGTGGAAGTTCTTCCAGCTGGCTGTGTTAGGCACAATAATTCAGACGACCTGCATGATGTGTTGTTAATGTGCATGATGTGTTGTTAATGTGAATGATGTGTTGTTAATGTGCATGATGTTTTGTTAATGTGCATGATGTGTTAATAATGTGCATGATGTTTTGTTAATGTGAATGATGTGTTAATAATGTGCATGATGTGTTGTTAATGTGAATGATGTGTTGTTAATGTGCATGATGTTTTGTTAATGTGCATGATGTGTTAATAATGTGCATGATGTTTTGTTAATGTGAATGATGTGTTAATAATGTGCATGATGTGTTGTTAATGTGAATTGGTGTTAATAATGTGCATGATGTGTTTGTTAATGTGAATGATGTGTTAATAATGTGCATGATGTGTTGTTAATGTGAATGATGTGTTAATAATGTGCATGATGTGTTGTTAATGTGAATGATGTGTTAATAATGTGCATGATGTGTTGTTAATGTGAATGATGTGTTGGCGATGTATGTTTTAATATTGTTATAACCTATATAATTCATGTGTTCTTTTCATGTTGGTTTTGATGAATTATTTGGTCTTACCTGCAGCTATAACTAATTCAGTGTTTCTGATATTTTTGTCACTATTCTTTAAAATCAAAACTGGCAGCTTCTTCAGCATGATTTTTTGTAAAAGCATATTGGTGTTACCTTTCTTTTGGAGTTAACAAAGCAAGCTGAGAGAGGGATCATGCTGCATGGGTAAAACATGATCTTTACAGTACTGCCCAAGTTTCGGGCTATGGAGAGAAGAAACTTCAACTCTTTCCTTTATTGGTATCACCACGGGCGGTGGTTCTCATGTCTTCCTGTAGCACAGTGAAAAGTTGTCATCTGGAAATACAGAATGGTGCCAGGAACTTAAAATGCCATCATTAACGCTTTAGCTTTTTGATCATTTCCTTATTCATTGAACTATTCCACATTTAACTTCATTAACACATCTTGCATCTACTATTGTCAAGATACCCAAGTACTGAAACCTATCAGCTTGCTTGAGGTTTGTCCCATTTACTGTGATGTTGCATTTTGGTGGGTCCATTTTCTTTTTAAACTTCTGTTTTTCTGCACTTCAAACTAAGACCCTTGTTTTGACTTTCTGTTACAATTATGCCCATTATTTTCTCAGTTTTTTTCCTGATTCATGTGAATATAAATATTTTAGACACATGTGAGAGACCTGGGTTCGCCCTTGTAAGTTGATGGAGTTTTTCTGTCAAGGGCAAAATCAAACACCCTAACTACACACTAGCTATGCAGTCCTAAATCCTCAGGCTGAAGCGCCCCCTGTCTACACCGCCATAACAATTGGTAAAACAGACAGACAGTAGTGACAGTAGAAATATGTTTAAACAAAGCAGTGCTATAAAGTATGTCTACATGACCACCAAGATATGTGAAGACAGAATCTAGGCACTTGGTTCTACTCCCAAATTTTCCAGTTGTGTGGTTTTCAATCTCTACAGGTTTGGAGGTGTGGAGGCAGGCACATTCTGTGCGTTGTGGACACTGAGGGACCAGCTGTTGTCTGAGAGGTGTGCAGACTTTTACCAGGTGTGCAAGCTCTACCACTACAAGAGACCTGGCATCTTCAAGTCTCAGGTGAAGAGTTTATAAGATTATTACAGTTACTAGGTTTAGATATGTATCAATCACTACAGCTCTCCATAGCCAGAATAATTGTTGTACAATCTGGTATCATGTCATTCTATGCTGTCTTTAGTATATTCCCAAACCATACATTTTTCTTTTGTCACCTCTCAAAAAACTTTTTTTTTAAAAAGAATTTAGAAGGTTATTGTTCTTTATTAAACAAGTGTACATGTTTTGAATTGTGACAGATTATTGATCAATTATTGCCATTACTTGATGGTAATGTAGATTGAGAGGACATTTCTAAAGAAAAAGAACAAAATTGTGGCTGTTGACCTTAGATGTATGGTAAGGAAGCAAATACTGAAATTGTACAAGATTGGAAGTTTGGAAGTGATGTCTCCATATAAGGCAGATAGAGAGGGACGTAGAGCATGAAGTAGACCAGGAGAATGATCTTTTAGATAATGTTGAAAAACTACAACAACAGTACAGTGTGTATATGGAATAACTTGGTAGGGATACTAAATGAATTTAGAGAAAAAGATGCATACACATTCAGGCAAATGTTTTGAACAGTCTTTGCATAGTATGAAACAAGAACTAGAGCAATACGAGGTACAGAAAAATATACCAGGCAATACACAGGTGTCGTCTTTGTTTACAAACAAGAATCAGAGCAATACGTGATACAGCAAAATATACCAGGCAATTCACAGGTGTCGTCTTTGTTTACAAACAAGAATCAGAGCAATACGTGAGACAGCAAAATATACCAGGCAATTCACAGGTGTCGTCTTTGTTTACAAACAAGAATCAGAGCAATACGAGATACAGCAAAACATACCTGGCAATACACAGGTGTCTTCTTTGTTCACAAACAAGAATTGTAAAACACGAGCAGGGAAATAAAGTCACATAAAATGGAAACATGAAACTAGTTTGCACTAGTATTTGCACTTATATGTTGGCAAGTTTTTATGTTAATTTTGTTTCCTACAGATCATGTCTTGTTTATTAATGTTCTCCCTTCTCTCCATCACGGATCTTTTTTGTTGTCCTGTTGGTTTCTTCTGTGTGCGTGTAATGGATGTTTATTGTTTGTTTACTTCTTGTTTATTATCTGTTGTCAGGAGGACTACCTGTTTCTGCACAAAGTTATGGCCACATACTGTAAACATCTACAAGACGAGCACACAGCAAACGGCTCCTCCCCCCGCCACCACCACCACAGTCTGTTTCATCACGGGTCCACACGCCGCAACGGTACACTCCCGCGAGCTGCAGCACATGCAAATAACTGTCACACTAACACTTTACCACGCTCCAGTGTTCACATGGGGAGGAGCAACAGCCAAGACAGTAACAACATCACAACAACTCCCACGCCTGATGGTGAGAAAACGGAAACCAACATTTGATCGTCGACTAATAGCCAGTTACTGAGCCCAAAAGTTTTGATTGTGTTATGTGAGTCAGCGTTAATCTTCTGTAGGAAAAACCCGCAGGGTCCAGTGAATATTCAGTTTGTAAAAAATGGCATCGTATCAGGATGTATTGTGCAGTTTCATTTTCTGCTCAGGAAGCAAAACTTTGCGAGAGCAATGAGATGGATATGGTTGAGAAATGCAAGTTTGCCTCTGGACTTCAAATTTCATCACTTCTAGTTTTTAGGAAAATGGTTGTTCTTGTTCATGTCGACACTAGCTGGTGATTGCATTAACAAACATCAGATATAAGATGGGGGCGTTACGTTTGAAAGATTTGACTACTTCATTGGTAACCGTCAATATACCATCACATCAGCTTGTGCAGAATAAATATGTTCATAGGGGTTGCTGCTAAATTCACATACGTTAACTTTACGTAATGCTATACAGAAGAAACATAATTCTTCTATAACTGCACAAGATACATAATTCTTCATGGATTGGGGGGGATATATAATTCTTCATGGATTGGAGGGGGTACATAATGCTTCATGGATTGGAGGGGGTACATAATGCTTCATGGATTGGAGGGGATACATAATTCTTCATGGATTGGAGGGGGTACATAATTCTTCATGGATTGTAAGGGATACATAATTCTTCATGGATTGGAGGGGATACATAATTCTTCATGGATTGGAGGGGATACATAATTCTTCATGGATTGGAGGGGATACATAATTCTTCATGGATTGGAGGGGATACATAATTCGTCATTGATTGGAGCAGATGTGTAAATTCTCTTAGTCTGCTGTTAGGAAACAGCCATATGTGATTTATTGTAGTTTCACATGTTATTGTGTGGTGTTCTGAAAATGTTATTTCTTTTTGGAAGGTGCAATTTTTTGAAAATCTCCTTACAAGCCAAACATTCGCTGTGTTTTAATTTATTATTTTCATTATGTTGTTAGTGTATGACTGTTTGCCTGTAAAAATGCCATTTATATCAATGTATATTTTATAATCTTTGCTAATTTAAGCTTTCAGTGTTGTTTTGGCTTTTTATACCAGAGACTTATGTGTGCCAGGATTTTAGCACAGTGTATGTTGGATACTAATTTTGGATGCAGGTTTAAGAAAGGGTCATGAATTTGGATTATATTTTTTGATTACAATGTATTGTTTTAGGTAATACATATTTTTTAATTAATCTATGTTGAGAAACAAATGTATTTTTTAAATGAATAGCATATTTTTTGCTGTTAAAGTGTATGATTTCAGTAAAACCTGTGAACATTATGAGATAACGTGTGATTGTATGCGATGAAGTCAGGTACATATGAAAATCTTGTATTTATAAAACTTACAAATGATGTCTTGTCAGTTGCTATCCTTTATCTTCTCTTGTCTACTGCTGCTTCTTACATGAGCATCTGCTTGAGCACAAGCTTGCAGCTAAAATTTATCATTGCAACTTTCATTTGTCACTTGCTTCTGAATTGTACTTGCAAATTGTTCTTTCATCTGGCATGTCTGCTTGGCTTGAGCTGATGTTTTTTTTGTTTTGAAGTTCATAGAGGGGGGTAGTTTTATCAGAAGGACAAACACAGACAGTAACTGACAATAAATGCCGAGCTTTAGCTGCAAAATGTAGCCAGACAACTGGCAGAATGTAGCCAGACAACTGGCAGAATGTAGCCAGACAACTTGCAGAATGTAGCCAGACAACTGGCAGAATGTAGCCAGACAACTGCCATCCTTACATGCTTGGCTTTTTACATCAGGCATCCACAGACAGACAGTGAAATAGAGCTACTTGGTGACAGACTTTCAGGTTGCAGTGTAAATGTAAGGTTAGAGAGAGGAAAAAACAAACACGAAAACAGTAAAAAGTGTTCATGTCAATATCTTCTTATATGTCTTCTTCTTCTTTGCATTCACTGGATGTAAACTCTGGCAAGACAAGTCCTGGTTGTTCATCCACTTCTGGACTTTGGTCTTGTTCCAGAACTTGAGTTTTGTGTGCACATCCATTTTACAGATCTGGCTTATTTACATACAGACTACTGGTCTCGTCTCACTTCTAATGCAGATACACTCCAACTTTGAAGGAAAAACCCCTATTTCATCACCTTGTACATGCTCTTGGGGGAGGGGTGGCAGTGGATCTATTCTTCACCCCCCCCCCCCCCACCCCCTTCCCACTTGGGCCCCACACCAGGATTATGAGATTGAGATTTGTTAGCCAGATTAATTTCGCAGGTTAGTGAATATTGACACTGTGTTGAACTCATTATCACTTTTATTTTAGTGGATTTCGCTTGTGTAAACATAAGTCAGTCTTTAGTCTCTGTCTATTTATTCTCTATTTATGTCCGTATCTGCTTACGTCTGTACTGTCTGAATCTTTGTTTCTGCGTTTGTGCCTAAATCTGTTTTTCATTTCTGTTTCTATCCATATTACTACCTCTGTCTAAATCTGTGCTACTCTTTCTGTTTCTATTTATATTTCTGTTTCTCAGCCTAAATCTATTAATCTGTCTCTATTTCCATCCATAATACTGTCTCTGTCTAAATCTGTGTTTCTGTTTCTATTTCTATCTATGTTTCTGTCTCTCTGTCTAAATTTATGTTTCTGTTTCTGCTTTCGTCCATGTTTATATGTTTCCATCTATATTTTTGTCTCTGTATAAATCTGTTTCTGTCTCTGTTTCCACGTATTTTTCTGTCTTTCTGTTTAAATCTATATTTCTGTCTGTTTTCATTTGTGTTTCTGTCTCGCTGTTTAAATCTATATTTCTATCTCTGTTTCCATCTGTATTTCTATCTCTCTGTCTAAATCTATGTTTCTGTTTACATCTATGTTTCTGTGTTTCTTTCTAAATCTATGTTTCTCTCGTTGTCTAAATCTATGTTTCTGTGTTTCTTTCTAAATCTATGTTTCTCTCTTTGTCTAAATCTCTGTTTCCATCTCTGTTTCTGTCTCTATTGAGACTTTTGTTTTTATCTGTTGGTCTAAACCTTATTTCTGCCTTTTTTTTTCTATCTTTATTTCTGTCTCTAGGTCTGAGTCTGTTTATCTCTCTAAATGTTTTTCTGTATCTGTATTTTTGCTTTTATTTACATTTATGTTTCTCTGTGAAAAATCTATGTTTATGTCTCTCTGAACTTGTATTTCTGCATCTTTGTTTCTCTCTTCATCTCCGTTTGTTTCTATTTCTCTGTCTAAATCTATGTGTCTGTTTAAATCAGTGTTTCTATCTCTTGTTTCCAGCTACGTGTCCAACTCTTACGTACAATAATCACTATGAAATTAGCATTGTAAAATATACATAATTCAGTACTTGATCAGAAAACATATCCCTTCTAGTGCTCATTACAAAAGCCATATATATTTTACTGTATGGTAATATCATTGTAATTTATTGTACATGGTGCTTTGGAGATGAATCATTTGCTGAGTACTCTAATTACTTGTTGCTACTTATCAAGTTGTACAGAACAGCAGTCAAAAAAATGGCATAAGAATGGATGACAATTGAATGGTTGATTCTTGAGGACTGATTGATGTATTCTTGGCTGGAAAAAAGGATGATTTTCTGATAGGGTGGTACAGGAATAGATTAAATATGGACAATAGATTATTCTTACTGACTAAAGGATAACTAGAGATAAGATGACTTGCTGCAAGATATAGGGATAACTAGAGATAAGATGACTTGCTGCAAGATATAGGGATAACTAGAGATAAGATGACTTGCTGCAAGATATAGGGATAACTAGAGATAAGATGACTTGCTGCAAGATATAGAGATAACTAGAGATAAGATGACTTGCCTGCAAGATATAGAGATAAACTAGAGATAAGATGGACTTGCTGCAAGATATAGAGATAACTAGAGATAAGATGACTTGCTGCAAGATATAGAGATAACTAGAGATAAGATGACTTGCTGCAAGATATAGAGATAACTAGAGATAAGATGACTTGCTGCAAGATATAGGGATAACTAGAGATAAGATGACTTGCTGCAAGATATAGGGATAACTAGAAAATGAATGGAGGATTCCTAGTGGCTGAATGATGTATCATAGACTGAAGGAATGGCTTTGAAAAATGATTTACTGTGAGGATAGTTTAGGAATACACAAAAACTATGCGGAAGATTACCAGATAACTGAGGGGTGTATCAGGGGCTGTATATCGTTGTGTGTGAAAATAAAACAATCAAATATAGAAGTTTTGGAGAGTCTGGGAATAAAAAGGAGGTGCTAAATAAATAATAAAATGGACAATTGAGATATACACTGAAAAATAACACACTCTTTAAAAATCTGTACACGAGGTGGCTGGGGGGGGGGGGGGGGGGGGGGGAGCAGTCAAAGGTAAGAGGGGAACATCAATACAGGGTGAAGGACAACATCAAGAGAGCATGTTGGAGATCCAATTCAGCTAACTTTCATTGTAGAGATGACACCTGATTGATTGATCGTACGCTAAAGAAAAATCATTGTCCAGAACAATGGCACAAACTTGGAGAAGAAGCCATACGAAAGATTATTGATAAAAGGAAGAAAAAAAAAGTGCTACGTGGCAGAGAGGAAAAGATTACTGCCTTTAGTCATAGCTAGAAAGTATTTCATTGGATATAACACAGAAATGGACGATTACAGGAAAAGATAACTCAACATGGATGATTGACTGACAGACTGTATCATGAGTCAATTATAATTGAAAGAATGAAAACAATTGTGTGTTTGGTTGCAAGGAGAACTCAGGAGTAGATAACTGCAGGAAAAAATGACTTAGAAATTAATTTTTTGCAGAAATTATGATTCAGGAATAGATGATTTACTGTCTTGTTTTAAGACTGTACAGAAGTAAATGGTTTACATTGTATCTGGGTGTCTGAGACTGGTTTGAACTACATTTGTAATATCAGCTTTGAATATTTGAGTGTCAGTAATTAAATAATTTGTTTAGTTTTAGATAAACTAAACAAAGTATACAACAGTGGCTTTTTTCCTTTTCTTTAGTGATGTTGTTATATTGTTCCGCTGTGACTTATTCCCACATTTCTCTGACAGTTTTCAGTCATGTTATCATAATCAACATCACGACACATTGGGCATTCCCTTGTGTGCTCAGTCTTCTGATGCAGTAGCTTCTCCAAGGTACCTCTGCTCGTTGTTCCCATGAGGAGTAGGTTGCATGTCTCCTATCTTGACGTCAAAGATAGCATAGATGTACTTCACCAAACTTAACCCCCAGGTCATGCTATCATGTTAGCATTAGAAGTCCATTATTTTCTGCCATCTGATCCATTAAGCATTGATGATATCAGCTCTGTGCTTGCTTCTTCCCGTATGTATTGGTGAGTTACTTGCCATTTGGTCGGCTCCTTCGTCACGGTTGACTGCATCATGCCAGTGTTTGTAGATCCAGGTGGTAGATGTTAAGTGCGACTTCCAGTTGCTTTCTAGGCATTTAGAGAAGACTACCTGTTGCAATTTTCTGAGGACATAGATAGAGTCTGATACGATTATCACATATGTGACCTCTTGTCCTGCTGCCCATACAAGTTCTCTGGAAGCAGCGGTTATCTCCGTGGTCATTCTTGACATAGTTGCCTGGTAAGCACTGTTGCCCTGTTTGATTGTTTCCCCCATCTTGATGCTGTGTGTGCCCATGCTAATCTTGACCCGCCCTTCATGAATCTGTGTAGATGATGATAGTGGTCCTTGCACATGTCTGCAGAGATAGTGATTCTGTTTCATCATCTTATCGTGATTTTCTTCTTCCCTACCTGTACAGCTGGTCGCCTTTACCCACCAAGACATTTCCTGGTACCCATTTAAGCTGGCGACCTGGAAGCCCAAGTCAGTTTTAACAGTCTACCTTGTAGATTCAAATCAGGGCCATCTGGGTGGCAAGCAAGTTTGCTGTCCACTGCATTACTGGACTTCCCATGGCCAGTTTAGTTACAGTGAACTATTTCAGTTAAGCAAGCCTCAGCTGGTATCTTGTATTGACAGGCACAATGTAGTCTCTTTTACTGACAGGCACAATATGGTCTCTTTTATTGACAGCCACAATATGGTCTCTTTTATTGACAGCCACAATAGGGTCTCTTTTACTGACAGCCACAATATGGTCTCTTACTGACAGCCACAATAGGGTCTCTTTTACTGACAGCCACAATATGGTCTCTTTACTGACAGCCACAATATGGTCTCTTACTGACAGCCACAATAGGGTCTCTTTTATTAACAGCCACAATATGGTCTCTTTTAATGACTGCCACAATATGGTCTCTTTTAATGACTGCCACAATATGGTCTCTTTTAATCAGCCACAATGTGGACTCTTTTACTGACAGGCACAATATGGTCTCTTTTAATGACAGCCACAATAAGGTTTCTTTTACTGACAGGCACAATGTGGTCTCTTTTACTGACAGCCACAATATGGTCTCTTTTACTGACAGCCACAATAAGGTCTCTTTTACTGACAGCCACAATATGGTCTCTTTTACTGACAGCCACAATATGGTCTCTTTTATTGACAGCCACAATGTGGTCTCTTTTACTGACAGCCACAATATGGTCTCTTATACTGACAGCCACAATATGGTCTCTTTTTACTGACAGGCATAGTGTTGTCTCTTTTACTGACAGGTACAGTGTTGTCTCTTTTATTGACAGGCACAATATGGTCTCTTATACTGACAGCCACAATAGGGTCTCTTTTACTGACAGGCACAGTGTTGTCTCTTTTACTGACAAGCATAATGTGGTCTCTTTTATTGACACAGTACAATGTGGTCTCTTTTACTGACTGGTACAGTTATATATAGGCTTGTGTTAACGAATAACCATGATTACCTAAGGATTATCTGGCTTTATCCTTCATTCTCTGCTGGCAAGCATGCGGCTTTCACTTTGCTTATGTAGTTTCATTATAACAATGAGCATATGCACACATTCTCCATTGCTGCCTGGGAGAGACTGACTATTCTTTGATCTGCAAAGAGGGCAGTGTAGTGTTGTGTGAATACTGTGATCTCATTTGCAGTGATGAGATCACTCATGTGTTTCAGAAGACAGAAATGTATCTGGACAATTACTGGGTCACCTGGGGTTCCAGAGCTATATGGATTACTTCCAACATCATCATCATCAAGTGCCTTGACAACTGGCATGACCAGCCTGGCCTCTCCTCATCTTGTGAATTCACAGTATAATGTATCAGTTCTACCAAAAGGCTGTCAAGAAGCTTCTCTTATTGTCTCCTCTTTCTCTTTTTCCTTACATTTTTGTTGTTGTCACATATTCCAGTTTTTCTTCCCATTATACTGAGAAAGTTGGAGACAGATTTGCTCCTTGCAGAGTCCCTAGCATCATTTCAAAGATCCTTGATAGTTAGTTTGTTCATTTGCATTTTAACTAGGTGATGCAGGAGTGTTAGAAAATGAACAGACAGACAGACTGGTTGATTCACTGCACTTGATGGTAAATTGATGCATAACAAGCTAAATCTGGTCAAGACCCTTTGAAAGGCAGTGAACATTGCGGAAGCTCAAATAGATCCTAATGGTCTCGAGAGAATGGTTCAGCTGGGCATGACCAGATGATCTGGCAGACATCAACACACAGAGGAAAGGCAAGATGGTCCCACAGTCAGACTTCTATAAGTGTCAGCAGAACTGGAGCTCTGAGCTGGGTGCTGAATATGGGGATGGGGCTGTTATGGGAACATCTCAAGTGTTGTGATGTAGGTCCCTAACTGGCATGTACTCAAGTCATTGTGGGGTATGATGACTACCTCTTTGTGATTTGTCTGCACCTTGAGTGTAGACTGAGAATGTCACAAAAACCATTGATTGCCAATGTTCTCACCAGTTTCCCTGGTTACTTTCCAAGTCAGGTTGGATACCTAGCTTTCTCAGATAAGGGGTACACATTAGGAGATCCCTTGTGTCAAATCATGTAACAGTAGGCAATGATGGAGTGTAGGCCATATGTACACTACTCCGACATAACTGTAGGCAATGATGGAGTGTAGGCCATATGTACACTACTCCGACATAACTGTAGGAAATGATGGAGTGTAGGCCATATGTACACTACTCCGACATAACTGTAGGCAATGATGGAGTGTAGGCCATATGTACACTACTCCGACATAACTGTAGGAAATGATGGAGTGTAGGCCATATGTACACTACTCCGACATAACTGTAGGCAATGATGGAGTGTAGGCCATATGTACACTACTCCGACATAACTGTAGGAAATGATGGAGTGTAGGCCATATGTACACTACTCCGACATAACTGTAGGAAATGATGGAGTGTAGGCCATATGTACACTACTCCGACATAACTGTAGGAAATGATGGAGTTGTAGGCCATATGTACACTACTCCGACATAACTGTAGGAAATGATGGAGTGTAGGCCATATGTACACTACTCCGACATAACTGTAGGAAATGATGGAGTGTAGGCCATATGTACACTACTCCGACATAACTGTAGGCAATGATGGAGTGTAGGCCATATGTACACTACTCCGACATAACTGTAGGAAATGATGGAGTGTAGGCCATATGTACACTACTCCGACATAACTGTAGGCAATGATGGAGTGTAGGCCATATGTACACTACTCCGACATAACTGTAGGAAATGATGGAGTGTAGGCCATATGTACACTACTCCGACATAACTGTAGGAAATGATGGAGTGTAGGCCATATGTACACTACTCCGACATAACTGTAGGAAATGATGGAGTGTAGGCCATATGTACACTACTCCGACATAACTGTAGGAAATGTTGGAGTGTAGGCCATATGTACACTACTCCGACATAACTGTAGGAAATGATGGAGTGTAGGCCATATGTACACTACTCTGACATAACTGTAGGAAATGATGGAGTGTAGGCCATATGGACACTACTCTGACATAACTGTAGGAAATGATGGAGTGTAGGCCATATGGACACTACTCTGACATAACTAGGAAATGATGGAGTGTAGGCCATATGTACACTACTCTGACATAACTAGGAAATGTTGGAGTGTAGGCCATATGTACACTACTCCGACATAACTGTAGGAAATGATGGAGTGTAGGCCATATGTACACTACTCTGACATAACTGTAGGAAATGATGGAGTGTAGGCCATATGTACACTACTCCGACATAATTGTAGGAAATGATGGAGTGTAGGCCATATGTACACTACTCTGACATAACTGTAGGAAATGATGGAGTGTAGGCCATATGGACACTACTCTGACATAACTGTAGGAAATGATGGAGTGTAGGCCATATGGACACTACTCTGACATTACTAGGAAATGATGGAGTGTAGGCCATATGTACACTACTCTGACATAACTAGGAAATGATGGAGTGTAGGCCATATGTACACTACTCCGACATAACTGTAGGAAATGATGGAGTGTAGGCCATATGGACACTACTCTGACATAACTGTAGGAAATGATGGAGTGTAGGCCATATGTACACTACTCTGACATAACTGTAGGAAATGATGGAGTGTAGGCCATATGGACACTACTCTGACATAACTGTAGAGGAACCAAGAAACCTACTAAAGGGTAGTTGGAACCTGGGCCCCCAGAACTGCTTCTGGTAGCTTAATTTTACAGCTGGATTATGTCTGGATTCAGACAGATCCTATATGGATACAAATGGATTCTGTCTGGATACATGTGAATCCTATCTGGATACAAATGGATTCTGTCTGGTTACTGATGGGTTCTGTCAGATTACTAGTTTCTTCTATCTGATATATATGTAGCCATCAAACAGACATAAACACCTGTAGAACAATATGACACATCTGTGTTTCCATCAAACAGGAAAAAACAAAGTGATGCCGTCTGTACATCTCTCTGACATTACCATAAGAAGAACTGAGTCGCTATTTATGATGCAGCTAGACAATGCAGGAAAGCTGTGATAGCATAATAGCTCGCCTATCAACCAGAAGGTTAAGGGATCAAATCCGCATCTGGCAGAATTTTTAAAACTAAGCTTTCATTGCCAGGTGTGCCCAACTTAAAATGGTAAATGTGACCGACAGGATGTTGACCTCATCATCCATCAACTGGCCAGAGGTCTATTAAAATATAGTTCTTGCACTTTATATCCAATCTGCCAGAAAGCACGAAAAGGGGTCCGTTAGTTTTACTAACAGACAATGCCACAGACAGTCATGAATTTATTTACATTACAGGAGTAAGAAAATGATTCAACTTTCAAAACACAGTACAGACGAAATAACAGAAAATATTGTTTCTAAAGCCAGACTGTATCTTGGTCTACTAGTGACTAATACAGCTTGTCAAAGTTTAACTAAACCCAGGATCGTTACAGACGGGTCCGTTATACGAGGACATAAGAGTACACGGGCAGCTCGCTCTTCAGACAGAACAGTTCAAGAAGCCAGCGGTGCCTTCTCCATGACTACCAGCAGCATGACGATGGAGGTGATGGCGGTGACACAGGCTTTCATGTGGCTGGGATCACAGGACTATTCCCGCGTGTGTGTGCTGAGTGATTCTTTGAGCATGTTCCGGCGGGTCGAGGCAGGCTGGTTACGCAGACAGTGGTTTGACAAGGGGCCGCGTTAGCGCAGTCGATAAGAGGCTCGCTTTCAAATCCAACTGCGTCTCGCTGCAGCCCACGGTCGGTGTTCGAAACCGGGCGGTTCCCGGGGTTCACCCAGCCTTTAAGAAATGGGTACCAGAGTGATACTCTAGGGTAAATGGAAGAACATCGCTGTAGCTACAGATTTACATGCGAACGGCTACACAGGCGGACAATTCTTATCAGCTGTCCTTACTGGTGGCAGAGCACATTAGGTTTATAACAGTGTGCAATGATGCTGGTTCACATCTCCCGACTTTACCTTTACCTCTACAGTCATTGCAAAACTCTCCTGTGTGTGCAGTTAACTTTGTATTCGTCTCAGGGCATGCAGGCGTTGTTGGTAATGAAAGAGCCTTGAGACTGGCAGGTGCTGCATTAATTGAAGATGGCCAGCCTATGGATCATACAGACATTGTCATTGCCCTTAGAGAGATAGGACATTCTGAGGATTTTGGAAGCAATGTGTCCACGTCACTGCTAAGAATTGGGAGTAAAGATCAACACAGCCAAGCATGAGAAGCACACCGGATGCACACGAAGTCTTGTTAACCAATCTAGGACTGGCACTGTAAACTGCGCTACGCTGATGAATATATTGAGAGGGGAATCTGAACACCTATGGATGTGTCGGAGTCCTGTTAAGATAATTTAACTCATAACTCAACTTAACTAAACCCAGTTTTGTCTTTCACAGCTGGTGGGTGTAAACAGGAGCTAATGCTCTGTTATGTTTACTGGTGTGGCTACTGTTGGAAGAGTGGGGACAATAAACTGGATTGATAAACTAAATGATCTTGGAGAGGCCAGGTGATTAAATGATCAAGTGATGACTGTCAATCAGCAACCTCAGTCAGGCTGCGAGAACAGCAAGACAAAAAAATGCATCAGGTCAGACAAGAGCTCTACGTGGGGGCCAAATGTGAAGAATAAATCATCACAAAACTGCTGTGATCAGCTTCTGCACGCTGAATGATGCGGCAATAAGAGGAGCCAAGCATTTATTCACTGAACTATTTGTGTGCGGTGAGGGGGATTTGTTGACCAACTGATATAGTAACCCATAAGTACTCCTTTCTTCTTCTAACTCAAGTCTTGAGTCCGAAGAAGCTCAGCACGGTGCACAGGCTTTGTAACACCGGCGAGGATCTTTAAATACTTTAGGTAGATTTTTAACTCTAAATTTTGCCCGGACAGCGGCGTTAAGCTACAGTTTTCGATTTCCAATTGCCAAGGGATTTTTTACGTGCACAATAATGAACACGGGCGTCCGATCTCATTACCCAGAGACCAGAGGGAATTACTAGAAGTCAAAGTCCACGTAAAAAAATCCCAGTTCTTACTGGGGATTGAATCCGGAACCTCTAGCACTCGAGGCGGACAGCACGCCTTGAGACCACGCAGCCCACTCTCGGCATTAAGTCTCATGAAATATTAACCACAGTCTGTCTCATTAACATCTTACTGGCTAGTCACTTCTACTTTGCAAGAGCCACGGGTAATGGTCTCAGTTGACCCCCCCCCCCCTTCCTTCCCCTCTCCTTTTTCCCAAGAATGTATAGAAGTTCTCTTATATATATATATATATATATATATATATATATATATATATATATATATATATATAATATATGTGTGTGTGTGTGTGTGTGTGTGTGTGTGTGTGTGTGTTTTTTAAATATTTACACCCACAGCGAGATGCCAGTTCAGCACGTTTTTATCATCATCTTCACCCAGACAAGAGTTAGACCCTTAAAACCCCCTCCCAGAAAATATGTCAGTGGCCTGTGCTCCCATCCCATACTGTGCCCATTGTGTCAGTGCCAATAATGTGGTTTGTTTTCTGTATTCTCAAAGGTTCTTCTCAAAGCCCAGAACAAATTGGATTGTTACAGTGGATTACCGATCTTGAGACCAGGTTCCAGAAGGCGCCACTTGTTGCTCTCTTGATGCTAGCCAGCTCAAGGTTGTGGGTCGTTTAGACTTGATTATAAAAAGCTGTAGAAAACTGCACGTAAATTTTAAACCTTATCAGAACAGACTTTTGATATATACTATATCCTCTTCCTGTCGCTGTTGACACATAAGGCATTCACAAATGACCTCCATTGCTGCTGGCCAACATTCACTGTTGTATAATAGTTTTCCTAAAATGTTGCTCATTTGTATTCTGAGTTTTGTCTTTAAACTAAATCCATTTGACTTCCAAAAATGTTAAAGCATGGCAAATGCTTGATTTGCTTTGTTTATTCTTGATCTTACATCCTTTTCAGAATCTCCATCTGGAGTAACTTTACTTCCGAGATATATACATTCTTCAAACTTTTGCTATAAAGGAGATATCTTTACTTCTTCAACATTCCCAACATGTATGGTTCATTACTGCAGATATTCGCCTGACTGAATCAAAAATTAATATTGGATTTTAGTTTTAATATTGAATAGTTATTAATATTAAACTTGCAAAGCAACACAGTTATTTGAAAATCCTTAGTGCTTATAGAAGAATGAGGAATTGAAAGAAATACCAACCAAGTAGACGAAACACAGGGGGAATATCAGTTCAAAGAAAAGTTGACCAAGCAGACGATGCTCAGGGGGAATAAATGAGTCGAAACAGACAAACAGCATCCTGTAATTCATACTTCCTTAACCCTGCAAGGTTAAGAGGATCTAGAAGAGGTGATGTTGGATGGCATGATCTGAATGTTCATCGGAAAAGTAATACTAAAATAAAAAAACATTTAATTACGATCTGCGGACTTATATTGGACTAATCAGCCACCTTCGTACTCATAAAAATTAATAATTACTGATTCGGATAAAATTATTAATCCTGCCGTCCTTTTTAGGATGCAATTTTTCGTTATCTGTAGCCCTACTCTGGCTCTTTCCAGGGGCCGCAATATAACCCGGTCATAAATATGGCCTAATGGCTGAACGCGGTTTCTGGGACCTCTCCACGGTGATCCTCACCCATATGGTGGCACATTGTGTCGTCGGGTGTTTATCGCTTGTGTGATGTCCTGGTGGAGTAGAAAGTCGACTTCATTACTCGTGATATACAAACAACAACAGCAATCTTACAGAAACAAATTTGCGATTTTTTAGCTGTAATGCTATAAAGAGGTTCCTAAAATACCACGGACCAAGTAGACAAGAAATGCCATTCCGAAAAGATGTGAATATCGAGGACAATTGGATCGTAAACTGCATCTTATCAGAAAGTGAAATACTTTGGCCATGTCAAATGTCGCAATGGTTTAGAAACATCAACAGAAGGTGTGGCAACGGATGAAAGAGGCAGGGGCCGACCAGCACGAACGTGAGCACAGGGCACCAGAGAGACTTTGGACAGGAAAGTGCATGAGACGTGAAAGCTGACGTGAGAGTAAGCTTCGTGCAGACAGGTTGTGATGGGAGCGATCTCCTGTCAAGGACCTGAAACATCATGGAGTTGATGATGATCATCATCATGATGTGCCCTGCCAACTGGTGTAGGCGCTCATGCGTCTCCACAGATCACGATCTCTGGTTGCCTGAACAGCTCTCTTGATAATATCCCTTTATGCCATCGTTTCAGCCCATCCAGCATAATCTCTCTTGGTCTGCCTCTACCCCTTTTTCCACCGATCTTTCCAGTTGTCACGATGTTCTAAATGTCTCTCTTCGCATTATGTAACCAAAGAACAGTGTTTGTCTCTTTCTTATTGTTGAATATAGAGATTTTGAGCTGAAATTCTATAGAAAGATTCTCAGAATATCTTGGACAAAGAAGAAGAGAAATACTGACATCTTGAAAGATGTGAACATCAGGGAAGATTGGCTAATAAACAGCATTCTGTCTCGGTAGCTGAAATATTTTTGTCATATCAAGCGCTACGACGGATTAGACAATTATAGCAGAAGGCATGGTAACAGGAAGGAGGGGCAGGGGCCGACCAACACGAAGATGGGCACAAGATATAAGTGACTCCTTGAGTATGAAAGTATATGAGGCGGGAGAGCTGGCGAGAGACCGAGTTTCTTTAAGGCAAACCGCGATGAGAGCGACGTTCTGCAAAGGACCTACTACATGATGATGATGATGTATATAGAGATCTGCTTTCATTAGCTTTTTTCAAGCAATCGTTGTTAGTTACTCTGGCTGTCCAATGTATTCGTAGCATTCGTCTCAGACACCACATCTCTGTTGCTTCCAAATTCTTCCTAATTTGTTCACTGACATTCCATGATTCGCTGCCATACTGCAGAACAGGTTCTATGTAAAATTTTAGCACCTTCTTTCTGAAATTAAATGAGAACGATGCGATATTTTGGAGATGATGATGATAGATTTAGAAATTGCTGAGAAACATACAAATACATGTGCTGAAAAACATACAAATACATTTACTGACAAATATAGGAATTCGTTTACTGACAAACATACGTCTTTCATGACACAGTTAAAGGGTTAAAGAGGATATTTTGATTAAATACAACAAAATAGTGACAGCAACTACTACTACCACGGCTGCTTCTTCTTCTTCTTCTACTACTACTTCCACCACCACTACTACTTCTTCTTCCGCCACCACCACTACTAATACAACTACCACCACTCCCATTACCACCGCCACCACCACTATTAATACAACTACCACCACTCCCATTAAAACCACCACCACCACTACTAATACAACTACCACCACTCCCATTACCACCGCCACCACCACTACTAATACAACTACCACCATTCCCATTACCACCACCACCACCACTACTACCGATAATGCTGCTGGGGCTGCTACAACTGATGGTCTGTGCTGTTGATATAATGCATTTTATAAGCGTATATAATTTTTGTGTATTGTCTTGTTACAAGATTTTTTATTTTTTTTTTAAACTTAGATTTGGGAACTGCCACCTGTGCCATGCGTCAGCCTGCCTGAGTTTTGCAGTACCAGTCTGCGGGTATGATCCCAACGGTAAATCTGACGATTTGATACTGACAGACATTGTCTATGTCTCTGTTACATCCTCTAGTGGCTTATAAACGTTTGTGACATCCTATAGTGGCTTATAAACGTTTGCTACATCCTATAGGGGCTTATAAACGTTTGTTACATCCTATAGTGGCTTATAAACGTTTATTACATCCTATAGGGGCGTATAAACGTTTGTTACATCATGTAGGGGCTTATAAACGTTTGTTACATCCTAAAGGGGCTTATAAATGTTTGTTACATCCTATAGGGGCTTGTAAACGTTTGTTACATCCTATAGGGGCTTATAAAAGTTTGTTACATCCTGTAGGGGCTTATAAACGTTTGTTACATCCTGTAGGGCTTATAAACGTTTGTTACATCCTATAGGGGCTTATAAACGTTTGTTACATCCTATAGTGGCTTATAAACGTTTGTTACATCCTGTAGGGGCTTATAAACGTTTGTTACATCCTGTAGGGGCTTATAAACGTTTGTTACTTCCTTTAGGGGCGTATAAACGTTTGTTACTTCCTATATAGGCTTATAAACGTTTGGTACATCCTATAGTGGCTTATAAACGTCTGTTACATCCTATAGTGGCTTATAAACGTTTGTTACATCCTATAGGGGCGTATAAACATTCGTTACATTCTATAGGGGCTTATAAACGTTTGGTACATCCTGTAGGGGCTTATAAACGTTTGTTACATCCTATAATGGCCTATAAACGTTTCTTACATCCTATAGTGGCTTATAAACGTTTGTTACATCCTATAGGGGCGTATAAACCTTCGTTACATCCTATAGGGGCTTATAAACGTTTGTTACATCCTATAGTGGCTCATAAACGTTTGTTACATCCTATAGTGGCTTATAAACGTTTGTTACATCCCATAGGGGCGTATAAGCATGTGTTACATCCTATATGGGCTTATAAACGTTTGTTTCATCCTATAGTGGCTTATAAACGTTTGTTACATCCGATAGGGGCGTATAAACGTTTGTTATATCCTATAGGGGCTTATAAACGTTTGTTACATCCATAGTGACTTATAAACGTTTGTTACATCCTATAGTGGTTTATAAACGTTTGTTACATCCTTTGGGGCGTACAAAACGTTTGTTACATCCTACAGTGGCTTATAAACGTTTGTTACATCCTATAGTGGCTTATAAACGTTTGTTACATCCTATAGGGGCTTATAAACGTTTGTTACATCTTATAGTGGCTTATAAACGTTTGTTACATCCTATAAGGGATTGTAAACGTTTGTTACATCCTGTCGGGGCTTATAAACGTCTGTTACATCCTATAATGGCTTATAAACGTCTGTTACATCCTATAGTGGCTTATAAACATCTGTTACATCCTATAGTGGCTTATAAACGTTTGTTATATCCTATAGTGGCTTATAAACGTGTGTTACATCCTATAGGGGCTTATAAACGTTTATTACATCCTAAAGGGGTTTGTAAACGTTTGTTACATCCTAAAGGGGCGTATAAACGTTCGTTACATTCTATAGGGGCTTATAAACGTTTGTTACATCCTATAGTGGCTTATAAACGTTTATTACATCCTATAGTGGCCTTTAAACGTTTGTTACATCCTATAGGGGCGTATACGCGTGTGTTACATCCCATATGGGCTTATAAACGTTTGTTAAATCCTATAGTGGCTTATAAACGTTTGTTACATCCTATAGTAGCTTATAAACGTTTGTTTCATCCTATAGGGGCGTATAAACCTTTGTTACATCCTATAGGGCGTATAAATGTTTGTTACATCCTATAGTTGCTTATAAACGTTTGTTACATCCTATAGTGGCTTATAAACGTTTGTTACATCCTATAGGGGCTTATAAACGTGTGTTACATCCTATAGGGGCTTATAAACGTTTGTTACATCCTATAGGGGTTTATAAACGTTTGTAACATCCTATAGGGGCGTATAAACGTTTGTTACATCCTATAGGGGCTTGTAAACGTTTATTACATCATATAGTTGCTTGTAAACCTTTGTTACATCCTATTGTGGCTTATAAACTACCTTTTCCCAAGCCTAAAGTCGTATTGGGCATACAGGGCTAGACTTATATTTTATAGACCAATCGGCACTCGGGGGTGATGTGGTCAACGTCACGCCGGCTGCCTTTACTTTCCATTAGTTTATCTGGTACCCATTTAAGGTTGGGTAGACTGAGAAACCACAGTCGTCTTTAAAAATAAAAATAAAAAGTCTGGTTCCGTCAGTACTCGAACCCACGACCTTCGGATCCACAGGCGAGCGTCTAGCCACTACACCACGGCGGCTCTTATAGGATTCATCACTGACCATTTGTTCCTGGGTGGCTTCCGGGGTTCTATTTTGGAAAGAAAAATAAAGAATAGACACACTGTTTCCCATCCCCCCCGCCCCCCCCCCACCCCCCCCCCCCCCCCCCCCCCCCCCCCCCCCCCCCCCCCCCCCCACCCTCAACAAGCATGTCATAAAAGCCTGAGAGAAGAGAAACCAGCAGTCTGCTTACAAATAAGCCAGTGTTGTAACTCAAGTTCTGGAGCAAGACCAAAGTCCAGAAGTAGACGAACAACCACACATTTCCGCACGGAATTTTCAGCCGGTGAACGTGCCGGACAACTGAACGTGCCCTAGCTCGGATATCGATCATCTGTTAACCTACAACGCCTAGCGGCACAAAGCAGACAATGGACAAGACAGACAGAAAGAACATTGAGAAGAAGACAGACTGATCCTATTTCGAAGATATGAGTTCCCCATGTTAAAGCATGTTGTTTACCTGTGAAATCGTGTTGCTGTTGTTTCGTTTCAGTATTTAACCCGTACTGTTATGCTCCTCATTGCGTATCATGTGAAGTCCTGGGAAGTAAAGGCGGCTGGGTCATTTTGACCACATCAGTTCCACTGAGTGTTGATTGGTCTCTAAAATATAGGTCTAGCCCTATATGCCCAATACGCCCGGAGACATGGAAAACAAGTCTTTTGTTTTTATTGTTATTATTTGGCAGTTCCCACAACATGGCGACAAGTCACATCGTAATTCTTGTGCTGACGAAAACCGCACAAAATGCTCATCGCCAGCCATGTTATAAAGTGAAATCTACATCAGTCCCGACAAGACCAGCGGCACGCCCACGAATTAAATGTATAAGCCATGGTTGCCAAGATCAACAACCCACTAGCACAATTGCAATTCGCTATAAAAGGAAGCAGCAGTGTAGCAAAAGGCAAGCTTAGATCAAGAAGCAACAAAAACTTGTGACTAAAAAGATCAACGGATAAATACATTAATTAGTGTGTTGTTTAGTCCGATGGGTGTCTCCTTAGCAAAGTGTGCCTCGCGTTCTGAAAGTCGGGGCATCGTTTCAATGGTTCCTTTTTTTTTTACAGATACCTTTGGGAGATTGTAACCAGAGCTACTGTGTTTATGCTTTGAGTGACGTTATCGGCAGGCGACTAACCGAGAGAGAGATCAAACCATATGGAGTAAAACATTTCGACTTCAACCTTTGTCTACATATAAAGACAGACCGAAACGTTCGGTTGGACATTAGCAACTGGGTCGCCAATCGGTTCGCCGGTAGACGACTTCGTCGCCAGTCAGGACAGTATTGGGTCTGTCTCAGTTGGTCGCAGTAGTCATTGACAGTGCTACTTATTGGCGAGCAATGTTGAGCCATTTTAAGTGGCGCAAATAACCTAGTCACAATTATAACCTAAAGCACCCCCTTCGAGGATACTGGTTGAACATGACGATTTTTTTTTAGCAAAGCATCGGAACGTTGGGTTGCATTTGTGCAAATCTGTGATTTTTCTGTCACGGTTTGTTGTGTGTGGTTTTTAACGCTTGTATTGTTGTGTATTAGCAACAAACAACTGTAAACATGGCTGATCTCCTGCTGTTTCAGCTGTGACCGTGCAACGATGCGTCCTATGGATGTTTGTGGTGCTAACTTTGATCTTGTTGTTTCATTGCTTCAGGTAGGTAACATATTCTTCTTCTTTCTTCTTCTTCTGCCTTTCTATTCTCCAATGGAGCATAGGCCCTCAACCAACTCACGCCAAGTCGTTCTATCCTTCGCCATTGCATGGAGCTCTCCCCATGTCCTCCCCATCTTTCTAACCTCGTTCTCCAGCTCTCTTCTCCATGTGTTTTTTAGCCTTCCTTTATTCCTATGCCCCTGTGGGTTCAAATGCAAAGACATTCTAGTTATGCTGTTCTCTTGTTTTCTCATTGTGTGTCCTATCCAACGCCAGCGTCTTTTCCTCACCTCTTGGTCCACTGGAGCCTGTTTAGTTCTCTCCCAAAGCTCTACATTAGTTATTATATCATACCATTTAATTCCCTCTATTCTGCGCAGGCACCAGTTAATGAATGTCTGTAATTTATTAGTAATTGTCTTAGTTGTTCTCCATGTTTCCGCCCCATACAAAAGTACTGATTTGACATTAGAATAAAAAATTTTTAGTTTAGTATTTCTTGTAATTTCTTTTGACCTCCACAAATTCTCTAGTGCTATGAAAGCCCCTCTTGCCTTTTGTATTCTTATTTTAATATCTCTATCATTTCCTCCATCTTTATCTACATTACTGCCCAAATAGGTGTACGACTCCTCGTCTTGGAGTGGGGTGCCATTAAGAGAAACCACGTTACTATTTGCCTGATTTTTTCTCATTATCTTTGTCTTTCCTTTATGGATTTTCACACCAAGCTGCTGTGATCTCGCATCAAGTATATTTAATTTATCTTGCATCTGATTCCGTGAATGGGACAGAATAGCAATATCATCAGCAAAGTCCAGATCATCAAGCTGTTTTGTAGGGGTCCCCTGAATTCCATTCTTGGTGTTAGCAGTTACTGTTTTCATAATCCAGTCTATAGCCAGTAAAAATAAGAGAGGCGACAAAAGACTTGTCCCCTAGTCTTAGTCTTAGTCGAGGTTTATCTTCATTGCAATCGAGTTTCCCTATACTTGCTCCATTCCGGTGTCGGTGCAAATCAAATCTAATGTCCCTCACTGTCGCATTTGAAAAATTGGTATTCAAACAATTAGTTCCGGAACAATCCAAAAATTTCCGTACGTAATAAATGCATATGACAGTTGCTAGAGACGCCAAAGCCAACAGTCGCTACCAGAAATGCAGTTTGTCGTTACTACTACTCGTCTCCTAATTAGGTATATGCGCGCGCGAGCACGCACGCACTCACGCGCACACACACCAACACACACTCACGTATGCTGCTTTTTGTACGATATCTCTTTTCTCTCTCTCATCTCTTCTTGTCGGAACTTATGGGGTCAAGCTCCTTCAGCACACACCCCCCCCCCTCTTTTTCCAAATATTTTTTATTTAGGAGGCCTAGCGCGGCCTCTGCAACCATAATGTGGAAGAGGACCCAAGAGACCACCTTTAACCATGTCTATCAATGATTTCTTAAAGTGCAGCAGAACCTCTTTAACACCAATCTGAAGGGACTAAACAATCAAAGAGTTCGTGTTAAACCATGATTGCTAACCGGGGACTACTAACAACATATCCCTTCCAACATTTTTGTTCGTGTTATCCGAGTATTCTTCTTAATCGAGTTTATGTCACCGAGATTGTACTGTACTTGTGTGCACATTATTTAATTTTTGTTATATTTATTTGCCAGTCATCACAGTCATAATAATAATAATAATGTTTTTTAAGCAAATAATTTTGGCCCAAGGGGCCTGAAATATAAGCCCCCCCCCCCTCCCCTCTCCAATCCTCATTTCCACCTCCCCCACTTTTATTAGAAATTTTTTAATGCGGGGTAGGAACTTTTGTGATATTTTTTTTTGCATTAGCGTGTCGACATCTTCCCCATACACAGACATACACGCATACAGATTCTCAACCACAGACACAAACATACTCCAGCACATTTACATCTGCGTCACACATACACACATATACTCACATATACACTAACACTTTCTCGCACACAATCCCAGGCACATTTACACAAACATTACCTCACTTTCATGCACACACACCTTCATGTTCACACACACATACACACACCCACACATTCATTCTGACACTTAACGTAGTTCATTCTCACTGACTCACCTTTATTCCCACATAAACAAGGAAACACACACACACATTCACGAATGTATACACTCGCAGAGACAAGCATACACATGCACTCACACAAATTCATCCACACACGCACTCGCACACACATATAACCAATTGAATTAGCAGGTGCCTTCTCTCACACACAAGCATTTATGATGCAGAATTGTTATAGTCCCAGAGTCCGGCATCAAGAATGACCTAAACCTTTTACGACCTTCGCGTAAGATATCCTGGGCAGACACTGGCTGTGAGACATTCTGGACAGGCATTAGTCTGTGAGACATTCTGGGCAGACACTGACTGTGAGACATCCTGGGCAGACATTTGTCTGTGAGACATCATGGGAGACATTAGTCTGTGGGACATCATGGGAGATATTAGTCTGTCAGACATCATGGGAGACATTAGTCTGTCAGACATGGGAGACATAAGTCTGTGGGATATCCTGGGGGACATTAGTCTGTCAGACATCATGGGAGACATTAGTCTGTCAGACATCATGGGAGACATTAGTCTGTCAGACATCATGGGATACATTAGTCTGTGGGACATCCTGGGGGACATTAGTCTGTCAGACATCATGGGAGACATTAGTCTGTCAGACATCATGGGAGACATTAGTCTGTCAGACATCCTGGGAGACATTAGTCTGTCAGACATCATGGGAGACATTAGTCTGTCAGACATCATGGGCGACATTAGTCTGTCAGACATCATAGGAGAATTAGTCTGTCAGACATCATGGGAGACATTAGTCTGTCAGACATCATAGGAGACTTCAGTCTGTCAGACATCATGGGAGACATTAGTCTGTCAGACATCATAGGGGGCCATTAGTCTGTGGGACATCCTGGGAGACATTAGTCTGTGGGACATCCTGGGAGACATTAGTCTGTGGGACATTCTGGGAGACATTAGTCTGTGGGACATCCTGGGAGACATTAGTCTGTCAGACATCATGGGAGACATTAGTCTAAGGGACATCCTGGAAGACATTAGTCTGTCAGACATCATGGGAGACATTAGTGTGTCAGACATCATGGGAGACATTAGTCTGTCAGACATCATGGGAGACATTAGTCTGTCAGACATCATGGGAGACATTAGTCTGTCAGACATCATGGGAGACATTAGTCCGTCAGACATCATGGGAGACATTAGTCTGTGGGACATCATGGGAGACACTAGTCTGTAAGACATTCTAGGAGACATTCAGTCTGTGAGACATCCTGGGCAGATACTAGTCTGTGAGACAACTTGGGCAGACATTAGTCTGTGAGACATTCTGGGCAGACACTGGCTGTGAGACATCCTGGGCAGACATTTGTCTGTGAGACATCATGGGAGACATTAGTCTGTCAGACATCATGGGAGACATTAGTCTGTCAGATATGGGAGACATTAGTCTGTGGGACATCCTGGGAGACATTAGTCTGTCAGACATCATGGGAGACATTAGTCTGTCAGACATCATGGGAGACATTAGTCTGTGGGGCATCCTGTGAGACATTAGTCTGTCAGACATCATGGGAGACATTAGTCTGTCAGACATCATGGGAGACATTAGTCTGTGGGGCATCCTGGGAGACATTAGTCTTTCAGACATCATGGGAGACATTAGTCTGTTAGACATCATGGGCGACATTAGTCTGTCAGACATCATGGAAGATATTAGTCTGTCAGACATCATAGGAAACATTAGTCTGTCAGACATCATGGGAGACATTAGTCTGTGAGACATCCTGTGAGACATTAGTCTGTGGGGCATCCTGGGAGACATTAGTCTGTGGGACATCCTGGGAGACATTAGTCTGTCAGACATCATGTGAGACATTAGTCTGTCAGACATCATGGGAGATATTAGTCTGTGGGACATCCTGGGAGACATTAGTCTGTCAGACATCATGGGAGACATTAGTCTGTCAGACATCATGGGAGACATTAGTCTGTGGGACATCCTGGGAGACATTAGTCTGTCAGACATCATGGGAGACATTAGTCTGTCAGACATCATGGGAGACATCAGTCTGTCAGACATCATGGGAGACATTAGTCTGTGGGACATCCTAGGCAGACACTAGTCTGTGAGACATTCTAGGAGACATTTAGTCTGTGAGAAATCCTGGGCAGATACTAGTCTGTGAGACAACTTGGGCAGACATTAGTCTGTGGGACATCCTGGGCAGACATTAGTCTGTGAGACATTTTGTGCAGACAGTAGTCTGTGAGCCATTCTGGGCAGACATTAGTCTGCGGGACATCCTGGGAGACATAGTCTGTGAGACATCCTGGGCAGACATTAGTATGTAAGAATCCTGGGCAGACATTAGTCTGTAAGACATCCTGGGCAGACATTAGTCTGTAAGACATCCTGGGCAGACATTAGTCTGTGAAACATCCTGGGCAGACATTAGTCTGTGAAACATCCTAGGCAGACATTTGTCTGTGAAACATCTTGGGCAGCTGTTATATTCACATCACCCATCGACTATTCATTGATCTAAAAATCATTATGTAACTCTGTCATATTTCAGATACTATCCAGTTCGCCTTAGTGCGTGAACAATTTTTTCTTTACTCAAAACGACTGGTAAAAATTAAGATCACTTAATTCATGAATTAAGAGTAATACTGAGTACGTCATTGATTTCAGATTTCAATTATGGAGACGATGTTATCATTTGGTTCGGAAATATATCGTAGACTGTAGAAGAGAGGAACCTGTTACAGCAGTTTTGGTAGAAGAGTTCGCGGGTAAAATTTGATGATTTAGTTGATTTGTTTCATTGCTTGTATGTTTGAAACTTCAGGTTTTGAAAACTGAAAACCATTCGTATACGTTCTAGAAGGATTATGTTTTAGGTCAATGCATTGTTCATGTCGTATTAGTCTCGAAAAAGGTTCACTTGAATACAACTGAAGTTGACCTAAAGACATTCCTGTTATTCCAAAACGAAAGTGACATCTCTATGAATAAAAATAAAAAATTATGTTGCAAGGATCTCCTTTCCCTTTCCACGCAAGGTAATCACTGAGATGCGCACAATTGCGGGAAGGTGTATCCTATTGAGGCTGGATGTAACCAAATCATTATTCGGTACAGATGATACAGACTAACTACTGGACGTATATTCACCTAGAGAAACCACACAACAGCCAGGGGCTGCTGGGGTTGGTTCTGCAACGTCCTGTAAAGGATACGCAACTAACCTCATAGATACAGACTGCACTTAGGCTCGGTCTGAAAAGAATGGCACTGTGAGGAGGTACAATGAGATCTGGCCGGCGCTCGATACTCAGGGGGAAGGCGAGACGGATATACAATCAGACAGTTACTGGTACCATCAGAAGGGTAATTCTTCCCATGCTGCTGAAGATGGCTACGGAGCGCTTATGGGACTGTCCCGATTGCTGCGATGTCAATTCTTAATTCAACATTCAAAATTCAACTTGGGCTTGTGTTGTTATTGTTTGCCTGGCAGGTTTTTAGTAGCCAAACGCCCCGAAGACTCCATAAAATATATGCCTATCTGGCCATCTTCTTTTCTCAACCATTGTTCTGACCACTGTTCTATACAATAAAAGTTATCTGGTCTGGTACTAGACCCATGAGTCTTCAGACAGCGCCAAGTAGTCGTAGCACCATTTGTCTATGAATGAGTCATCAGACAGCGCCAAGTAGTCTTGGTACCATTTGTCTACCCATAAGTCATCAAACAGCGCCAAGTAGTCCTAGCACCATTTGTCTACCCATAAGTCATCAGACAGCGCCAAGTAGTCCTAGCACCATTTGTCTACCCATGAGTCATCAGACATCGTCAAGTAGTCTTGGCACCATTTGTCTTTTATGTCACATTTTAACATGTTTTTCAATTTTTCAAGTGAAAGAGCACAATGGTGAAGGAAAGAGTACAATGGTGAAGGAAAGAGTACAATGGTGAAGGAAAGAGTACAATGGTGAAGGAAAGAGTACAATGGCGAAGAAAAGACCACAATGGTGAAGGAAAGAGTACAATGGTGAAGAAAAGAGTACAATGGTGAAGGAAAGAGTACAATGGTGAAGGAAAGACCACAGTGGTGAAGGAAAGAGCACAATGGTGAAGGAAAGAACAATAAAGGATTTAGGGAGAGTGAGAACGAGCCGGCCGGAATTTACAACCAATGAACTTTGAGCAGCCAATGAACTTTGAGAAAAAGTTGATGATTTATTGTTTGCAATAAATTTTGTTTTAGTGATTGACTAATTGTGTTTATTTCTACTTTTATGATTTATTATTATCCGGCGCGCTAGCTAAGTTGGTTAAACTAGCCGCGCGGCAACCGGGTGACAAACTCCTTGTGGTACGCCCGGAGATAGACTGAAAGGCCACATGTTTCCCAGATTTACTGTATCTATCTTGGAGTCAAGGCTGAAGCGTTGTGATATCCATAGTCCTGAGCCAATGGGTTGATATTCATGGTTTCTTGATTAAAAAAATTATTTATTATTTGCATTAATTTCTATTTGTATTATTGTTTTTTTCAAGTAATCGTTACCTTTACAATAATCTCAACCTGTACAAAGCCTAACATTGGTAATGTATATTTCCAAACAAAAATAGCTCAACTCATTTTGTGAATTTGTAAACTTTACACAATGTGAACAACTCATCATACCTTCCAGCGATTCCCGCAGAGACTGAGACCCCGCCACTGAGGTCGTTTCCCAAGCCAGCTAAAATCTACCCTGAGATAGACGTCAAAGATTTCCTCAACAAAGTCCAGGCTCTGAAAGTGGACGATGATCGTGGATTTTGTGAAGAGTTTCAGGTAGGAAGAACTATCATCAAGTTGTATGTTACCCACAGTAGAATGATAGTTTAATATTTACTGTGTGTAGAAGCGAGCCACCATGATCTAGCGGCTAGACGCTCGCCTGGAAGGTCGTGGGTTCGAGTCCTGACGAAGACTGAACTTTTTTCAAAAATAACCTTGGCTCCCAGGTTGACCCATCCTTGAGTAGGTACCAGGTACATTCCTGGGAAGTAAAGGCGGCTAGCGTGATGCTGACCACATCACTCACTAGTGCCGTTTAGCCTATAAAATATAGGTCTAGCCCTATATACCCAATATACCCGAAGGCGTGTAAAATGGTCCTTCACTTGACTTGTATTGTGTTAAACAAACATTGTGTGGAAGCTGCGGAGATGTGGTTTTATATATAAAAAATGGAAACATCCTAGACATACAACAAGAAGGACGATGTCTTGAAAGAAACTGACTGACGTTGAAAAAACATTGTTCGCATTAGAAGGAGACAGTCTACATTCTTTGGTCACGTCATGGAAAGGAGAAAACTGGAGTACATTGTGACAGTTGGAAAGTTGGAGGGAAAAGAGGTAAAGGGAATCCGAGAGAGAAGATGCTGGGCGGTTTGAAATCATGGCATGGAGGAGCCTCGAGATCACGTTGACTGAAAGCACATGAGGCAAAAGGTTATGGAATTACATGCCTAACAATCCCACACGGTATACTTTAAGAAGAAGAAGATTATTAGGAGCCCGCGTTAGCGTAGTCGATAAGAGGCTCGCTTTCAAATCCAGCTGCGACTCGCTGCAGCCTACGGTCGGTGTTCGAAACCGGGCGGCTCCCGGGGTTCACCCAGCCTCTAGGAAATGGGTTCCGGAGTTGACACTCTGGGGTAAATGAAGGAACGTCGCTGTAGCTAAAGAATTACGTGCGAACGGCGACACAGGTGGAAAATTCATATCAGCTGTCCGTACTGGTGGCAGAGCACTTATGGTTTATAACTGTGTGCAGTGACGCTGGTTCACATCTCCCGACTTTACCTTACCTTACCTAATAAGAAAATTATTGTGTTTCGATAATTTTCTGTTTACGGTGAAATAATACAGCGTAACTGGCTATACTTATTCTGCAGGAGATAACAGAAACAACTCAAGGGTACCATTTTTCAGCCGAACATTTTTACCTGGAGAAAAATAAAAGCAAAAACAGATACCTCAATATACCTACATGTAAGTGAAAACAGGATCAGTCAGGCTCTCAGGTGCCGTCTTCACAATGAAGGTTAGCTACGACAGATCGCCAACACTCGGCATTCTTCGCTCTGGATGTGCTCTTTCTCGAATCGCTGTTTAATTATCTTTCAATGCTATCCTCCCAACTGTCTCGCTGTCTACATCTTGCTAGGTTACCTTTTGAGGCAACTGTGAAACGGTGAGTCAAATTTTTGGATGTCTAGCCAATAAAAACAGATCTAGAATACCCATACAACCTGACACAAACATTGTAACCATCCTGCGTCAAATAGAAAGAGAGGGAGGAAGAGATGGTTGGGAGAGAGAAGTGGAAAGAGGAAGAGAGAGAGAGAGGGAGAGAGTGAATAAGTAAGAGAGAGAGAGAGACAGAGAGAGAGAGAGAGAGAGAGAGAGAGAGAGAGAGAGAGAGAGAGAGAGAGAGAGAGAGAGAGAGAGAGAGAGAGAGTGAGAGAGGTGGGAAAGTCATAAAATTTTCCATGAAACAGTAAAAATGCCACTGACGATTCAAGCATATGATGATGAACATTCTTAAACTCGCTGGCTGATGAAATCAGCATCATACATGTCGCCTTTACTTCCCAGGAGATTAACTGGTAAACATTTCAAGTTGGGTTGATCTGTGAGCCATTGTCAATTAAAAAAAAAAAAAAAAATTGCCTAGATACGGATGCGAACTCAATACTTCCAAGCACTTATTCTGTCACTTCAGTGATCATCCTTAGGGATATCCTCAAACAGTGCGCCAAAATTCAGTCATCATCCTTATGGATATCATCAAACAGTGCACTGAAATTCAGTGATCATCCTTAGGGATATCCTCAAACAGTCTGCCAAAATTCAGTGATCATCCTTAGGGATATCCTCGAACAGTGCGCCAAAATTCAGTGATCATCCTTAGGGATATCCTCAAACAGTGCGCCAAAATTCAGTGATCATCCTTAGGGATGTCCTCAAATAGTGCGCCGAAATAAAACCGCGATCTCCAGAAGTGAGTCAATTGGCCCCACCATTTCACCATGGGATCTGTGAAAAAAGACGTTTGGCGGAGAGGTCAGAATGTCATAATCATGTATCCAGGGGTGTGGCTTCCATTCTCTGAAGGCACTAAAAAGAAAAAAACCGAATGTTTACATTTTATAGAGCCAGACTAGACACATTAGATACAGATGATACTTTTATCTTTCTAGACAAGTTAGACATAGATGATGCATTTATTATTTTAGGCACATTAGATACAGATGATACTTTTATCTTTCTAGACAAATTAGATATAGATGATACATTTACTATTTTAGACACATTAGATACAGATGATACTTTTATCTTTCTAGACAAATTAGATATAGATGATACGTTTATTATTTTAAACACATTAGATACAGATGATACTTTTTTCTTTCTAGACACTTTAGATATAGATGATACATTTATTATTTTAGACACATTAGATACAGATGATACTTTTATCTTTCTAGACAAATTAGATATAGATGATACGTTTATTATTTTAAACACATTAGATACAGATGATACTTTTTTCTTTCTAGACACTTTAGATATAGATGATACATTTATTATTTTAGACACATTAGATACATATGATACTTTTATCTTTCTAGACAAGTTAGATATATATGATACATTTATTATTTTAGACACATTAGATACAGATGATAACTTTATCTTTCTAGACAAATTAGATATAGATGATACATTTATTATTTTAGACACATTAGATACAGATGATACTTTTATCTTTCTAGACACATTAGATGTAGATGTTACATTTATTATTTCAGACACATTAGATACATATGAAACTCTTATCTTTCTAGACAAATTAGATATAGATGATACATTTATTATTTTAGACACATTAGGTACATATGCTACTTTTATTATTCTAGACACATTAGATATAGATAATACTTTTTCATTTTAGACAAATTAAATACAGATGATGTTTTTTTCAGTTTAGAGTCATTAGATACAGATGATAGTTTTATCATTTTTGACAAATTTGATATAAATGATACTTTTATTGTTCTAAAATCAGATGATCACAGCCGTGTGGTCCTGAAAGTAGATGACTTAAGCGGGGACCAGTCAGATTACATCAATGCTAATTATATTCATGTAAGTATTGACAAGTGACGTTTACCTAAATGTATACAGACAGACCAAAAAACATGGAGTAGGGAACTAGAGAGTGGCGTTAAAAAGATGGGGGCGGGGGCGGGGGGGGTGGCTGAAAAAGGGGGGGGGGAGGGGAGAGCTGCAGGCGATGGCAAAGGATAAGACCACTTGGCGGGAGTTGGTTGAGGGCCTGTGCTCCACTAGAAGATAAATAAACAGAGATGAACCTTTGAGGAATGTAGAAATAATTTATATAGGTATAATAAACAAACAATGTAATGATCGGCACTCATAGAAAAAAAATTAGAAAGGTAGAAGGACACACTGGACAACATAAAAACTGAAAGCTATAAGTACCGTGCTGGCAATCGAACCTGTCACCTTCAAATGGCGCGTGCGCGTCGCTGTGGAAACAAGTGTACTAAGAACATGACCAACTGGGCAACAAATTTGCTTCTTTATTGGCCAAGTACACTTGTTTCCAAAGCGACGCGCATGCGCCATTTTGAGGTGATAGGTTCGATTCCCGGGACTGTAATTATAGCTTTCTATGTTTTGGGGTCTAGTGTGTCCTTGTATCTTTCTACTTCTGGCTATCCTTCTAATAACGGCCACATATTATGGCGGCCAAAAACAGGGCCTCAGTCACATGTAAATAGCGCGCTTCCGTCACTTAAATTTCGGACTTTCGGTGGCTACCGCAGCTGCGCGGAAGTTCGCAATTTAAGTCGCCGGAAGTTCGCAAATTACATGTGACTGAGGCCATGTTTTTGGCTGCCATAATATGTGGTCGTTATTCGGAGGATTGCCCTACTTCTTTCTATGAGTGCCGATCAATACATTATCTATTGAAAGATAAAGGCAAGCAGAAGAAGAAGAGGTATTTAGACAGTAGAGTAACACTGATTACCCCTCAGCTACTTCCTTGCACTCTCAGTCTCACTTGAAGATGTTCCTTTTCTTCAATGGCAGCTCGTAGCTCACTCAAATAAAGGCCGCTCATGCTTCTGAAAATTGTTTAGCTTCTCTAAAGTGTTTCTTTGACTTCCCGTTTTGCTCCTTTTTTTTTTCTCTTCCTTATCCGTTAATTGTTTTAATTTGTCTAAAACCGTGTTTTGTCCATGCTTTATCACCTCTGCATAGCAAACAGGGAAAGCAAAACTATACTTTTTAAAAAATAATTTCACAGTCGCTAAGTCAACTTTTCTCAGTTTGGTGTTGGTACCAATCCTGTTTAAAGTTGTTGCTGATTCCTGACCGAATGTTTACATATTAGCTGTTAAATGTGACTTTCTCATATAAAGACAACTGCGAAAACTTCAGCTTTTGAAGTTTCACATACAGTCAGTTTATTTCTTGGGGATGCAGGGAGGTCATAGTCAAAGTAGAGGACCATTTTTCATGACCTTTGGGTGTATTGGGCATACAAGGCTAGACCTAATTTCGTCGACCACTCGGCACTCAGTGGGTGATGTGGTCAACATGACGCCGGCCGCCTTATGTCTGGTAGCCATTTAAGCCTGGGTCCACCTGGGACTCAAAGTCATGTTTGAAAAATGCCCGCTCCGCCATGATCTAAACCTATGACCTTTGGATGTGCCGGCGAGCATCTAGCGGCTACACCACTGTGGCTCACGCACGTGTATCTGATGTTTAGCCTTCGAGGGCCAGGGTGCCAAACACTCGAGGGGATTCTAATTGGGAATGTACCAATCGTCTGTGCTGAGTGATTCTTTAAGCATGATCCGGCGGCAGGCTGGTTACGCAGACAGTGGTTTGAGTCATTGTAAAATTCTTCTGTGTGTGCAGTTACCTTCATATTCGTCCCAGGGCATGCGGGCGTTGTTGGTAATGAGAGAGCTGATAGACTGGCAGGTGCTGCATTAATTGAAGATGGCCGGCCCATGGATCACGCAGACATTGTCATTGCATTTAGAGAGATAGGACGTTCTAATGATTTTGGAAGCAACGTGTCCATATCACTGCTATGAATACGAGAATTGAGAGTAAAGATCGGCACAGCCAAGCGTGAGAAGCGCACCGGATGCACACGAAGTCTTGTTAACCAACATAGGACTGGTACTATTAACTCACGACGCTGATGAATATGGCGCAGAACCAGCCAGTCTGTCTGTCTGCTCCTTTCTCAGCACACCGGCATGACCTGGAAACATCCGAATGGCGCTAACTACCCTGGACCTCTGAAGTGATGCTTGCCACTTTGCACGAAGAATGCCTGTCGCCAGTTTTCTCAACATGCTCAGTTACAATCACGGCATGTGTGTACAGCTGATTCTCAAGCCAGTGAAAGGCAGCAGTGACTGCCTCCACCTCCGTTCTCAGACTAGACGATGTGATATCATATGCCAGGCTTTGTTGCATTAAAGGACGTCCATTTGCTTTTGCCACAGTGTTTTTACTATAAAATTAAGTGAAACATTAAATATAAAAGTGGAAATGTTGATGAAGTTTTCTATGAGGTGTCTGAAAGAATATTTTCTCACTTTCAGGGTTACAAGAAAGCACGAGCTTACATAGCTACCCAGGGACCGTTAGCCAACACCGTCTGTGACTTCTGGAGAATGGTTTGGCAAGAGAACTCTAACGTCATTGTCATGATTACAAACTTGGCGGAGAAGGGGCGGGTAAATCATGACTTTCATCGATGTTTAAATAATAGCGTGCCCGGCAGCTTGTCATACATTAATTGTTTCATAAACTATTTTGCTGAACTCCATGAGATCCATCCAATTGTTATATCAATGCATTATGTCCAAGTTTTTATTTTACTATCCTATCTTACACCAATATATTCTGTCCAAGTTTTTATTTTACTATCCTATTCCGTAGTGGTATTTTCCACTTCTCAGACACACACTGATACTTAAGGTAAAGGAATATAAAGGTATAATAGAGGTCCCTTTGGGAACAAGCAACGGAATCAGTAGAGACAGAAGATTATTATGGCCTGGAGAGAATGAGGTACCTGGGTGTAACCAGAGGGTCTGGCCGGCTCAATACACTCAGAGGAAAGGCAAAACAGACATTTAACCAGATTGTCACCGGTACCATCAGTATTGGAACTCTGCGCTGGCTGCTGAAGATGAGGACGGAGCATGCATGGGAATGCCCCGAGTGCTGTGATGTTAATTCTTGACTCAACTCAACTGTGAAATATAGAGGTGTGTCGCCACTTGAAGTGATGGACCAGGGTTCATACTGTCAAGACATATTGACACTTCAGCATGGTCATCTAGAAACAAGTTCCCAACCTGGGCTTCAGCACGACCGGCGTTAGCCCGACCCGGTGACGTCAGCAGCACCTTCCGTCAGCTGGAGCCGGCCGTGGCTGTAGCCAACGTAGATACATATTATCGACGTTTCCTTCTGTCGGAGCGCATCCGCTTGAGAGGCGAGAAACCAAAAGTATGCAAACAGCAGATTTGTAAGAACAGACGTACCCGAAACATTCAAGTCGTGGAACGGGATCAAAGTCCAGACATGGGTGAACAGAAGGGACTTTACGCCCTAGTACCCTGCCGGTGAATATTAAAACAACCACAACTTTAAGTAACAATTTCTTAGCAAATACTGAACTCAGAAAATATGGTAGCTACTGAAAGAGTTGTGAAAGATACTCACATATACAGCTGCATACGTTAGTTACCAATACTTATTTGTTAAATCATACAAAATGAGTGGTAGTGGTGCTTTACATCTGTACATCTCTTGTACATCTCTTGTACATCTCTTGTACATCTCTTGTACATCAGTTGTGTTCGCCTTAAGGATGGACATACAAATATTTTTCAAAATGTTAGCAGGCGGAAGAATGTTGTTAGAGAACTGACTGTGCACGGGAACGGAGTCGATGTGTACTTCTTCAAATGTTGTGCTCACTTACAGTTGAATTTTAGATGTAGTAGACAGCGACTACTTTCAGCTATAACAGACTTGTAGCTACAGTAGATGTTGTTATGCTGACTACTTTCAGCTATAACAGACTTGTAGCTACAGTAGATGTTGTTATGCTGACTACTTTCAGCTATAACAGACTTGTAGCTACAGTAGATGTTGTTATGCTGACTACTTTCAGCTATAACAGACTTGTAGCTACAGTAGATGTTGTTATGCTGACTACTTTCAGCTATAATGTTATGTTATGTTGCTAGCGTGTTATCAGAACCCAAATTTAAGTGAGTGTAAGTCTGAAATTTTGTATTTTTTTTCAAGTGCTTGATTGTGAGACACTTTACTTCTCCTCTTCAGAGCAAATGTGAGCAGTACTGGCCGGCAAAGGGAGAAGAAGAATACGGCAGCCTGACAGTTCGCCTCGTTTCCACTGATCGGCATGCGTTTTATATAATCCGGGTTTTTGCTCTGAGTCTGACACAGGTAATCACAAATGGCCAGTTTTTTCTTTAGCATGCCGAATATTCTTCTTGTATGCGATCACTGGTCTTAGACTCCAGCGGAATGTGGTGGGTAGTCGTTTACTTCTAGACTTGAGTCTGCCTCTGCCTCCCACGCCTCAACCACCGTTTGATCTATCCGCCTAAGGAGACCCTGCTGCTAGCTAGGCCTGCGTGCCTAAATTGTGACCTTTAACAATAACGTTTGTTTGTTCGTCAGCTCTGAGTCATTGAAAAAATCTTAGGGTTCACCATCTTGGCAGGTTGGTTACCCTATCGGAGCTAGGTAGGTAGATTACTTCCTCCCCCCAGGATTTCAATCTGCAGTATTAACACCTCAAAAATGAGAATCAAACCGGTACAAATCCAAGAGGTCCCGTTCAACTGTAACATTCATAATGGGGTCTTGGCGGTTACATGTAAACTCAATTCCAGACCGGGCAGAGACTGTCGATGATTACAACATTGGCAGAGAAATACTGCTCACAAACACTGGCATCCGGTCAAAGGCACCGATTTGTGTTGAGCACTGAACATTGCACTCCGGCCACACGCACAGAGAAGTACTGGCCACTGGCCATTTGCATGCAATTAAAATTTGTTTCGCAAATATTGACACCTAATTTTCTAGTGTGCTATTTCCGTAAAGTAGTATACCACCCCCCCCCCCCCAACCCTCCCCCACCCATTCCCCCGAGCTATCTCAACCCTATTGGCGCACACACTAGATTCATATTTGTATAGGCCAATCGGTCCAACGATGAGGGATGTACTCAACAGCACACCGGTCGCCTTTAAGTCCCAGGATATTACCAGGTACTCATTTTAGTCTGGGCAGACCTTTGAGCCAAGGTCACCTCAAGGAAAAAACACCGTCACAATGCGAAATCTACCCAAGATTGCCGGAAAGGCTAACCCGGACAACAAATGCCTGCAGAAGTCGGATGTGTCGGCCGAGAGGCACATATATCGCAGCCATGCTGTAAACGAGCTCAACACAATCACATCTTTGCATGAAAGCAGAAGACAAACCCAAGACTTTTGCACAAGCAAATGAGTGTGTAGTCACCAGGTTATTGTAGCTTACTAGCAGTCATCTTAGAAATAGTTTTAACCAAGGCTTTTTTCCCCCTAGAAATAAAAACAGGGCCAGTATACAACATAAAGTGTGAAAAAGTGCCAGTATACAACATAAAGTGTATAAAAAAGGTGCCAGTATACAACATAAAGTGTGAAAAAGTGCCATTATACAACATAAAGTGTATAAAAAAGGTGCCAGTATACATCATAAAGTGTGAAAAAGTGCTTTTATACAACATAAAGTGTATAAAAAAGGTGCCAGTATACAACATACAGTGTATAAAAAAGGTGCCATTATGCAACATAAAGTGTATAAAAAAGGCGCTAGTATACAACATAAAGTGTATAAAAAAGGTGCCAGTATACAACGTAAAGTTTATAAAAAGGTGCCAGTATACAACATAAAGTTTATAAAAAAAGTGCCAGTATACAACATAAAGTTTGTAAAAAGGTGCCAGTATACAAAATAAAGTGTATAGAAAAAGGTGCCAGTATACAACATAAAGTGTATAAAAAGGTGCCAGTATACAACATAAAGTTTATAAAAAGGTGCCAGTATACAACATAAAGTTTATAAAAAAGTGCCAGTATACAACATAAAGTGTATAAAAAAGGTGCCAGTATACAACATAAAGTTTATAAAAAGGTGCCAGTATACAACATAAAGTGTATAAAAAAGGTGCCAGTATACAACATAAAGTGTATAAAAAGGGTGCCGGTACTGCTGACAAAGTGGCTCTTACAGGAGTGCTGTGGGAAAACATGCTTTTAAAAAAAAAGATGTCAATAGTGGGTATCGTTGAGCTGGTTGCAATTGGTTGTCTTAGCATGTTGTACATTGTGTTCAGCTCTTGTAATTAGCATAGGTTTGTAACATTGCAAACCACTGGACGTCAATTTGAAAACCACAACAGCCAAAAAATGACGGAGTTGCTTCTGCAACGTCCTGTAAAGGATACGCAACTAACTTTGTAACATTGTGTCCAGCTCCAAGCAAGGGGCTGTACTGACGTCAGGACAGTACACCACTATCACTACACCCAGTGGCCCGATCATGGAGTGCCTTGTCACGTGTTACCTGTCCTGTCTTTCGTGCAAAAGTCCGCAGCTCAGAGGAAGCCAGCGTGTGGTCCTGTCGTTGTCCACTGCAGGTTTGTAATGTTTTGTGGTCCTGTCGTTGTCCACTGCAGGTTTGTAATGTTTTGTGGTCCTGTCGTTGTCCACTGCAGGTTTGTAATGTTTTGTGGTCCTGTCGGTGTCCACTGCAGGTTTGTAATATTTTGTGGTCTTGTCGGTGTCCACTGCAGGTTTGTAATGTTTTGTGGTCCTGTCGTTGTCCACTGCAGGTTTGTAATGTTTTGTGGTCCTGTCGTTGTCCACTGCAGGTTTGTAATGTTTTGTGGTCTTGTCGGTGTCCACTGCAGGTTTGTAATGTTTTGTGGTCTTGTCGGTGTCCACTGCAGGTTTGTAATGTTTTGTGGTCCTTTCGTTGTCCACTGCAGGTTTGTAATGTTTTGTGGTCTTGTCGGTGTCAACTGCAGGTTTGTAATATTTTGTGGTCCTGTCGTTGTCCACTGCAGGTTTGTAATGTTTTGTGGACCTTTCGTTGTCCACTGCAGGTTTGTAATGTTTTATAGTCCTGTCGTTGTCCACTGCAGGTTTGTACTGTTTTTTGAAGGATTGTTTTTTCATCTCCAAATTGTCAATGCTGAACACATACACACACACACACACACACACACACACACACACATAAATCATTATCAGCATCATCAATGTTTAATAGCAAAGGATTCCCTTGGTGAGGTGGTTACGTTGTTTAACACACTCTCTGACGATCATTGTTTAGCTTTAAAACTGACGTACGATCACTAGAGCACCAGTGATTAGTCTAAGTTAAATTTAGTCTGTCAGGGGATTGGTCATACAGCCAACCAGTTATCTGGCTTGTCTAGTCTGTCAGGGGATTGGCCATACAGCCAACCAGTTATCTGGCTTGTCTAGTATGTCAGGGTATTGGTCATACAGCCAACCAGTTATCTGGCTTGTCTAGTCTGTCAGATGATTGGCCATACAGCCAACCAGTTATCTGGCTTGTCTAGTCTGTCAGATGATTAGTCATACAGCCAACCAGTTATCTGGCTTGTATAGACAAATATTGCCCAATTAACCCGAAGTGGTTTTACTAGGCAGTCTCATTTTCTCTAGTCTGCCATTGCTCTCTGAACCTTCCACTCTAGACCCCCATGTCGAAATTAGCGCAAGGCGGTATGTCGCCTAATATTCTGCAGTTAAAATCGAACCGAGTACCTCAGAATTATGAAGCGTGTTCGCAGTGCCTAAGCCACAAAGCCGACTAAATAAATGTAATAATAATTCAAGTGTAAGTTATTGTATAGATAAATGTAAAAATAGAATGAGGATAAACTGGCCGATTGGTTAGGCTGCATTGGGCTCTCCTGTGAGAGAAATGGGTTCAGTCCTCGTTAAGGGATGCATATTTTGTTTTTCGTCGGAGGAATTCCCCTTCCCCCCCTCCCTCCCTTCCCCCCCCCCCCGACTTTCCCCCGGCCTAAAAGTGCTAAATACTGGAAGGTAAGGCAGTATCGATAAATAATACGATGTGATTGGTGATTAACAACTCAGTTCTAACCGCTGTAATAAAAACTACTGGATAGCAGACCAAATTAGACAGTTTTCAAGACGTCTTCTATTTGTTTCAGTGCTGGAGTTGGCCGAACTGGCACCTACATCTTGATTGACAGCATGATCTGCCAGATACTGGACAAGCGAAGTGTCAACATACCTGGCTTTCTGGTGGAGATTCGCAAGCAGAGATACTGTTTAGTTCAAACCAAGGTTGTGTAACTGTTTTCTTCTTAGTTAATCTCCTGACTGAAGTCAACTTTTAATAAACAGATATGATCATGCTATAGGAGACACTGAGAGACTGATTCCACCCGGACTAGGAGCGAGCCGATGTGGTCTAGCTGCTAAACGCTCGCCTGTGGATCGAAAGTTTGTGGGTTCAGGCCCTGACAGGGGGCAGAGTTTTTTCAAAAATGACCTCGGCTTTCAGGTCGACCCAGTGTTGAGTTGGTACCAGGTACAGACCTAGGAAGTTAAGGCGGCCGAGAGACGCTGACCACATAACCCACCAAGTGTCGTTTGGTCTATTAAATATAGTATATACCTAACCAAGCGGAACAGCGCATAAATGCATTTGAATATAAATGTTACAGACAGGTTCTAAGAATATCTTGGGTAAAGAAAAGAACAAATGCATCCATACTTCAAGAGCTGAATATTGAAGAGGGTTGGCTAGTAAAGACAATAAAACAAAGAAAATTGAAATATTTTGGTCACTTGAAACGTCATGGAAGTCTAGAGAGAACAATAATGGAGGGGTATATGCCTGGGAAGAGAGGAAGAGGAAGGCCAAGGAGAAGATGGGTGCAGGATGTGGCAGATGATCTCCAGATGGGTGTATCAGACGCATGACATCTTGCTCAGGATAGGAAGGTTTTCCGGAGGGTTGTTATGGCAGCGAGGTTCCGCGAGGGACATGCTACTTAATGAATGAATGAATATACCTAACAAGCCCGAAGGCGTGGGAAAACGGTCATTTACTTATTAACTCTGATTAGGATGCGAAATCTGGGTACATTCGGGGGAAACAAGATGCGAAAATCACACAAAAGATCACAGTCGTTAGGTCGGTCAATAAAGAACAGACGTCTTCCTCGTAAACACACTACAAAAAATACAAGCTAAATATAATATCTAAACATTGATGCGTGTGTCCGATGGGCACTGAAGATGATTCTGTAAATAACGATAAACAGTAAACATCTATTTGACTCCCATAGTTTATTGACTACAATGTTAAGAAATATTGGATAGGTGGTTCCTGGTAGAAGTGGATAGGTTTTTCCTGGCAGAAGATTCAATGGTGAACTGGCAAGAACATGGATGAGGGAGACATGAGAGCTACTTGGATGATGACACACAAGAAGTAGAGGACCTGGCACCGAACCGAGACTTTTTTTGACTGGCAGTGATGTAAATGAGGATTCAAGGACCTAATGCAAAACTGGTCCATCAGGTGCCGTCTTCAAAAAGCCGGTTGGCGGCAATGGATCTCCAAGACTGTATTGCCCCTCTTGTTTGTACACTCTTTCATATAGCTGTTCATCTATCTTCCGGTCAAAATGGACGTTAGGCAGCGGCACTGTTCGAAACAGAGGCACATTTTTTACTTCTGCCTGACGGTGGCCGATGCATATTTGCTCCATTTGTAGACTGGATATAGTTTCGTCACCCAGCTTCTGAGTTGAATGCATGGCGTGACCCTGTGAGCTGCGGATTGCATTTGGAATGTTTTTTTGACTGTGACCATCATGTTGGTGTGAATTGTAGATTCAGAAAATGGCGCGATGCCTGTCGTGCAGTGTTGTCGTGCCCGTATGTGATTAAAATTTATCGCGTGGGCAACTGCTGATCTGTTGGCGAATTCTGCTACCATCAATGATGAACTGCAATTCTAATACTGTGATAAACATTCTGTGTGTTTTTCGTTGGCACAGGAGCGGAGCAAAGATGGGGTGACCCGTTTGCTATGAAGCTGAAACTAAGACTACCAGACTACCAGACCAGATCTATCTTTTGATGCTACCCTCCAGCCTGTATTGCTGCCCTTCTCGCCTTTGGCGCTTCCCCTCCAGAATAGTTTTCAAAACAACAGCTTGTTCATTATCAATCCAACCAAGCGCCTCATACAATAATATTGTGCTATGACTGACACTTCCGTCAACTACAGATTGCACATCTGCTGGCGACTGTTGGTTTAACTTTTGTAGCAAATGATTTATGTTTCCCTACGTGAGCATGTTTCTAGATTTTTGCGATGACTAATTGTTAGTTTACTCGTTTTTAAATTGGAGAGCAAGGTGTTTTTCATATGGTTATCACCGACACATGAACAGAACAATCATGACCTGGTCCATTTGCAGTAAAGTTGAAACCTGGACTAGCACAACGTTTACGGACGTGACGCGCCTGGGCCAATCTCAAAGCTATATATTTTGAGATGACTACGGCTGTAAATATTTCTGGGTGTGTCTAGTTGTCCATGTTCTTAGTGCACTTGTTTTGATAGTGAGGCGCACAAGCCGTCTGGAGGTGACAGGTTCGATTCCTGGCCCGGTAACTTAAGCTTTAGATTTTTATGTTGTCTCGTGTCTTTCTACTTCTTTCTATGAGTGCCGATCAATACATTTTCTGCTACTTTATTAATGTAGACAATAGTTACATGCCTGCCTGACCACTGGCTACTAGATACCCACAGCTTTAATATGGAGAGTGCAACGTTTTGTTGTCTTGTCTTCCAGGAGCAGTACAAATGTATACACGAGGTGCTGGTGGAATACCTTCAAGCGAATGCCACAACAGAAGTCAGCGAGGACCAGTTGTCGGATTATCTGTCCTTGCTGGAGCAACCCTATCAGAACATGTTCATGTCCTACAGCCCACAGGTCCCAGTGACTCTCCTGGAGAAACAGTTTCAGGTAAATCTTCTCTGCAAACAATCATTCTGTTTTTTCTTTAACTTATATTTAAAAAAACACTCGGAAAACTTCAATAATAATTAAAAGTAAAGTAAAGGACCCTTTTCCACGCCTTTAGGCGTGATGGGTATATAGGGCTAGACCTTTACTTTATCGACCAAACGGCTCTTGCTGGGTGATGCGGTCAGCATCAAGCTGGCCGCCTTTATTTCCCAGGACGGTACCTGGTACCCACTTAAGGCTGGTCGGCCTGGGAGCCAAAGTCATTAAAAAAAAATCTGGCTCGTGCCAGGAACCGAAACCGCGACCTTCAGATCGGCAGGCGATGGTCTAGCCATTAGACCACGGCTGGTCGCCTTCAATAACAAGGCAAGCATATTATTATCTATGACCGCCTGTCTTCTTGTGATACATGTTCTCCTGCAAATCTGAAGGTCGTAACGGAGCCGTACTTTTCTCAATAATGACCGCGGCTCCCAGGTACACCCAGCTTTAAATGGGTGCCAGGTAAAGTCTTGGAAAGAACAGGCGACTGACCTGATGCTGACCACATCACCCACAGAGTCCCGACTGGTCTATCAAATATGGGTACTTTACCCCTACTTCTGGTAGTCCTTGCCTTCAGTCATGTCTATCGACAACTTGAGTCAGCGAGGACCAGTTGTCGGATTATCTGTCCTTGCTGGAGCAACCCTATCAGAACATGTTCATGTCCTACAGCCCACAGGTCCCAGTGACTCTCCTGGAGAAACAGTTTCAGGTCAATCTTCTCTGCAAACAATCATTCTGTTTTTTCTTTAACTTATATTTAAAAAAACACTCGGAAAACTTCAATAATAATTAAAAGTAAAGTAAAGGACCCTTTTCCACGCCTTTAGGCGTGATGGGTATATAGGGCTAGACCTTTACTTTATCGACCAAACGGCTCTTGCTGGGTGATGCGGTCAGCATCAAGCTGGCCGCCTTTATTTCCCAGGACGGTACCTGGTACCCACTTAAGGCTGGTCGGCCTGGGAGCCAAAGTCATTAAAAAAAAATCTGGCTCGTGCCAGGAACCGAAACCGCGACTTCAGATCGGCAGGCGATGGTCTAGCCATTAGACCACGGCTGGTCGCCTTCAATAACAAGGCAAGCATATTATTATCTATGACCGCCTGTCTTCTTGTGATACATGTTCTCCTGCAAATCTGAAGGTCGTAACGGAGCCGTACTTTTCTCAATAATGACCGCGGCTCCCAGGTACACCCAGCTTTAAATGGGTGCCAGGTAAAGTCTTGGAAAGAACAGGCGACTGACCTGATGCTGACCACATCACCCACAGAGTCCCGACTGGTCTATCAAATATGGGTACTTTACCCCTACTTCTGGTAGTCCTTGCCTTCAGTCATGTCTATCGACAACTTGAGTCATGTCTATCGACAACTTCAGTCATGCCTATCGACAACCTGAGTCATGTCTATCGACAACTTGAGTCATGTCTATCGACAACTTGAGTCATGTCTATCAACAACTTCAGTCATGTCTATCGACAACTTCAGTCATGTCTATCGACAACTTGAGTCATGTCTATCGACAACTTGAGTCATGTCTATCGACAACTTGAGTCATGTCTATCAACAACTTCAGTCATGTCTATCGACAACTTGAGTCATGTCTATCGACAACTTGAGTCATGTCTATCGACAACTTGAGTCATGTCTATCAACAACTTCAGTCATGTCTATCGACAACTTCAGTCATGCCTATCGACAACCTGAGTCATGTCTATCGACAACTTGAGTCATGTCTATCGACAACTTGAGTCATGTCTATCAACAACTTCAGTCATGTCTATCGACAACTTGAGTCATGTCTATCGACAACTTGAGTCATGTCTATCGACAACTTGAGTCATGTCTATCGACAACTTGAGTCATGTCTATCGACAATTTGAGTCATGTCTATCGACAACTTGAGTCATGTCTATCGACAACTTGAGTCATGTCTATCGACAACTTGAGTCATGACTATTGACAACTTGAGTCATGTCTATCGACAACTTGAGTCATGTCTATCGACAACTTCAGTCATGTCTATCGACAACTTCAGTCATGTCTATCGACAACTTCAGTCATGTCTATCGACAACTTCAGTCATGCCTATCGACAACTTCAGTCATGTCTATCGACAACTTGAGTCATGTCTATCGACAACTTGAGTCATGTCTATCGACAACTTGAGTCATGTCTATCGACAACTTGAGTCATGTCTATCGACAACTTCAGTCATGTCTATCGACTACTTTAGTCATGTCTATCGACAACTTCAGTCATGTCTATCGACAACTTCAGTCATGTCTATCGACAACTTGAGTCATGTCTATCGACAACTTCAGTCATGTCTATCGACAACTTGAGTCATGTCTATCGACAACTTGAGTCATGTCTATCGACAACTTGAGTCATGTCTATCGACAACTTGAGTCATGTCTATCGACAACTTGAGTCATGTCTATCGACAATTTGAGTCATGTCTATCGACAACTTCAGTCATGTCTATCGACAACTTGAGTCATGTCTATCGACAACTTCAGTCATGTCTATCGACAACTTCAGTCATGTCTATCGACAACTTGAGTCATGTCTATCGACAACTTCAGTCATGTCTATCGACAACTTCAGTCATGTCTATCGACAACTTGAGTCATGTCTATCGACAACTTTAGTCATGTCTATCGACAACTTCAGTCATGTCTATCGACAACTTGAGTCATGTCTATCGACAACCTGAGTCATGTCTATCGACAACCTGAGTCATTTCTATCGACAACTTGAGTCATGTCTATCGACAACTTGAGTCATGTCTATCGACAACTTGAGTCATGTCTATCGACAACTTCTGTCTCGTGTATTTTCAGTAATTTCTGACACAGATGAAGTTCCATACATTCATGCTCAACTGTCCAGCGTCTTCTCTCTAAGTCTCCGTCTGCTTCTTGTTCCAGGTAACTTTCCCACGGTCACTCCAGTTGCTCTCCATCTCCAGACGTGATCAAACAAAGATTGTGTGTTGTCTGTTTTTGATGTGATCAGTCAGTTCTCTTGATTAGTCATTTTGTTTTCCAAACATCTCCTTCATAAGGTCCACACCGTGTGGCGTTGGTAGTCACGTCTATCCACAACCTTCTGTCTCGTGCACTTTCAGTGAACTCTGACACAGATGATCCTCCATGCCATGATGTCAAACTGTCCAGCATCATTCTCTCGGTCTCCCTCTACCTCTCCTCCCCTGCAACTTTTCTACCGGCACGATGCACTCCAGTTTGCTCCTACTCATCACATGACTAAAGAAAGTACATTGTCTTCTTCGGATGTGGGCAGTCAGTTTTCTTCGTGAGTCAGTTTCTTGCAAGACATGTTCATTACTTTTTTTTATCTGTCCAGTGTATTCTCATCATTCGTCTATAATATACTGTTTAAAAAAAAAAAAGAAACGCATAGTTACTGAAAGGAACACACATACTCACAATTTTGACATTCTGCATCTTTGTAATGCAGTAAGTAAAATTACTCAAATTTCACACAAGAATAGCTCAGGGTTCCACCAATCAATTAACACCCCCCCCCCCCCCCCCCCATCTGGGTCACGATATTTATAAAGCGTAGGCCTTTTCCGTTAGTTTGTATGGTGTGTGGCCTCCTCTTGCGTGGATCAATGACAGACATCTCCTGGGTATGGATGCGATCAGATGTCTGATGTGGGCCTGTGGGATGGCTGCCTTCTCTTCCTGGAGTGCCTGGAACAGATCACGACCATTGGCTGGAGCAACGTTTCGGCGACAAACACGTCTTTGCAGCTCATCCCACAGGTGTTCAATCGGACTCATGTCTGCAGACAGGGATGGCCAGGGAAGGGTTTGAATGTTATTTGCAGCCAGGAACTGCGTGGTCAGCTGTGCAGAAGGGGGTTTGGCGTCCGGTTGAAAAAGATATCTGTTGGCATCCTTAAATTAAGGGACATGTGGTCTAAGAATGTTATGGACGTATTGTTGCGTATTCAAGCTTCCTTCAATGTGCACCAATTGACTCGTTCCGTTTATACCCCTACCCCAGTGCAGCAGAGCTTCATCAACACAATTTTGAGCTAAACTTTCATTTCGTCTACGGTAGACCCTACGCCGTCTATCATGACGCTGCAACAAAAAGAAAGATTCGTCATTGAACCAGACGCGTCTCCACTGACCGTCACTTGCCCAGGGACGATGCTGGTTTGCCCAAAGAAATAGATTTTGGCGGTGGCGACGCGTAAGGACAGGTCTTCGGTGTGGTCGTCGAGCCCAAAGTCCAACATCGTGCAGTCTGCTAGTAACAGTTTGATCAGACACATGACGTCCTGGAGGCAATGCCTGTGTAGTTGAGGAAGCTGTTGTAAACCTATCCCTGAGGTGACGAGCCGAATAAAGTGATTCTCCGCTGCTGTTGTCATTCTGGGTCGTCCATTACGATGTCGATCTTCAACTGAACCAGTGGATTGGAACCAGTGCCAAAGTCTACTGATAGTACTCTGATGCACGTTTAGATGCATGGCAACCTGACTTTGACTTTCTCCTGCCTGCAATCGGCCAATAGCAAGATTCCTTAAATTTTTCGATAGAGGCGCCATTCATGACTGCTTGAAAATGAACTGATTGTTTTCGTGTAGCGTTGTCTTTTTATAGGGTTTCAGTTGCGTAGGTAGTGAATAGTATTCACCGCAAATTTGTGTACTTACATCTTTTGTTTATCAGCTGTTGTTGAGTGTTGATCTAAGAACTCACATCACACCATTCGGAATATTTCTATAAGCGCTCCGTCCTCATCCAGTTCCGACTGCTCCAGTTTGATTATGTGTCCGTCCTTTTTTCTTCTCAGAGTGTAGAGTTTCAACCAGACCAGATCTCCTAGATGTACTGTTCTCTCCAAACCATGAAAATCTTTTGTTTATCCAAACACACAAAAACTCAGACTTTCTAGTTGTTCTTTTTTTCTAACTCGCTGTTAAAGTGTTTTTTTTTTTAAAGAGGTTTTATTCAATGTGTGCAGTTAATCACGGAATACACGGCTAGAGAGTCTGACCTTTCCCCTGCCCTGGATCCATGGAATCAAGCCAAGAACAAGCCAGGAAGCCTCCTGCCCGTGTCTTCCAGCCGGGTTGTGTTGCCGGCTTGGCCTGGGAAGGCTGGATCTGATTATATCAACGCTTCTTTCTTGCAAGTAATGACGGCATGACTTTGTACTCGTGTTATCTCTTGTTATTAACAACTTCTCTTTATGATGCACAAATAATAATAATTATTATAACAACAACAACAAAAATAATAATGGCTTTTTTCTGGGTATACTCAGTACCGGCACCTTTGAAAACAGGTAAGGGGAGGTGGAAAAAAAAAAGGGGGGGGGGGGGGGGGTGGAATTTATGTTTCAACGCTGTAAATAACACTTGGGAGCGAGTGATGGCACCTTTTATTAGAAATGGTGTGCTGAATACTGGCAACTTTTTTCGTCACTTCTGTGGTGAGTATCGGCACCCTTTAAAAAAAGGTGGGGGGGGGGGGGGGGGGGAGCGGAAGGCGGTGGAAATCCGTTATTGAAAAATATCACCTTTCTGAACGTGCATATATCCAATTACAGCATATTTTCTTCACCTCATGATTCGCTGAAAGTTAAGTTCTCTCCCAAAGACATTCTAATGGATTCTATCAAACCAGTTATCTTTCTGCTTGTCTGAGCATCAGAGCAGGAGAACAGACTGTCGCGTGTAGATGCTTGTCTGAGCATCAGAGCAGGAGAACAGACTGTCGCGTGTAGATGCTTGTCTGAGCATCAGAGCAGGAGAACAGACTGTCGCGTGTAGATGCTTGTCTGAGCATCAGAGCAGGAGAACAGACTGTCACGTGTAGATGCTTGTCTGAGCATCAGAGCAGGAGAACAGACTGTCACGTGTAGATGCTTGTCTGAGCATCAGAGCAGGAGAACAGACTGTCGCGTGTAGATGCTTGTCTGAGCATCAGAACAGGAGAACAGACTGTCACATGTAGATGCTTGTCTGAGCATCAGAGCAGGAGAACAGACTGTCACGTGTAGATGCTTGTCTGAGCATCAGAACAGGAGAACAGACTGTCACGTGTAGATGCTTGTCTGAGCATCAGAGCAGGAGAACAGACTGTCACGTGTAGATGCTTGTCTGAGCATCAGAACAGGAGAACAGACTGTCACGTGTAGATGCTTGTCTGAGCATCAGAGCAGGAGAACAGACTGTCGCGTGTAGATGCTTGTCTGAGCATCAGAACAGGAGAACAGACTGTCACGTGTAGATGCTTGTCTGAGCATCAGAGCAGGAGAACAGACTGTCACATGTAGATGCTTGTCTGAGCATCAGAGCAGGAGAACAGACTGTCACGTGTAGATGCTTGTCTGAGCATCAGAGCAGGAGAACAGACTGTCGCGTGTAGATGCTTGTCTGAGCATCAGAACAGGAGAACAGACTGTCACGTGTAGATGCTTGTCTGAGCATCAGAGCAGGAGAACAGACTGTCACATGTAGATGCTTGTCTGAGCATCAGAGCAGGAGAACAGACTGTCACGTGTAGATGCTTGTCTGAGCATCAGAACAGGAGAACAGACTGTCACGTGTAGATGCTTGTCTGAGCATCAGAGCAGGAGAACAGACTGTCGCGTGTAGATGCTTGTTTGAGCATCAGAGCAGGAGAACAGACTGTCACGTGTAGATGCTTGTCTGAGCATCAGAGCAGGAGAACAGACTGAGGCGCGTAGATGCTTGTCTGAGCATCAGAGAAGGAGAACAGACTGTCACGTGTAGATGCTTGTCTGAGCATCAGAACAGGAGAACAGACTGTCACGTGTAGATGCTTGTCTGAGCATCAGAGCAGGAGAACAGACTGTCGCGTGTAGATTCAACCCTACCAGGACCGTACAACTAGCGACCAAAACCCGGTGACACAATGTGCACCCATTCAGATGAGGATCTTCCCAGCACGAATCCTAGTTCACCCCAGCACAAGTCTCAGTTCACCCCAGCACAAGTCCTAGTTCACCCCAGCACAAGTCCCAGTTCACCCCAGCACAAGTCCCAGTTCACCCCAGCACAAGTCCTAGTTCACCCCAGCACAAGTCCTAGTTCACCCTAGCACAAGTCCTAGTTCACCCCAGCACAAGTCCTAGTTCACCCCAGCACAAGTCCCAGTTCACCCCAGCACAAGTCCTAGTTCACCCTAGCACAAGTCCTAGTTCACCCTAGCACAAGTCCTAGTTCACCCCAGCACAAGTCCTAGTTCACCCCAGCACAAGTCCTAGTTCACCCTAGCACAAGTCCTAGTTCACCCCAGCACAAGTCCTAGTTCACCCTAGCACAAGTCCTAGTTCACCCTAGCACAAGTCCTAGTTCACCCTAGCACAAGTCCTAGTTCACCCTAGCACAAGTCCTAGTTCACCCTAGCACAAGTCCTAGTTCACTCTAGCACAAGTCCTAGTTCACTCTAGCACAAGTCCTAGTTCACCCTAGCACAAGTCCTAGTTCACCCCAGCACAAGTCCTAGTTCACCCCAGCACAAGTCCTAGTTCACCCCAGCACAAGTCCCAGTTCACCCCAGCACAAGTCCTAGTTCACCCTAGCACAAGTCCTAGTTCACCCTAGCACAAGTCCTAGTTCACCCCAGCACAAGTCCTAGTTCACCCTAGCATAAGTCCTAGTTCACCCCAGCACAAGTCCTAGTTCACCCTAGCACAAGTCCCAGTTCACCCTAGCACAAGTCCTAGTTCACCCTAGCACAAGTCCTAGTTCACCCCAGCACAAGACCTAGTTCACCCCAGCACAAGTCCTAGTTCACCCCAGCACAAGTCCTAGTTCACCCCAGCACAAGTCCTAGTTCACCCCAGCACAAGTCCTAGTTCACCCCAGCACAAGTCCTAGTTCACCCCAGCACAAGTCCTAGTTCACCCCAGCACAAGTCCTAGTTCACCCTAGCACAAGTCCCAGAAACCCCGTTCAACCGTTAGGTTATATTAAGGCCCCCGACTATAGCCGGGATGGATCTTTGAAATAACGAACAAGCGTGTTCCATATTGGGATGGCATTGTGATGTGCGGGCTCGTATTTGAATGAAATAAGAAAGTTATTAAAGAAAAAATCAATGATTATAGAGATTAGGTGTGACGAATTTAAATTAACCTCTGCTGTAGTTTTTTTATCATTATCATCACCATCATGTGGTGCCAATAAACATCATATATGGCTCCTAGTTTTTCATCATCCTCATCATCATCATCATGTGGTACCAATAAACATCATACATGGCTCGCAGTATCGAGTTCGTCATTATATTTTCGCTTATGAAATCATGTTGATATCATGGATGGAATTCAGTACTTACCTTTTGCTTTCTCTCGGCAACTTTCCTTTTGGATTTTCGTGTTTCCTCAGTTCTCCCCCCCCCCCCCCCTTTTTCCCTTTATTTCAGTGCTTTTGATTTTGTGCTCACTTTTTGTCGCGACATGTTCCCAGTAAAGCGATACCTTTGTATGTGTGTGTCTTATAATTGTTGACACCAATAGATGTCCAGACATTTGTCGTATTTCTTCGCCTCTCTTGATTTGATCTATTCGCACTGACAAACAATGGACTTTCCCTAGGGCTACGCAAAACCGGAAGAGTTTGTCGTGACCCCTCACCCCACAGACCTTACAGTGCCAGATTTCTGGAAAATGGTGTGGAACGTCAAGAGTCCGGTCATCGTTGTTCTGTCTTACCCGGGGGAGAAGGTCAGTACTATTGGTGTCGTGCTTAAATATAAATGTTTTTTATGTGAAACTAATGAACATATGCTGACTGGACCATTCGACGTAAAATAACGAATCAGAGACAGAAAGGTACATAACATCGGAAATTATATATCTTCTTTTTAGAGTCCATGCGTATAGCGTTGGTAGTCATGTCTTATCCACAACCTTCTGTCTGGTATAATTTCAATCAAATTTGACACAGAGGATCTTTCAGGCTATGATGTCAAACTTTCCAGCATCTTTAATTTTTTCTCTCGGTCTCCCTCTGCCTCTCCTCCCCTCCAGCTTTCTGTCACCATGTACTGTAGTTTTCTCCTTCTCATCACATGACCAAAGAATGTAGTGTCGCTTTCTGATGTGGACAATCAGTTCTCTTCATGAGCCGGTTTCTTTGAAGACGTCTGCATTACTCTTTTTATCTGTCCAGGGTATTCTCATCATTCGTCTATAAAACCACATCTACGCAGCTTCCAAAAAAGTTTTCACTAATTTACTAACTGTCCATGATTCACATACGTATGTCAATATAGGATTTATATAGCTTTTAAGAATTCTCTTTCTCGCCTCAGTTGACAAAGAAAGATTGCATAAAATATTCTTTATTTTGTAAAATGCTGCCTTTGCTTGAGCTATTCTACATGTAACTTCTTTAATATATCTTCCATCTGATGTTATCAGGGCACCCAATTACTTAAACATATCATCTTGTTTGAGGTTTGTCACATTTACTTTGATGTTGCATTTTGGAGGGCCAGTTTTCTTTTTAATTACCATTATGTACTTCTGTTTTTCTGCTGTTCAAACTAAAACGTTTTTTTTTCCACTTTCCGTTACAATTATATCTATCATTTCTTGCAGTTGTGTTTGTCACAGACCTCTGGGTGACCTTGCTGGTCCGTGGCTCGTAACTGGGCCTATGACAGACAGACTAACCTTTAACACACACTGAACCCGAACGCACACAGAGCACACACGACAATCTTTATTGTAAGTACAGGTAATACAATAGACAGTTGACTTCCCGCTGTGTGGCCACCTATTGCCTGGACCCTCTGGCCGAACGAGCTTTACAGTCGCCTCGCTCCCAGTACGTGCCACAAGCAATCTTCTGGTGTACAAACCACACGGTGACGAGATACGCTCTTAACTATTGACACACTGACCAACCAAACTGTCACAGCCTCTCTCTAGTACAGGGTCAGAGTGCCAAGGTTAGACATTCTCTCACAGAACATGTATAAATACCCTACACAATAACTATCCTATTCTAACAGAACACTGTACATAAACTATGCAGTCACTAACAGAAATATCCCAACTCTAATAGAAAACTGTACATAAACTATGCAGTCACTAACAGAAATATCCCAACTCTAATAGAAAACTGTACATAAACTATGCAGTCACTAACAGAAATATCCCAACTCTAATAGAAAACTGTACATAAACTATGCAGTCACTAACAGAAATATCCCAACTCTAATAGAAAACTGTACATAAACTATGCAGTCACTAACAGAAATATCCCAACTCTAATAGAACACTGAACATAAACTATGCAGTCACTAACAGAAATATCCTAACTCTAACAGAAAACTGTACATAAACTATGCAGTCACTAACAGAAATATCCCAACTCTAATAGAAAACTGTACATAAACTATGCAGTCACTAACAGAAATATCCCAACTCTAATAGAAAACTGTACATAAACTATGCAGTCACTAACAGAAATATCCCAACTCTAATAGAACACTGAACATAAACTATGCAGTCACTAACAGAAATATCCTAACTCTAACAGAACACTGAACATAAACTATGCAGTCACTAACAGAAATATCCTAACTCTAACAGAAAACTGTACATAAAATATGCAGTCACTAACAGAAATATCCTAACTCTAACAGAACACTGAACATAAACTATGCAGTCACTAACAGAAATATCCCAACTCTAATAGAAAACTGTACATAAAATATGCAGTCACTAACAGAAATATCCTAACTCTAACAGAACACTGTACATAAACTATGCAGTCACTAACAGAAATATCCTAACTCTAACAGAACACTGTACATAAACTATGCAGTCACTAACAGAAATATCCTAACTCTAACAGAACACTGTACATAAACTATGCAGTCACTAACAGAAATATCCCAACTCTAATAGAAAACTGTACATAAAATATGCAGTCACTAACAGAAATATCCTAACTCTAACAGAACACTGAACATAAACTATGCAGTCACTAACAGAAATATCCCAACTCTAATAGAAAACTGTACATAAAATATGCAGTCACTAACAGAAATATCCTAACTCTAACAGAACACTGTACATAAACTATGCAGTCACTAACAGAAATATCCTAACTCTAACAGAACACTGTACATAAACTATGCAGTCACTAACAGAAATATCCTAACTCTAACAGAACACTGTACATAAACTATGCAGTCACTAACAGAAATATCCTAACTCTAACAGAACACTGAACATAAACTATGCAGTCACTAACAGAAATATCCTAACTCTAACAGAACACTGTACATAAACTATGCAGTCACTAACAGAAATATCCCAACTCTAATAGAACACTGTACATAAACTATGCAGTCACTAACAGAAATATCCTAACTCTAACAGAACACTGAACATAAACTATGCAGTCACTAACAGAAATATCCCAACTCTAATAGAACACTGAACATAAACTATGCAGTCACTAACAGAAATATCCCAACTCTAATAGAAAACTGTACATAAACTATGCAGTCACTAACAGAAATATCCTAACTCTAACAGAACACTGAACATAAACTATGCAGTCACTAACAGAAATATCCCAACTCTAATAGAAAACTGTACATAAAATATGCAGTCACTAACAGAAATATCCTAACTCTAACAGAACACTGTACATAAACTATGCAGTCACTAACAGAAATATCCTAACTCTAACAGAACACTGTACATAAACTATGCAGTCACTAACAGAAATATCCTAACTCTAACAGAACACTGTACATAAAAACTATGCAGTCACTAACAGAAATATCCCAACTCTAATAGAAAACTGTACATAAAATATGCAGTCACTAACAGAAATATCCTAACTCTAAACAGAACACTGAACATAAACTATGCAGTCACTAACAGAAATATCCCAACTCTAATAGAAAACTGTACATAAAATATGCAGTCACTAACAGAAATATCCTAACTCTAACAGAACACTGTACATAAACTATGCAGTCACTAACAGAAATATCCCAACTCTAATAGAACACTGAACATAAAAACTATGCAGTCACTAACAGAAATATCCTAACTCTAACAGAACACTGAACATAAACTATGCAGTCACTAACAGAAATATCCCAACTCTAATAGAAAACTGTACATAAAATATGCAGTCACTAACAGAAATATCCTAACTCTAACAGAACACTGAACATAAACTATGCAGTCACTAACAGAAATATCCCAACTCTAATAGAAAACTGTACATAAAATATGCAGTCACTAACAGAAATATCCTAACTCTAACAGAACACTGTACATAAACTATGCAGTCACTAACAGAAATATCCCAACTCTAATAGAACACTGAACATAAACTATGCAGTCACTAACAGAAATATCCTAACTCTAACAGAACACTGAACATAAACTATGCAGTCACTAACAGAAATATCCCAACTCTAATAGAAAACTGTACATAAAATATGCAGTCACTAACAGAAATATCCTAACTCTAATAGAACACTGTACATAAACTATGCAGTCACTAACAGAAATATCCTAACTCGAATATACTATCACTGTCTCGCTACACGTCTTCTCTCTCTGACCGTCGCACACCCAATGTCCTGTGTTCTCTCCACCTCGTGTCTCTTGACCCCGGTCCAGCTCAGTCCCAACCGCGGTCATCGTGCTGTCGACTTGTCTACAACAAAGTTCACTCTTTCTTGCCGTGGCCAAACGCTTTATCCTGAGAGCTGGTTTCACCGTGCAATAACAGAACAGACTTGACCAGTCACGGCCCTGACCTTTGTGTCAACCCTGGGGTGTCACCTCAACACGCACACCTTACGGTGTGGTACACTGACTGTACTTATAGGGTTGTGACAGTGTTTCATTTTCAGCGATAAAAACTATATCGTCATCATATTGCAAGTTTTTAACAATATGCCCACCAACCGTTATTCCTGGCATATCCTGTATGGATTTAATTATTATTTCACTGTACAAATTGAATAATTTGGGTGATAGCACACATTCCTGTCTAACGCCTTGTTGAATGTTTTGAAAAGTTCTAACTTGATCATCAATCCTTATGGCTGCTTCTTATATCTATATCTATGAATGTATATGATGAGCAAAGGCGTACCAGCCTAGACCTACATGTTATAGACCAATCGGCACTGGGTGGTTGACAACAAGGAGGCCGCTTTTACTTCCCATGACCTCACCTTGTACCCAGAACTGACTCGACTGGGAGCCAAGGTCATTTTTGAAACAAAAATTATGGTTTTTGTAAGGTCCTGAACCCACGACCTTGGTATATGCAGACGAGTATCTAACCGATCCAAATTTGTCCTCTCCGGGGCTAAAGTTTATTTGATATTATCTAGTCTGTGGAGACAGAAGGCTACAGACAGACCTGGCTGACAACGACGCATGGCCTGGTCTTTCAGAGCAATTCATCGGATTTTCTTCATATTCATTTTTAACATACATGTAAATTTGAATGTTATTGAAATTGAAGAGAATACTGAAACATTGATTTTATGTTAACTAACTTTTTTTTATTTTTAGGAGGACGCAGAGTTTTGGCCTTCTAAGGGAGTAGTCAGGAACTTTGATGTTGAAGGATTTTGTGTTACCAGAAAAAGTTCAGTTTTCAACAACACAAAAAATCTCACAAGCCTAGAAGTTGTTATTGATTTTAATGAGGTAACAGAGGTAGAATTGATATCAGAGAGTACGATTTTTTGAATTTAAGTTAATTATTGTGCAGACCGTTTTGGGCGAAGGAGCAAATTGAGAAGCGTAATAGCCTTACCTTTGGAAAAGGAAATGCAACCTGAAAACTGAATGTCATGATGATATGGCAGACCAGGTCTTTACCCTTGGCTGGTAGCTGGTTGAGTAGAGAAACTCCACAGGCGAACAGAGCACTGCACTTTTGATCCGGCAGCTTCCGCAGCCTTTGTTCCAGGGTATAACCGTCAGCTTTTGTTTCAAGTAAAGAAATCAGCCGGATTCAGGGATCAGACTGCGGGGGCAACATATGATCTCTATAATATTTATTGCACAAGCTTCGTGATACCTAGAGAAGAAACTTAACTCTGACTTTAACACTTTCTGTCCCAAACAAGGCATTACTTGGGATTAGCTACTGACTCCTTGTATCAAGAAACACACTGTGTGTGTTAGCATACGATGTATCTTTGGTCTGGACGAACTAAAGAAACCTGGCACAGTAAATGCCTATTTTAAAGTAATTTATTAATATCTGTTTCATGTTAGTTAACACCCTCTTGGGCAAATGCAGCCAAATCTTCTGGGGTTAAAATAGTTAACTGATCTCGGATTTTTCCCATGGCTTCCTGTAAAAGTTCACTGCGGCTGTCGGCGGGGGCCCCAACACAACTTGACGGTTGAGCGGGTTTTTAGGGACTTGTGCCCGGGTTACTCTCATCCGAATGGTGGCACCTTATGTCACCGGGTGTTTATCGTTCGTTGTGCGGTCCTAGAGGGGTTGAACCGATGTCAGTAACTTTTGTTTACAACAAAACCGTTAGAAGTGACCATGGTTTCTGATTCAACACTGCTGACTGACTGACTGGCTGACTGACTTTCTACCCCACCAGGACATCACACAAGCGATAAACACCCGATGACACAATGTGACACCATGTGGGGGGAATAAAAGCTTGAATGGAAAACATGCACAACAAAGTCTTAAAAGCTTTAACTACAAAATGTGAACTGCAGCTTCGAATGGCTTATTTCCATGTAACAGAACACACTTGTTCTGAGTGTCAGAAAGATAACTCAAAGAATACACGACGCGCTGCAATTAGATTATGTCAATAGAAAACAAGCTGAGGTGAGATAGTTCTAAAAAAAAACTACATGGAAGGATTAAACAAAACATCATAAAATTAAAGATTTGCATATGAGACCGCAGGACAGAATGGTATCTGAGATCATTTTAAATATTCACAAATTATCAGATAATTTAAAAGATACACTTCAATTGGTATCTGGGATGCCAGCCATTCATAACGTTGTTTATTCTTTAAGGAGGAATGAACTGGAGTTATATGTTCTTGCAAAACATTAAACTTGATGATTAATTAAATAGAATAATATAAAACTCAACAATGAATACTTCTGTAATAGTCTACAATGAATAAACAATCTAGGCAATATGAAACTCAACAATCAATACTCCTGTAATAGCCTATAATGAATACACAATCTAGGCAACATTAATTAAATTAACACGCTGACAAGCTTACACAGCTGATAATTGCATATCCAGTTTCGTCCTTTTTAGGATGAAATGTTTTGTTATTTGCAGCCCCACTCTGGCTTTTGCCAGGGGCCGCATTATAGGCAAGCCATAAATATGGCCAATTGTCTGAACGCGGTTTCTGGGATCCTCATCCACACGGTGGCACTTAATAGGGTGTTTATCGCTTGTGTGATGTCCTGATGGGGTAGAAAGTCAGTCAGTCAGACACAGCTGATGCGCAAACTCACACACACTATACAAAACAAATATAAACAAGTCTAAACACAACAGTTGTGGGTTCATCAATGTGTTTAATTAAATGACTTATGTTACAAGTATGTGCCAGCCATGTGCGACTGAAAAGTCTGTGACTGGTCTCTGCTTTGTTGCAGGATCTGGTCACTTTTCTGACAAGGGTTATCATCGTCAAAGACTGGCCGCACGGCTACAGAAAGTTACACAGAGGGTGTTTGGCCCTATCTCAGCGGCCCATTCCTACATAACTTCAGCAGACTGCGGGCCTGTGGTAGTCGTTGACAGGTGAGCTCCAAACCCCGACACCCCTTTTGATATAAAGATTTAAAGGTAACACCGTTCAGCCATTTGGAAAATTGTAATTGCAGTTGTTGGTCATCTTCAGGTCGAAATTGACGCTAGGCACTGCCACTGTTTTGAGCTGCAGCAAATTTTTTGCTTCTACCAGACGGTGGCCGTTGTATTTTTGCTCCATTTGTAGACTGAAAGGATATAGTTTTGTCGCCCGGGTTCTGAGTTGAGTGTATGGCGTGACACTGTGAGCTGATGATTTTATTTTGAATGTTTTTCGACTGTAACCAACGTGGTGGTGTGAACTGTAGATTCAGAAAATGGCGCGATGCCTGTTGTCGCAATATTGGTGGTGCCATTATGTGATTAGAAGTGTTCGCGTGTGCAACTGCTGATCTTTTGGTGACTTCTGCTACCATCCACAATGAACTGCATTTCTAATGTCGGATTGTTTGTGTTTGCACTTCTGATGGCTACCGTATGCTTTTAATGCGTGTGTATGCTAGTGCGTATGCTGAGACAGCAGTCTGTCAATCTGTCCACAATGGACTGTGATAAACATTCTGTGTGATTTTGGTTGGGACAGGAGCGGAGTAACTATGGGGTGACCCGTTTGCTATGAAGCTGAAACTAAGAGTACCAGATCTCCCCCCCTCCCCCTGAGCTCTCTTCCGTCTCTCGGTCTTCTTAACGTTTAAGATAGATCGCATTGGTAATTAGGTCAACCCTTAGCCTTCTGGCTCGAGTACTTCCAGTCACTTCGGATGCTGAGGATCCCCTCCCCCTTCCCCCATGCCAATAGCACAACCTGTACAGTATCCTCTCTCTTCGTTCGATAGAAAATACAAATGTCAAACTTGCTCCTTGTTCAACTGGCTAATCGCCCTGTTATATAGAGGAGAGTTTTCTTTACTGTCTTGTTTGAATTCTTCTTCTTTGCGGCATGCAATTTCGCTCGAGACTTCAGTCCTAACAAAGACTATTTTCGGTCTGCAGTTTTTGTGTAATTCGACAGGCTGCTGGACCTACTGAAGTGTTTTTTTCCTGCCGGTATGTCTTCTGCTTTTCTTGGGTTTATGTGAAGTGTCTGGAATTGGTGATGCCTGCGTCTGCCTCTTCTTCTTTTCTCTACTCCTGGAATGCTTCGTGGGATTTGATAGGCAGATGAATGAGCTCACTCAGTTTCGTTTTTTGGTGATGAAATTCTTCAGCAAGATTATGTTAAACCTCTATTTCCATATGTATCCACTCGCAAAGGGTTTGAGAGTAGGCTGCTGTTGTCCTTTATTGTATATCTAAGTGAAGGGTGAACTCTCTACTAGGCTAAAGTTAACAATAGCACATGTTCTGTTCAAACACTGGTATAGTTGACATATTGTTACCTGCGAAGAACGCTGGTTTACATTTTTTGTGTGGAAATAACATATATACTCTATGGAGGGTCGGCATCTGTGGCTTAGACATTGCGAAGGCACTCCGTAATGCTGGGAGCTCTGGGTTCGATCCCAACTGCAGAAGGTTTGACAGCAGAACGTCTTCCGTTGGTTTCGGCTGTGGTACCGTGAGCTAGCTTTTTAGGAAGCACTGGCAAACTACTGAACTTAAATTTGTCCAGTGGGCGACCCGGTCTCTGATGTACAGTTGCCGTGTTGCCTTTTCGCACCCCTACGCGGCTCTGCTTCATCACGAGACAGTGAGAAGCCCTTTCTCCTCTGCCCTGTATATATAATGTTGCCTGGTGCAGAGGCATGGGCTGTGAACAAACAGTTACAACATTAACTCTAACTTATTGGTTCCGAATAGACAAACTTGACAAAGTGAGAAAACATCTAACTTTTGTCTGTAACCCTACAGGTTTGGAGGCGTGGAGGCAGGCACATTCTGTGCGTTGTGGACACTGAGGGACCAGCTATTGTCTGAGAGGTGTGCAGACTTTTACCAGGTGTGCAAGCTCTACCACTACAAGAGACCTGGCATCTTCAAGTCTCATGTGAGCCTTTTAACATTGTATGGCATGTATGTTGAATGAATGAGTCAAGAACTGAGGTCACTGAATATGGGACATTCCCATAAGTGCTCCGTCCGCTTCTTCAGTAGCCAACATAGAGTCGATATGCTAAAAGTACTGGCTGTAACCTGATTAAAAGTCCGCCTAGGTCCCCCCCCCCCTTCCCTTACCCTTTTTTTTTTTTTTTCAGTATTGAATATCTTACCCAGAAGTCTGACACAGTCCCGTTGAATTATTCTTCAATGTAGGGATTCTCTCTGTTTTGTTGCACTGTCCGTTCCCAGACAGCTTTCATCATATCCGCTTTATAATAAAGTAGCTCACTGCTCAGTGGTGTGACAGCAGCTAATCTATCAGCCTGCTCATTACCTTGCATACCTGAAAGTCCTGGACAGAAAATCCACGACATTCTCCTGACCTGAGTCTTACCAAGCGATGCAAGCCACTTTGCACACAGGATACCAGTTTCAGTTTGCTGAAACATGCTCTGTGAGTCTGTTACAATTACAACGTCTTGATAAACATTGAAAAGACACATTTTAACACATTTATTTTGGGCAGAGTCTCTCACACTGTAACCAACAATCACACAGCCAGTTCAAGCATCAATCAGTCATAAAGACAAAATAACAGTTTTAAGGTGCATCTACACCGTGGGAAGAAAAGGTAATGTGAGATTAATAATTAACAACATAAAACATTAAAAGTTCATCTGTGCATAATATAATTGACAACATAAAACATTAAAAGTTCATCTGTGCTGTACAAAAGAAAACCCGCAAGGCAGCTGCAGGAAAAATGTCAAGAGCAAAATGTTGATTTGTTCAATGCCTTCATTGACCTGACTAAGGCCTTCAACACAGTCAACAGAGATGGACTGTGCAAAATCATGGCAAAATTGGGTTGCCCACAAAACTTTATAGCAAGAGTGAAGCAATTTCAAGTAGGAATGCAAGCAAGAGTTCAGAAAAATGGACAGCTCTCAGGGATTTTTATGGTCTCAAATGGAGTCAAGCAAGGAGCGTGAGTGCTTGCACCACCACTGTTCAGCACCACATTTTCCGCTATGTTGATTGATGCCTTCAGAGATGGGGATGCCGGTACCGATATCAGATATCGCACTGATGGCGGTCTATTTAATCTCAATAGGCTAAGGCCTAGAACCAAGGTAAAGTCAGACACCATTAGAGAATTACTTTTCGCTGATGACTGTGCTATCGGTGAAAGCTCAAAACCTGAACTACAGCTAACTGTAACCAAATTATCCCAAGCCTGAACAATCTTTGGGCTTGTCAGAAACACTGACAAAACTGAAATAACGTCCCAGCCAGCCCCAGGAACAAGTCTAGCTGAACCAAACATCACAGTCAAGGGCAAAGCACTTAAGACAGTAGACAGGTTTACATATCTTGGCAGCGGACTCGCTCAGAAAGTTGATCTAGAGATCAAAACTAGAATATCCAAACCCAGCAGCGCATTTGGTAGGCTTCATACAAAAGTCTGGAATAGAACTGGCATCAGCCTGCAGACAAAACACAGAGTGTACAAAGCTGTTGTACTTTCTGTACTTCTCTATGCTTGTGAAACAAGCTAAGAAGCTGAACCATTTCCACACAGCTTGCCTCAAAGATGTTGAAAAACATTAAGTGGCAAGACAGGATCCATGACATTAAAGTCCTTGATGGAGCTGGACTGTCCAGTATTTACTAGATTCTAAAACAATCACAACTTCACTGGGCAGTTCATGTAGTTCGCATGCCTGACCACCGACTGTTAAAAAGAATTTTCTATGGTAAGCTACTAAAAGGAAAACGCTCTCAGGATGGACAGAAGAAACGTTTTAAGGACAGCCTCAAGACCTCACTAAAAGACTTCTGTACGATCCTAAAGCCAGGGAGATTGCTGCATGTGACTGCTCATCCTGGTGTGCTTCTCTCCTCATCAAAGAGCTGTGGCCCGTGAAGCTGCTAGAACTGCAGCAGCAATTCAGAAAAGATAAGCCGAGAAAGACACTGAAGCAAATCACCAGAGAGATGCGGCTTCAATTCCCTGTCCACACTGCTCAAGAACTTTCAGTGCTAGAATGAGCCTTATCAGGCATCTGCGCACTCACAGAACCTAATCCAGTCACCACTGGATGAAAGCACTGGTCATCATCACTTGTGATGGACAAGCAACAACAACACAATAGAAGAGAGGGTAAAATACAAACATAAGATCTCATTAAGCATTATGATTCATCTTCTAAGGTAGAGGGTAAAATACAAACATAAGATCTCATCAAGCATTATGATTCATCTACTAAGGTAGAGGGTAAAATACAAACATAAGATCTCATCAAGCATTATGATTCATCTACTAAGGTAGAGGGTAAAATACAAACATAAGATCTCATCAAGCATTATGATTCATCTACTAAGGTAGAGGGTAAAATACAAACATAAGATCTCATCAAGCATTATGATTCATCTACTAAGGTAGAGGGTAAAATACAAACATAAGATCTCATCAAGCATTATGATTCATCTACTAAGGTAGCATTATGATTCATCTACTACTAAGGTAGAGGGTAAAATACAAACATAAGATCTCATAGCATTATGGTAGAGGGTAAAATACAAACATAAGATCTCATCAAGCATTATGATTCATCTACTAAGGTAGAGGGTAAAATACAAACATAAGATCTCATCAAGCATTATGATTCATCTACTAAGGTAGAGGGTAAAATACAAACATAAGATCTCATCAAGCATTATGATTCATCTACTAAGGTAGAGGGTAAAATACAAACATAAGATCTCATCAAGCATTATGATTCATCTACTAAGGTAGAGGGGAAAATACAAACATAAGATCTCATCAAGCATTATGATTCATCTACTAAGGTAGAGGGGAAAATACAAACATAAGATCTCATCTACTAATGATTCAAATCTACTCAAGGTAGAGGGTAAAATACAAACATAAGATCTCATCAAGCATTATGATTCATCTACTAAGGTAGAGGGGAAAATACAAACATAAGATCTCATCAAGCATTATGATTCATCTACTAAGGTAGAGGGGAAAATACAAACATAAGATCTCATCAAGCATTATGATTCATCTACTAAGGTAGAGGGGAAAATACAAACATAAGATCTCATCAAGCATTATGATTCATCTACTAAGGTAGAGGGTAAAATAAACATAAGATCTCATCAACATAATCTATAAGGTCATACAGCATTATAAGATTCATCATCTACTAAGGTAGAGGGGAAAATACAAACATAAGATCTCTAGCATTAGGTAGAGGTAGAAAATACAAACATAAGATCTCATCAAGCATTATGATTCATCTACTAAGGTAGAGGGGAAAATACAAACATAAGATCTCATCAAGCATTATGATTCATCTACTAAGGTAGAGGGGAAAATACAAACATAAGATCTCATCAAGCATTATGATTCATCTACTAAGGTAGAGGGGAAAATACAAACATAAGATCTCATCAAGCATTATGATTCATCTACAGGTAGAGGGGAAAATACAAACATCATCAAGCATTATGATTCATCTACTAAGGTAGAGGGGAAAATACAAACATAAGATCTCATCAAGCATTATGATTCATCTACTAAGGTAGAGGAAAATACAAAACATAAGATCTCATCAAAATGATTCATCTACTAAGGTATAAAAATACAAACATAAGATCTCATCAATTATGATTCATCTACTAAGGTAGAGGGTAAAATACAAACATAAGATCTCATCAAGCATTATGATTCATCTACTAAGGTAGAGGGAAAATACAAAACATAAGATCTCATCAAGCATTATGATTCATCTACTAAGGTAGAGGGGAAAATACAAACATAAGATCTCATCAAGCATTATGATTCATCTACTAAGGTAGAGGGGAAAATACAAACATAAGATCTCATCAAGCATTATGATTCATCTACTAAGGTAGAGGGGAAAATACAAACATAAAATAGCATTAAACATAAGGTAGAGGGGAAAATACAAACATCATCTCATCAAGCATTATGATTCATCTACTAAGGTAGAGGGGAAAATACAAACATAAGATCTCATCAAGCATTATGATTCATCTACTAAGGTAGAGGGGAAAATACAAACATAAGATCTCATCAAGCATTATGATTCATCTACTAAGGTAGAGGGGAAAAATACAAACATAAGATCTCATCAAGCATTATGATTCATCTACTAAGGTAGAGGGGAAAATACAAACATAAGATCTCATCAAGCATTATGATTCATCTACTAAGGTAGAGGGGAAAATACAAACATAAGATCTCATCAAGCATTATGATTCATCTACTAAGGTAGAGGGGAAAATACAAACATAAGATCTCATCAAGCATTATGATTCATCTACTAAGGTAGAGGGGAAAATACAAACATAAGATCTCATCAAGCATTATGATTCATCTACTAAGGTAGAGGGGAAAATACAAACATAAGATCTCATCAAGCATTATGATTCATCTACTAAGGTAGAGGGGAAAATACAAACATAAGATCTCATCAAGCATTATGATTCATCTACTAAGGTAGAGGGGAAAATACAAACATAAGATCTCATCAAGCATTATGATTCATCTACTAAGGTAGAGGGGAAAATACAAAATAAGACAAGCATAAGATCTCATCAAGCATTATGATTCATCTACTAAGGTAGAGGGGAAAATACAAACATAAGATCTCATCAAGCATTATGATTCATCTACTAAGGTAGAGGGGAAAATACAAACATAAGATCTCATCAAGCATTATGATTCATCTACTAAGGTAGAGGGGAAAATACAAACATAAGATCTCATCAAGCTACTAAGGTTATGATTCATCTACTAAGGTAGAGGGGAAAATACAAACATAAAATCTCATCAAGCATTAGATTCATCTACATAAGATCTCATCAAGCATTATGATTCATCTACTAAGGTAGAGGGGAAAATACAAACATAAGATCTCATCAAGCATTATGATTCATCTACTAAGGTAGAGGGGAAAATAATATATCAAATAATGTACATATACACACGCACACACACACATTTAAATCAGGCATTAAAGTTCACATACACCCCAGGGTAGAAGAGGAAATACTACGAATAGAAGCTTTCATGAAGCGGTGAACTGCACATACATAGCTTTCAGGTCGCCATCCTCCCCCCACCCCAGGGTTTGGACGGCTGAATTGTGTTGTTGCTGCAGCACAATCAAGCTAAAACCTTCCTGGAGAAAAAAGTTTTGGCTGTATAGTGACATTTAAATATCAGCTATCCTCCAAAAAATGGCCACATTTTATGGTGGCCAAACACACACCCTAACAGGGCCTCATTAGGTCCTGTGTTGTAAACATTCAAAAACTTGAAGTCGAAAATAATGAGGAACGAAAAAAGGGAAAATGACAAAATCGACTACTTAGCGATAATTAAGGCCTTTATATCTGAAAATAGTGGCACAGAAGTTGCAATAGTCCCCGAAAATTTGCTCTTTGTGGTTGTGGCGCCATTGAAACTCGACTAAATATGATCGGTGCCGCATTGGTAACGCAGCCGAGCGTTTCTCTCGCGCCGCAACAGCGTAGCAGCGCTGATTGTGGATAAACTAGATGGCTGGGACTCACGAGCTAATAAATTGAAGGAAGTTGTAGCAGATGCGGTAGCTGCTGCTCATGAGTCCCAGCCATCTAGATTCTCATAGCGGTGAAAACTGCGTTACCAATGAGTTTAGTCCCCGCTATGCGCGGCGCGGGGGATACACTCGGCGGTGAATTTAATCAGAAGAACACCAACGCATACCTGCATCGGAACGCGTTGTCTCCCCGCCATGTTGCTATTATCGTGTGTATTGTTCCATTTCTCAAAATTGTCAACGGACAGTAATTCTAGTTTTGCTGCAATGTGTTCGTCAGAGAAAGTCCTCAACTTACATGTGATTGAGGCCCTTTCAGGGTGTGTTTTTGGCCGCCATAATATGAGGCCGTTATTCAGAGGATAGCCAATATGTCAAATTAAAGAGAAATAAATACATAAAATATCAAAACTATTTAAGGATCAGCATTACAATAACAAAGTATTAAAATGCCACCACACTCAAGGATATCAGACACACATGAAGACTTTTTACACATAAAATGTTGTGCTTACCTTACTTTTTATTTGATCAGCAACACTGCTATCTTTTTCTAAGAATTCACAACTTTTCTCTATTCACTTATGCATCATCGAGTCTTTATTTTGCTGAAATGCTATAGAAGGATTCACAGAATACCATGGACAAAGAAGCAAAGAAATACTGACTGGCGGACTGGAAAAAAATAGCATAACGTATAAAGGAGGAGCAGGGGTCGATCAATATGAAGATGGACATAAGATATAAGTGACTCCTTGAATGTTAAAGTGCTCAAGGTGATAGAGCTGGCGAGAGACCAAGTTTCTTTCAGGCAGACCGTGATGAGAGCGACGTTCTGCAAAGGATCTGATACATGACGAAAAGTCTTTGTTTAAAACAAATAATCTAAACACTTTAGATTTTATGACCACTTTTGTGTCATATGTAAAATTTCACAGCCAGATCCCGGACTCAACTGATTGAAACAGGGATGACATGACTGAAATATTTTTTTTCAACCTCATCCTATCCCATATTATAGGCACTAGGTTTGGCACTTGCATTATTAATCTTAATGCCACAACTACTGTCAGTATCTGGGTGAGATTCCCCAAGCAGTTCTATGGACAGTTCTAAACCTTTTCCCTCAACATTTGGTCTGGAAAATTACATAAAACTTGTATCACACTACTTTAATTAAAAACAAATAGGTAATTAAACCTTATCACCTCATCAGACTTGGCAAACGATTATACTTCTTTTTGCTGATTCTAATTTTTCAAAATATGTTCAGACAAACTGATTTTCCTATCAAATTAAACAATATAAGAGTGTCTGATTTGAAAGCCGATAAATCAGCAGTATGGCGAAACTGAGTGAAGTCTCGCACTGATATGGCCAAAACGTCCTCATAGAGTTAACAGAGTAGTTGCGGAAAGACTGAGTACATAGAAAAACAAAGTAAAGCATTTGGGTACATCCAAATTGCTAGGTGAAGAAGAAAAAATGTACTATGAATCTATGAATGAATAACGTTGACTAATCAAATCTCCGTCTTTCTCTCAACTTTAGGAAAACTACCTGTTCATACACCATGCTTTAGCAGCCTTCCACAAGCATATGCAGGTCCATCCCCCCCAAAAGAATTCTGACAATCTGTATGAGAACTCATCTCGTGACATATACAACAACAGAAGCTACAAGATGTTCTAGCTACTTTGAGATAATTGCAGCTACAAAATGATCTAGCTACTCCCAGACAACAAAAGCTACAAAATTTTCTCGCTACTCCCAGACAACAGCGACTACAAAATTTTCTCGCTACTCCCAGACAACAGCGACTACATTTTCTCGCTACTCCCAGACAACAAAAGCTACAAAATATTCTTGCTACTCCCAGACAGCAAAAGCTACAAAATTTTCTCGCTACTCCCAGACAGCAAAAGCTACAAAATATTATCGCTACTCCCAGACAACAGCAGCTGTAATAGTTCTATCTACTGCCAGACAACAGCAGCTGTAAACAGTTCTAGCTACTGCCAGACTACAGCTGCTGTAAACAGTTCTAGCTACTGTCAGACAACAGTATCTGTAAACAGTTCTAGCTACTCCCAGACAACAGCAGCTGTAAACAGTTCTAGCTACTCCCAGACAACAGCAGCTGTAAACAGTATTAGCTACTGCCAGACAACAGCAGCTGTAATCAGTTCTAGCTACTCCCAGACAACAAGAGCTGCTGTAAACAGTTCTAGCTACTCCCAGACAACACCAGCTGTAAACAGTTCTAGCTACTCCCAGACAATAGCAGCTGTAAACAGTTCTAGCTACTGCCAGACAACAGCAGCTGTAAACAGTATTAGCTACTGCCAGACAACACCAGCTGTAAACAGTTCTAGCTACTCCCAGACAATAGCAGCTGTAAACAGTTCTAGCTACTGCCAGACAACAGCAGCTGTAAACAGTATTAGCTACTGCCAGACAACAGCAGCTGTTAACAGTTCTAGCTACTCCCAGACAACAGCAGCTGTAAACAGTTCTAGCTACTCCCAGACAACAGCAGCTGTAATCAGTTCTAGCTACTCCCAGACAACAACAGCTGTAAACAGTTTTAACTACCCAGCAGGAATGCTTTTAGAATAGAAGTCACTTTCACAAAAATATCCAGTCCAGCCGTCATGATTGTAATTAGGACAAAGTGTTCATTTTGTATAAAGTAATTTTCTTTCTGTTTTTTTAAGACAGTGTCCATGTTTGACATTTACAACACAGCTATTGTAAGAATATTGTATTAAACAGTGTTCTTTTAGTGTTCATATTCACATGCTTGCATTTCAAAATATGTGCCATTTGGCCTTAAACCTGATTGGCTTTATTGCATCTTTGCTGAATTTCTTTATTAATTCTTCCGTCGTCTGAAAAAATGCTCTTCAGATATGTAAAACCCTTCGCCTGCTTTAACTGTTGTTCATCAGTTTTGATATTGGTGGTTCTTCTTTTTCCGGAGAATGTCATCACTTCTAGTTTTTCTACACTGATCTTCATATCGTAGCTCAATGGAGTCTGTTAAAAAGTTCTTGTAGTTGTTCTGCTGTTCGTACTATGATTGCCTGGTCATCGGCTAAAAACAATTCATTTAGCAATTCTCCGATGTTGTCTCCCTCGCTGATGTTAGTTGATTTGCAAATTTGGTCGATGTATGTGATGAAAAGTAGTAGTGATTAAATCCATCCCTGTCTCACAAATATAATGTAGAACTTTTCCGACATTTCTGTATTTGTTCTATCTGTTCTAACTGCGCATTGACTGTTCACGTACAAATCCTTGCACAATTTAATAAGATGTTTTTTTAAACTCCAAAATCCTGTAGTACCTTCCATAATTTATTCCTATTAACTCGATCAAAAGCTTTCTCTTGGTCTGCGAATGCAACATGTAATTTGTAGATACTGTACAATGGATATTTAGATAATCTTTTAACATTGTGTCATTAAAATACCGTTCTTCATATAGCTTTTGACTATCCTTCGTATAGCCGTTGACTATCCTTCATATAACCGTTGACTATTCTTCGTATAGCCGTTGACTAACATTCGTACAGCCGTTGACTATCCTGATTAATTGAGCATTTAAAAAAGATTACCTTTCAAGAACACATGGGCATTTCCTTACCCGTCTATATATGGCTTCTCAATCTAGTAACACATTTCCTATTTTAGCTGTGGAGATTTCTGGAGCTAAGTATAACAAGTTTTCCATCAACATTGATAATTTACAGTCATTTATATATTCAGTTATTGGTTTTATTAGAAGTTCATATTTCTTACTCTCTAACAAGTAATACTCTTTATCTGTGTGTTATTATGCCCGGCTCTCTAGCGAAGTTGGTTAAATCTGTCTTTCGCGGCGGCCGGGTGACGAACTCCTTGTGGTCCGGGTTCACTCCCGGGGGTAGGCAGAAAAGCCACATTTCTCCCAGATTAACGGTACCTATAATGGAATCAATGCCGAAGGGTTGCGATATCCATAGTACCGAGCCAAAGGGTTTACAACTCATGGTTTCTGGATACGTTAAAAAAAAAAAAAAAAAAAAAAATCTGTGTGTTATCACAGAACCAGCGACCTTTTTCAATTAGCTGCATGATGTGCGACCGCTGATTTTTTGCAACTGCTGCTTCCATTGACAGTGAACAATGAACTGTAATTTTAGTGGCTGGCTGAGTGACTGCTAGTGAGAATGGAGCAATAATGGGGTGAAACATTTGCCGTGAAGTTGGAAGTGCACTTAACTAACAGTGGCGTTCAAAAAATGTATACAACAATTACAGTTTTGATTACAGTAACACTTCTAGTACAGCAAATACAAAAGATGATTCACTTGCTTCATCTCTTCAATACTTTTAAAAGATGTTTAGTCTATTGTCTCCCTCAGGATTAGCGCCCCCTAATTAGTTACAACTGTCCCATATGGGTTCCATGACCCCACTGTGGGGCTGGAGGGGGGAGATAGACCCATTGACTCCCTAACCAGCATGTCGTACAAGGGGAGTTTCTTTCACAGTCTGGGTGCATCTGCCTGAGAGGCAATGAACCAACAGTCTGCATACAATTAAAACAGATCTTAAAACAGATTTGCAGGAAAATTCAAGTTCTAAAACAATACTAAAGTCCTGAAATGGATGAACAACCATAACTTTTCCGCTGGAGTTTATTTACAGCTGATGAACAATAATAAGAAGGAGAAGAGTTATGACCTGCAGACCCCTTATTTTCAAAAGTCTTGAGAGACCTCGCATTGTGTTTAAGACATGACAAATTTACACAAACCTTTATATATAACATATTAGTAGGGTTAAAAAAGATTCCATTCTAAAGTGATGTTTTTTTTAAATGTGTAAGTGATATCACAAGTCTTTTTTAATTTGATGCTAGGACCTGAAAACAACCCAATAGGAAAATTATGTTTTAAATAGATGTTTAGCCTGTATTTTCCTTGTCTGAGCATTGTTTTTTCTCTCTTTCTGACATTCTATAAAAGTGATATTTTTTACCATCTCAAAAACTGGTTGTGTGGTCCAATATGGCAGATAGACTGGCTGAATGTTTTAGTCTTGGCAAGTTATTTGATTGTGGTCATGATTACCTGTTGCATTTCCCGCAGTATTTTATCTGAAAGTGTAGAGTTCTGCCCAGCTACTGAGTGCATTGGTGTGACACTGTGTAAGCTGTGAAAGTGTAGAGTTCTGCCCAGCTACTGAGTGGGGACACTGTGTAAGCTGTGAAAGTGTAGAGTTCTGCCCAGCTACTGAGTGCATAGGTGTGACACTGTGTAAGCTGTGAAAGTGTAGAGTTCTGCCCAGCTGCTGAGTGGGGGCACTGTGTAAGCTGTGAAAGTGTAGAGTTCTGCCCAGCTACTGAGTGGGGACACGGTGTAAGCTGTGAAAGTGTAGAGTTCTGCCCAGCTACTGAGTGGGGACACGGTGTAAGCTGTGAAAGTTTAGAGTTCTGCCCAGCTACTGAGTGGGGACACTGTGTAAGCTGTGAAAGTGTAGAGTTCTGCCCAGATGTTGAGTGGGGACACTGTGTAAGCTGTGAAAGTGTAGAGTTCTGCCCAGCTACTGAGTGCATTGGTGTGACACTGTGTAAGCTGTGAAAGTGTAGAGTTCTGCCCAGCTACTGAGTGGGGACACTGTGTAAGCTGTGAAAGTGTAGAGTTCTGCCCAGCTACTGAGTGGGGACACTGTGTAAGCTGTGAAAGTGTAGAGTTCTGCCCAGCTACTGAGTGGGGGCACTGTGTAAGCTGTGAAAGTGTAGAGTTCTGCCCAGCTACTGAGTGGGGACACTGTGTAAGCTGTGAAAGTGTAGAGTTCTGCCCAGCTGCTGAGTGGGGACACTGTGTAAGCTGTGAAAGTGTAGAGTTCTGCCCAGCTACTGAGTGGGGGCACTGTGTAAGCTGTGAAAGTGTAGAGTTCTGCCCAGCTACTGAGTGGGGACTGTGTAAGCTGTGAAAGTGTAGAGTTCTGCCCAGCTGCTGAGTGGGGGCACTGTGTAAGCTGTGAAAGTGTAGAGTTCTGCCCAGCTACTGAGTGGGGACACTGTGTAAGCTGTGAAAGTGTAGAGTTCTGCCCAGCTGCTAAGTGGGGACACTGTGTAAGCTGTGAAAGTGTAGAGTTCTGCCCAGCTGCTGAGTGGGGGCACTGTGTAAGCTGTGAAAGTGTAGAGTTCTGCCCAGCTACTGAGTGGGGACACTGTGTAAGCTGTGAAAGTGTAGAGTTCTGCCCAGCTGCTGAGTGGGGGCACTGTGTAAGCTGTGAAAGTCAATTGGAATGTTTATCACCTGTACTGAAGGTGGTCTTTACTGTGCACCCCAGATTCAGAAAATGGTGAGAGGTGTGTCGAAACAGAATAATGGTATCTTATGCAATATTGTGTGTACAACTGCTGCTTTGTTGTAACTACTGCCTTTTCCAACCCTGAACTGCAATCCTAATGGCAGAAGGTTTGTGTTGGCACTTCAGATGGCTGCCTTATGATATGCATTTATTATGTGTGTATGCTGTTCTTCGCAGAGACTGCATTCGGTTTCAGTTTTTTCAAAAGAGACATAGATGAGGATTTTGTTTTTTACTTATACAGGAAAGAAGCATTTATTAGGTAACCTGATTGTTGGGTGACCTGATTGTTGGGTGACCTGATTACCGTGAAGTGGAATGGTGACTATTGAAATATTTAGCACATATCTCCTGGTAGTTTCCGTGGTGTAGCAGCTAGATGCTCACCTGCAAATTTGAAAGTCATGGGTTTAGGTTCTGGTCCAGGTGGAGCCAGACTTTAAAAAAAAAAAAGAACTGGCCTTCAATAGACCAGGTGAAGTCTGAGAAATAAAGCTGGCTGGCATTTTGTTGACCACATCATCCACTGAGTGCCGATTGGTCTATTAAATATAAAGTCGAGCCCTGTATGTCCAATAAGCCTGGAGGGGTGGAAAAGGGTCCTTTACTTTTTACTTACTTTATTCACCTCCGAACCTCCCTGACAAATCATCCGATGCGACGATTACCTCTAAACCCTTGGACTTACTGACACGGCAGCATTTGTTAAAGCAGCAGATATCGCCCACCTTTATTAATTACTCCACTCTGTGGAGTGTCCGTTTATGAAAATATGGGCCTAGCACCATATGCCACAAACGAAGCTAGCACTGGGCGGTCGGTGACTCTTTACTTAAGTGATACACTGAATCTGTCACAGCTTGATTTTGTTCAGCAGTCTGATAGCATACAAACGCATAAACAGCATTAAAGAACAAGTGTTGTGACAAGACATGATTGCCATCATCAGCTGACAAGACACATGATTTAAAAAAGGAAAAACTGCAGCAACTGATAAAATACCTCTTTGCAGCCATTGTCCTGTTTATTGTGTTACATAAAAACTGTAATTCAATTTTACAGGCAATTAAAAAAACAACACATACACACAATACAATACTGAAGAGTTGTAGTAACAGTCACAACTCCAGTGAAAACAGATCACCCCATTACACTATTCCTGTGTTGGTAAAAATCACAGGAAATGCCCCTCACTGTCCCATTAAAACATTTGGCGAGTGAAGAACTAGTAGAGACAGAATTCAGAAACATGCACATGCAGTAAATGCATAAGGCAGTTAGCTAAAGATGCCGACACCAACAGTCGCCAACATATTATTTTGTTACTGATAACAGTAGTCAGTCACAACAAGCTGCTGGCCTTACTACACACACAATATTATTGATTCTGCTGCTGCTGCTACTACTGCTGTACAAGCATTTAATTTAAAGCCAAGAGCATCATCTTATTGCACTAGGTTTGATCCTAAATGGTTCAGTCTGTCTCCACAAAATGGCTAGCAGACTACACAAATTCCATAGCTTCAGCATGGATATTCATAAGAACTGCTCATTAAATGAATGGCACACCTGTGAAACAAAACTATGACTTTTGAGCACACTAACAACAGACACCCTTGATATTACAATACTTTTTTCCACAACAGAAAACATGATGAAATTAGAAAAAGAAAAAAATAATCATGTGTACTCTTCATGTTAAACATTTTTATTGTGATCTTTTTGTAAAGAATTATTCTGTTATACAATGCTAAAAAATACACAGTATGAAATTTATAGAAGACGGCGGCATTTAAGACCTAGTTCCTCATTTGTAGAAATATTTAGAGCAACTTGTTTGCCATATAACTAAAGAATGTGGGGACATCACAAGAAGACTAGGGCTAAAACTAGACTTTTAATTTTGTAGCCTTTTATGACATGCTTGTTAACTCTTTGAGTCCCAGGGAGTTTAGGATCAGAGACCCGAAGGGGTGTTAATGAAATTTTTTTTTTAAATTTCGCAACTGTGTAACACAATAAAACAGACCATGCTAATTCAATTGCCGTGCAACATACATGTATTATATATCAAAGTTACCAGGGATTTTTGAGGAATAATTTTAGAATACAGCTACAAAAAAAAAATTGCGTTATTAATTAAATATTAGTTTTAAAAAAAAACAGTATGTTAAAACAAATTAGTAAAATGAAATAAAAAAAAATTCCCACTTACCACCATGGCACTCAAGGAAAACTGGTTGAAATATATCCAAAATGAATCACAATTGAATGTGAACCACTTAGTAATGTATAAGTAAAAAAAAAACTCAATCTATAAGTTAGATTTTGTTCCAGAGAATCTTTTGAAGCATCATAACGGAGCACCCTTATTTGGTAAAGAAAACTGGCTCCCAAAACAATAAGTATCTTCACACAAAATGAAGTTTATATAACACTCAATTTGCCTGTAATTTTGTAGCTATGTTCCAAAATAATAAGGGGAATAGCACTAGAACTAACTGACACTGAAGAAAATCCAGTTTTCACTAATGAGGTACATTTAAATTCAGGTGAATCGAATAAACACGTACTTTATTTAAATGTGAGGCTTCTAAAGCCGTAAATCGTGTTGGCATGCATGTAGAATACTGCTTATCGGCCATATTCTTTTCAAACAAACACTTAGTAACTCGGCAAATCTCGCAAATATACTATATTTTCGGCTTTCAAACCACATTTCTAAATGAGCACGCCTGATATCATACACAAAGAACTAGAATTGAAATTGAGCGGTCCGCATTTTATAACCGGTCAGTTGTAGATTAAAAACCTTCACTTGTCACGTGTTGACTAGGCCGCCCGGTTGTAACAAATTAGCGCGTGATGTGTTCCCTGGGACTCAAAGAGTTAAGGGCAATGGGTCTTTTCGTTTTCCCCCTAAAACTGGGTCAGGAACTCAAACCAGGAAGTATTTTTAATAAGGTTCTTTTCTTTAATTCCCTGATAAAGAGTGTGGACTGAAACTTGAGGTTGTACCTGTGGCCTCTTTTCCTTCATTAACTCTCTGAGTTCCAGAGGGTTTAGCATCACAGGCCCAAGGGGTAGCAAAAAGAAACAAAGAATCAGCGCATCTTGCGTTCAATGGGCTTCTAGGTAGGAACCTATGAACATATGATGCGTTCCTTGGGACTCAAAGAGTTAAGCCACATTAAGTCACAGTTTGATTTGGGTTAAGTTCCTCCTTAATGTTCAATGCTGGGTCAACAGCAAAAATGCTAAAATCTTGTCAGAAATGAGAAAAATGGCAAAGCAGAAATATATATATATCTGACTAGTCAAAATGTTACAGGACAAACTGGCACATGAAAAAAAAAAAAGGATTTTATACAAGTTTGAGCTCTACCCAGATAAAAACAAAATGGAATAACAAAACTGGATTTCATGTACAAAGAGTAATTAAAAATGCAAAGGAGATAACTCTTCACCTTATGTAGAAATGGTATTTTAAAAAAATTCTCCAAGGCTGAGCTAGTCTCAAATGATGTCTGGGAAATGTAGTGCTTGGCATAATACTGAAAAAAAATGCATCATAAATATGGCTCTGGGATTTTTTCTTCAGGTAGCAAGTCTTCCTAAAACCAATATATTCAAATGTTTAAGTTAGCCAGAGAGACAAACAGAGAGAGAAACAGAGACAGACAGAGAAACAGACAGAGAGAGAGAGACACAGAGAGAGTGGGAGGGGGAGAGAGACAGATAAAATGAGAGAGAGAGAAAATCACTATATTTCAACACTGGCTATGTGAGAATGTAAAAAAACAAACATTAAATATGTCCCAAGTTTCCATTAGTGTATATGAAAAAGTGAAAACATCCAACAGTATCATGTAATAAAATCCACAGAAACACTTTTCAATTTAACAGTTGGGAGAATTCGGTTTCAATAGCTTTACAGATGAGTTTCAATCATTTTCCTGCACTGAACCACTGACATAACAAGGCTTTTGTGTTAGTAAGAAAAAGAGCTTGTCACTTCACCTCACAAAGCCAGACATGTACAGTGACATTCTTTCATATGTAGAATGATATGGCCCCATCTTTTTTTGGGTGTGGGTTTGACAGTAACTAAATCAAAGAATGATTACTGGGTATGGGACTCTCAGATGAAGGTAACAGGACTGGTTTATTGCACTGAGTGTTACCCCAATCTGGCTCAGTCTCTCTCCGCAGAGGGAGTGGCAGGTCTGTTGAGAGTATTGAGCAAAGTCTGAACTCCATGGCATCAGTAACTTATCATCACAGATTCTGGTATACACACATATTGGTTCTTGCTGGGGCTAGAGTTTGTGCGCTGTGATGTGATTATCCACATGTGATCTACGGGAAGAGATTGGTGCACTCTGGGAGATTTCTGTGCTCAACAGGAGTAAACCTTTACACCCCCACACCCCAATAATTTCATAAATTCAGATAATAAATTAAAAAAAAAAATCTGAGTATCTGATATGCTGAAGAATCAGTAAATATCAATTGGTCCACTAAAATGTCCACCCTATCATGTAGTTACATGATTTCGGAGGCTACATTTTTATGGAATAAGATAAAATCTAGCACTGGAAGTACAGGTAAAAGTGGGAAGCTACATTTGTATGGAATGAGAGAAAATCTAGCACTGGAAGTACAGGCAAAAGTGGGAAGCTACATTTCTATGGAATGAGAGAAAATCTAGCACTGGAAGTACAGGCAAAAGTGGGAAGCTACATTTCTATGGAATGAGAGAATATCTAGCACTGGAAGTACAGGCAAAAGTGGGAAGCTACATTTCTATGGAATGAGAGAATATCTAGCACTGGAAGTACAGGTAAAAGTGGGAAGCTACATTTCTATGGAATAAGAGAAAATCTAGCACTGGAAGTACAGGCAAAAGTGGGAAGCTACATTTCTATGGAATGAGAGAAAATCTAGCACTGAAAGTACAGGCAAAAGTGGGAAGCTACATTTCTATGGAATGAGAGAAAATCTAGCACTGGAAGTACAGGTAAAAGTGGGAGGTTACATTTCTATGGAATAAGAGAATATCTAGCACTGGAAGTACAGGTAAAAGTGGGAGGTTACATTTCTATGGAATAAGAGAATATCTAGCACTGGAAGTACAGATAAAATAAATTCCATTATTATTGTTTAGCCCACTGAATGCCAAGCCTGTTAACCCTTGTACTTTCCTAGATACTGCATAATCTTTCTGGTGTGTACTAAACATTCTAACTGCTTCACAACTATTTAACATAAACTCATAATATTGTTTGTTTTTGCACCAAACTGAATGGAACACAAATTTCAAGAATTAAAAATGGTGTAATTTAATGTTACATCATTATCATGTGGCTGCAGATTTGTGCAACAGTGACCAAAAAATCTTCCATCTCAAAAACTAATTCTTTGCTTTGTTTTGTTTGGCGGAAATAATCCTGGATGAGAGCTCTGCCTAACTGTGAAAAACATTGTGCAAACTCAGTCTTCATGAGCTGATGTAATAAAATACTTACCTCTGACTTTTGCTGATAAGTGAAACGTCATTATTTCAGTTTCAATGATGTTTTTGTTGGTAGTTCGTAAGAATTATCAAAGTTGCAGTCATCAAAATGTTCAGAAAAATCTTTAGCTTCACTTTCCGATTTCAAAGAATAAAGAAAATCTCCCACAGCATCAGAAATATTCAAATCATTTTGCCACCATACTAGCTCTGACGATCGGTCACCATTATCAAAACATCTGCCTAACATTTCATTGACACGAGAGCTAATTTAAAAAAAAAAACTTTCACCAAAACAAACAAAAAGTTCATAAAAATTACTTTAAGCACTGCAGAATTCTTTCCCTTAAAGAAACAGAGAAGTAAATAGACTAATTAATGACTTTAACTACATTTATCGCAAAAGTAATGATTTTAACAGGGCGGCGAAAGTTACAATCGCAGGGGGTGGGATCGTGACAGTCAGTGGGTTAGAGGTAAAAACTGTGGTTATTGTTTAGACACCAGGAATTAGTTTCAGAATGAAGTTATAAAAACATGGCTAGACATAGAAAAACCTGTATTCTTGTACTCAGCAGTAAACTGCAGGCTAGGAATTATATCAAATCATTGCAATTTAAACAGAAAAAGGGAAAACAGGTCCAAGATGTTGAAACAGGCATGAATAAAGCATACAAAAATTTGCGCATCTTTTACTAGAATTAAATGCACCATTAAAATATATCTTAAACACAAAATCTAAATACTGATTGTGCACATATGATACAATTGAATGCACCACAAAACTATACAATCTAACATTTATAAAAATATTTAAAAAAAAAAAATACAGCAGGAACATCAGGAATGAATAAACATTTCTTAAAGATGACAACAGGTGTCAGTCGATAGAAAATGAAAATACAAACATCAGAAGCCAGAAGGAAACTTTGAAGACAGTTCCAGACCTGACAACTAACCAAGGAACGAAGCAGGCTTTAGAAGGCTGCAAGAAACACCAGTTGTGACACACAGAAACATCAGCATATCTATGTAAAAATGTAATAAAGATTCTCTAGTTTGGTCAGCTGTGTGCTATAAGTGTCACTCATGGACCATTGCTACTACTACTACTGAGCTGGACATTTATGCCAGAGATGAGATGTCTTACTGCCACAATAAAAATGGGAGATCAAAGTAACAATAAAGAAATGAGAAAGAACCAGACATAGAATTCATGCAAGAAAACAACAGTATTTAAAGGTAAGTAACATTTATTGCACTGAGTTGTATCCCATATGGCTTAGTTTTTCTCTGCAGAGAAACTGGTTGTTTAAAGAAAGCTGTAAAAAGCACAAGCCATATAGCTCCAGCAACACACCTCCCCCCCCCCCCCCCCCCCCCCCCCCCCCCCCCCCACCCTTTTATATTAGCCACAGTAAGCGTAAACACTCCATTACTGAAGTAGTTACTACATCATTGGTGTTGCCAAACAGAATGAAAATGTAAGTACACTTAACAGTAAAGCATCTTTTTCACACTTTTGGCCAATCAGGCATATAGTGTTAAACCTAACTTTTAGACAGCCAATTGGTAATGTGTTCAACATCACGCTGGTTGCTTTTATTTCATTTTTCCAATGATATACCTAGGTACCAATTTTTGGCTGGACAGACCTGGATGCCAAAATCAATCCTACACACACACACACACACACACACACACACACAAACTATATGCCCATGATTTGCATTTGAACCCTAGAAATTCAGGCCAGCAGGCAACTGATGTTATGCTAGCTTAGCTAAAATTAAAATGGCTGCAGCTTAAATGGTTTTTATTGGTCACATCATAATGTGAATGCCAGATTTTTTTCAATCTACAATGAATAAAGAACCTCACTATATCATCACATCATCAAAAGACTTAACAAATGGGCAAAGAAAACAGCTGGCCTTATTTATTAATGTTAATGTATCACCTAAATCAAAAGACAATGATGACATCAATGACCTTTCAGAAATAATCTTCACCTGATATTTCTGATTATGGCATGGTTGAATCAAGTCACATAACCCATAATAATTTCACATCACATGAAACAGCTGATCAAAATCTCTTCAAGTTTCCATTTATCTACCATGGAAAGCTACTACAGAAGTCTCCATAAGCAACCAATTCTTTCTCCGGGTGTTTAGAACACCAGCAGTGAACCTATAAGGGCAGATAACAACTCAAAGTTACAGTCAAGAGGATCCACTTCACTGCCCTTGGTTAACCCATATGGCCTCGGGCTTTCTCCCTGGAACGGTTAGTAACACATCGAGGGTGTCCCATGAAGCACTAAATCTGTAACTTCAGCAACAATTCCCAGGGACCCCCACAAAAACTGCCCCTATTACTGAAGCAGGTGTCCATGAAATGAATCCACAAACATCAGAGAGCTAGCGCAAAATGCTTCAAAAATAAAGAATTCAACAGCAGGAGGGTCAGCAACAACAACAATGAAAGGCTGATAGTTTTCCTTTAAAAAAAAGTTTCAGAACCATTCTATAACCATTCTAGGTAATGTGAGATTAGCAGCACAGTAATGGTTCTATATATATAATCAATACATTAATAAATATCACAAGAATCTTGTGCATAATTGATTCACATCTGTCCTCAGACAAATCATAGCAAATACAATCTAGTTTCCCATCAGCAGAAATGTTCAACAATAAAACCGGTCTTAATTTCTGTTTTAGTGTGAAATAAACAAACACAGAGGCCTCAATGTCTCATTATCTTTTTCAACCTCCAGAGAATGTTAAGATTTTGGAGGTCGAAAACTGGAAATATTTCCCCATGAGGGACTGACCAGATAGCAGACAGAATGTCTGGACAGGTACGAGGTTGCTTTTAATTCTGAGAAATGTCACGTGAAACAAACAAATATGTACATATAAGGTTACAATGGATTTTGGTTATAAGGTTAGTCTACGAGACGTTTCACACAGCTCCTTCCTTTTCTTGGACCAGTCAGAAAGCTGTTTGAATGTCTGAGGAAAATCAGCATCCCAGACTCCAATGCACCCATACTGAATGTCTGCAATAAAACACATGACAAGAAATATGATGTTTCATTTCTGTCATAAAACAGTGTGTCCATCTGTTTGTTTGTCTACTGTCTTTCCTAGTATTTAATGTCAGTGCCTGTGAGTCAGTAGGGAAGAAAACAGTATCAAAGAAGCATCACTTGATCTTGAAGGAGACCAAAATGAGGGTAGATGTGAGACTAGCTACCTCATCTCACAGAAGACAGCTGCAAAATCCAACCGACTATCAGGAAGTCAACAATGGGTGTGGTATTAGATGAAGGTATATGCTTTACTTGGGAATGAAAGACAGGAGAGGAATCACAGACTTGGTTAACCTGAGTTCCAGTCAATGCTGAACAAGTCCCATTCTTAAAAGGAACCCTTGGCCATCAGACTGGCAGGCCAGTGAGCTAACTATCGTTAATGTATCGGTTTGGTGACATCAGCTGCATGGCCTGTCAGATGGAGACGGTGTTGGTACTAAGCAACTCACCAGGCATTTATTTGAGTTGCTTAGTATGCTATGTGTTTCTGAGAGTGCTGCGCCCTCAGCTGTAACCTACTCTATTTGAGTCGTTACTTCATTTAGATTTTTTTTTTTAAAAACTTTAAAAAAAAAAAAAACTTTGAGAAATTACTGCACAGGAAATGTGTTTAAGAAGCACAAATCTAGGACTCAAAATATTAGGTATATATGAATTCAACATAACCACATTAGTTAAACAGATATTTTTGTCTTGGAAATGTTGCCATTTATCCAGTCTTCTTTCTTCTTCTTCTTCTGCCTTTCTATCCCCAATGGAGCATAGGCTCTCAACCAACTCGTGCCAAGTCGTTCTATCCTTCGCCATTGCACGGAGCTCTCCCAATGTCCTCCCCATCTTTCTAACTTCATTCTCCAGCTCTCTTCTTCATATGTTTTTTGGCCTTCCTTTATTCCTATGCCCCTGTGGGTTCCAATGCAAAGACATTCTAGTTATGCTGTTCTCCTGTTTTCTCATTGTGTGTCCTATTCAACGCCAGCATCTTTTCCTCACCTCTTGGTCCACTGGAGCCTGTTTAGTTCTCTCCCAAAGTTCTACATTAGTTATTCTATCATACCATATTATTCCCTCTATTCTGCGCAGGCACCAGTTAATGAATGTCTGTAATTTATTAGTAATTGTCTTAGTTGTTCTCCATGTTTCAGCCCCACACAAGAGTACTGATTTGACATTAGAATAAAAAATTTTTAGTTTAGTATTTCTTTTTATTTCTTTTGACCTCCACAAATTCTCTAGTGCTATGAAAGCCCCTCTAGGGAATTCTGCCTTTCTATCCCCCACTGGAGCATTTATCCAGTACTACACATTAATGTTTATATTACTTTTGTATTTGGAACTGACTGCCATTTGACCTCAACAAGCTAAATTGATCTGTTCATCAACAAAACTGTCTGCTACAACTGGAGAAGTGTACAGGACAGTGAGAAGGCTTTCTTTCTGAATTGTTTATTTTCAGTATTTGAGACAATGAACACCCAAAAGAAACATACACAATACAATAGAGATTCAACTCCTTCAGTGTGGAGTATGGCTCTTCCTTGTGAGTTACATCATTCTCACAAGTCTTGTACCTTTTCTCATTTGTCTTCTCCTCTTCTTCTGCCACAGAGGTTCCAGAATTAGCACCATATCTGGCTGTACCTACACAAGTAAATCACAAGAAACATTGACACAATCACAAGAAAATATTCCTCCCTATACAGTCTTGTGTTGAAGATGCCCATGTGGTTACTGTACTGTTTTCTCTACTGACAAAGAGGTGGATGCAGCAAGAAAGGTCCTCTGAGAGGGAAAATATGATGTGTGTACCGCCAGTGTGTGTACCGCCAGTGTGTGTACCGCCAGTGTGTGTACCGCCAGTGTGTGTACCGCCAGTGTGTGTACCGCCAGTGTGTGTACCGCCAGTGTGTGTACCGCCAGTGTGTGTACCGCCAGTGTGTGTACCGCCAGTGTGTGTACCGCCGGTGTGTGTACCGCCGGTGTGTGTACCGCCGGTGTGTGTACCGCCGGTGTGTGTACCGCCAGTGTGTGTACCGCCAGTGTGTGTACCGCCAGTGTGTGTACCGCCAGTGTGTGTACCGCCAGTGTGTGTACCGCCAGTGTGTGTACCGCCAGTGTGTGTACCGCCAGTGTGTGTACCGCCAGTGTGTGTACCGCCGGTGTGTGTACCGTCGATGTGTGTACCGCCAGTGTGTGTACCGCCAGTGTGTGTACCGCCGGTGTGTGTACCGTCGATGTGTGTACCGCCAGTGTGTGTACCGTCAGTGTGTGTACCGCCAGTGTGTGTACCGTCAGTGTGTGTACCGCCAGTGTGTGTACCGCCAGTGTGTGTACCGCCAGTGTGTGTAACGCCAGTGTGTGTACCGTCAGTGTGTGTACCGCCAGTGTGTGTACCGTCAGTGTGTGTACCGTCAGTGTGTGTACCGTCAGTGTGTGTACCGCCAGTGTGTGTACCGCCAGTGTGCTTCAAGAACAGTGAGTATCTAGGTCTTCAGAAATCTGCTGCAGTAGACGCAGCATCTGTGGCTATGCTATGATGTCGATTCTTAAATCATTAATTAGCCATCTTTAGGTATGCTATGGTGTAGATTCTTAAATCAGTAATTAGCCATCTTTAGGTATGCCATGATGTCGATTCTTAAATTAGTAATTAGCCATCTGTGGCTTTGCTATGTTGTTTGATTCCTAAATCAGTAACTAGCCATCTGTTTACTGAATGGTGTGGTTCATGTTTTGAGGCTGCCACTAGAGACATCTCAAAATCAATCATTTCTAGGCAGGAGTATGATCAGTCTTAGTCTTAGTTGAGGTTTCAACTCCAATGCCGTCAGGTCACCACATACTTGCTCTGTTCCTGCGGCAGTGAAAATCAAATGAAATGTTTCTCAATGTCCCATTTGAAAAACTGGTAAACAAATAATTGTCCTAGCACAATCCACAAATATGTGCATACAGTAAATGCATATGGCAGTTGCTAGAGGTGCCAAAGCCAAGTCACCACCAGAAATTCAATTTGTCGTTGATGGAAGTAATCGGTCACAATAAATTAGCTACAAACAGGTCACATTTTTACATAAGGTATTTCACCAGCCAATCCGCAAACCAAGAATTGGCCACACTGAGTACCATGACACAACCGCTAAACATATGAAAGGCATTCTACGTGAAAAACACAGCTCAAAGGGCTGCTCCAAGCGCTAAACTCAGTAGTTTGGGAAATGAAACCGTAGACTTCCGCGAATACATGGAAACTGCATTAGTGAAGTGGTGTCTGAAGCAAAATTAACTTTGAAGCTAAACATTCTGCCAGGCCTAGTCCTCTATTTTGGATCTGAGGTCTGATAAGTTGTCTTCGAGCTCTAATCTATTTCAAAATATCTCTTTTTAGCTGCAGAAGGAATCCTAAGCCTAAGAATTCTTCTGTAAAAGTAATAAAACCAAATCTCAAAAACACTATATTTATCCCAAAATTATAACATTGATGGGTTGAACATGATATTGTTGTTGAAATTACTACTACTGCCATACCTCAAGGGATGTAGAAATTGTTGACATATTTATTAATTGTCCAGGATTCAAGGCCATATGTTAAAACTGGCTCTATATAACAGGAGAGAACACCTTTTTCCAAGCTACAGTGATATGGATTTAATGCATCAGGAAAGCCCAAAGACACACATTTTGCAGCCAAGCTGTAAAGTGCAATATATCAATCTTCCTTTAAAGAGTCAATGCATAAGAAGAAGCAGAAGGTAAGAAGAAAAATGACCAATCAGTCTAGGGCAGAGATGCTAGATACATATAAAAAAAATATTTTAAAAAGTGGAGTGGACAAGATGTCTAGATTTTTACGAAGCCATGATACCATCCATTAATTTCTTGGAAGTTGACTGTGTGTCTCATTTGCTCATCAATGAAAACAGGAGCTCCTCATATACAGAGGCAATTAATTCATAGTTTACTGAGAACACAGATGTTGGGCTGAAAGGCGAACATACCACAGAATAGCTCTAAGCTACAAATTATCAGTCAATTTTTTAAAAGTGTATGCAGAAGAAGGAAATGAAAACAAGGAAGAAGACAAAAGAAGTAGAAAAAGTAAAAATAATAATGACAAATCAGTCCTGGGCAGAGATCCATGATATTTAAAAAAACAAAAACATTTAAACAATTTTTGTTTGGCTTTATTCAATCATGTGATGAGAATCTGTCAGATGGATTAGAAAAAAAACAGTCACACAAACCGACAGTCACACAAACCAACAGTCACACAAACTGACAATCACCCAAACCAACAGTCACACAATTTAACAGTCACACAAACCGACAGTCACACAATTTAACAGTCACACAAACCGACAGTCACACAATTTAACAGTCACACAAACCGACAGTCACACAAACCTACAGTCACCCAAACCAACAGTCACACAAACTGACAGACACACAAACCGACAGTCACACAATTTAACAGTCACACAAACCGACAGTCACACAAACCTACAGTCACCCAAACCAACAGTCACACAAACCGACAGTCACACAAACCGACAGTCACACAAACCGACAGTCACTCAAACTGACAGTAACACAAACTGACTGTCACACAAACTGACAGTCACTCAAACCAACAGTCACACAAACCAACAGTCACACAAATTAAGAGACACACCAACCACAGTCACTCAAAACAACAGTCACACAAACCAACAGTCACACAAACTGACAGTCACTCAAACCGACAGTCACTCAAACCAACAGTCACACAAACTGACAGTCACTCAAAACAACAGTCACACAAACCAACAGTCACACAAACTGACAGTCACACAAACTGACAGTCACACGACAATGTCAGCAACAAGAAACAGAATGCTGTACTCACTCTTGAGTTTGACAGTGAGAAGAGACCTGATAGAGCCAGTGTGCCTGTGAGTACAAATGATTGGAGCCCAGCTGGTGACATCAATCAAAGCCATGTGGCCACCGCCGGTGCCCACCCACAAAGTCTTCTGCTCATGGAGCACCAGAGAGGTGATACGAGCATCTTTCACTGGCAGTCTGCAATACACACAACATAGAGGTGATACGAGCATCTTTCACTGGTAGTCTGCAATACAAACAACATAGGGGTGATACGAGCATCTTTCACTGGCAGTCTGCAATACACACAACATAGAGGTGATACGAGCATCTTTCACTGGCAGTCTGAAATACACACAACAGAGAGGTGATATGAGCATCTTTCACTGGTAGTCTGCAATACACACAACATAGAGGTGATACGAGCATCTTTCACTGGTAGTCTGCAATACACACAACATATGGCCAAATGTTACTATACTGTCATAGCGTGATCTTCTTCTTCTTTAGTATTCCAAACCCATGAGTTTCACTGCTGTAGATATTATATTTACATCATATTCATAGGATGATACTGACAGGCACATTAAGGGTAAAAATGGAAAACAGATATTGAAGATTAAGTTGAAGAAGAATCGGGAGGGACAAGTGGTGGACGAGTTAGAGGAGGAGGAACAAAGAAGAAGAAATAACAGAAACAGAAGAGGAGGATGAGAGGAAGGAAAGAAAGGGAAAAAAATAAGAAGAAAAAAGATGGAGAAAGAGAAGAAAAAGGTACAGAATATGTAAAAGCCAAAAAAGCAGAAGAAGATGCAGAATATATAAGAGCAAAGACAAATAATACTAAAAGTCTTCTTCTTCTTCTTTGTGTTCACCAGCAGTAATCTCAGACAGAAAGTCCTGGATGTTCGTCCACTACCTCCTAGATAGATACATTCTGAATGTGAAAGTTTTTTTTTTTTTAATGTGAAAAAGTTTTTTTTTTTTAATGTGAAAAAGTTTTTTTTTTTTTAAATGTGAAAAAAGTTTTAAAAAAGAGCAAAAAGAGAAGAGAAGAAAAGAAAAGGAAAGGACCATTTTGGCATGTCTTCAACCATATAGTGCTAGACCTATATTTTATAGACCAGTCAGCACTCGGGAGTTGATGTGGTCAACTTCACGTCAGCCCCCTTTACATGAAAGGACTTGACCTGGTATCCATTTAAGGCTGAGTCGACCTGAGAGCTAAGCTCATTTCTGAAAAAAAGTCTGCCTCTGTCAGGATTTGAACCCATGGCCTTTGGATCTGCAGCGAGCGTCTAGCCATTACACTACAATGGCTTCCATCTGAAGGAAACAGACCCTAGCTAAGCTGCCCAGACCCCTGGTTTGGAACCTGTTTATGGGATGACCATGGAGAGGTGCAGATCGCTCTTGATCAGTATAAGCCCTGGTTCAAGTTCAACATTTCCGCATCCCAAAGTGAAAGCAAACTGTACATATAAAACAATAGGAAAATATTTACTCACTTGAAAGTGTCACTGATATTGAGAGAGATTTTCTTCCTGGTCCGTGCAACATCCCAGGCTTCAAGCACGTCGCTGCCACGATGGGCAAGGAACAGCTGACGACCACACGCCATGGAGGTGATCGGAGCTGAGGCTGGGTTGCTATTAGTGTCAATGACAAAACAAGTTAAGATCACTTAACAGAGTAGGGGAACCTTTTTTTCTGGCTATGGATGTCTGAATATTTATTAAGCATTTGTAGGCATTATAATATATCTCTTTTTTGAAGGCTGTATAAAATTATTAATTTAAAAACTAGCCTGCAATACAATCTGGTCAAACTAATGGTGGTTGCTTTTACATCAATTAATTTTGAAAGCCTCGAAAAATGAATCTTTATCACATATTATAAAAAGTTTAACCTTACCAGACCACTGGCCAGGTTCACCTGGAATTTCGTAACCTGTCTCTATACCGCTGGCCCTAATTTTCGGCTTTTTGCGTAGTACAGGAAAACGATGCGTCACGGACTAAAAATAACCACCCAATCGTTATCAATCCTTTTTGTTAGACATTGAAAATGTCTGCCCGCATGTGTTTGGATTATATTTGTGTTGTTTTATGTGGAAAAATTCTGAAAATTCACAATGAAACGAGCGGCTGATGAAGCAAGTTTTAGGCTTTTCACAGTCCAACAGGTGATCGTTATTTTGGTTTATTTAGACTGTGATATATATATATACATACATCATTATATATTCATTATCTGTGATAATTTCATAAAGAATATGTTCGTGAAATGAGACTGTCAGTGAGAGCGCAAATGATGAGGAAAATATTGAAATTTATAAATCTTGAAATAGTTCAATAGTAGGAGAAGGGGGTGTGTCCATCAAACGGCAACATCTGGTGTTTACTTTGTGAAACAAAGTTGATTCTGATGAGTGAATTTGCACACAAAGGTGGAATATTGGCGCTAGATAAAAGGTAAGCCTATTTTCTACAATGTCTCCAAGCTTCATCATATTCTAGCTACTCGTTTGCATGTAACTAATATTTTTGTACATCAAGTTGGTTTTTTTGCGGTATTTCCCAGGATCTCAGGTTATAGGGACAGTTAGGTTCAGGGCCTCAGGTCTGGTAGGGTTAATAAAAGAGTTAATACTAACCTAAATACATAAACTGCTACTATTTGCAGATGATCAGGGCCTGTTCTACAACGAGGGGAGTAGACTGCAAGACCATTTGAACAGGCTAAGAACAAACTGCACAAGATTTAACACAAAAATAAATACTACTAAAACTGAAGTGATGCAGGCCAGTAGAATTCCTAGTAAGCTTGTAGGGTTGAGAATGGTACTTGTCTGATGCAAGTTAAAGAATTTTAATATCATGAAAGAATATTCTCTGGGGATGGGAGAATAGATGGGGAAATATAAACAAGATGCCAATGAGCCAGTGCACTTATATACCAACTGACACTGTTATTAGGATATCCAAACATAGGTATTAGCACCAAAAAACAGATTACAAACAGTACATTCATACCTACACTATGTTAAGGTGCCGGACTTGGACATCATCAAAGGGGCTAACCTACGTAAATTAACACCTGTAAAATGAGATGCCTGAGAAAAGACACCAATTTAACCATCCATGACTAAGAAGTGGAAATTGATGATGACTAACCTAAAGAAGTTCCCCCAAGCAATCACTACATATATAAAAAGTATATTTGCTATAAGACAGCTAAGGAATAGGTCACCACCAACATAAAACACATTTCTACAGCAAGATAACCAGGGAATAGGACAATGAACATACAAGTATGATATCTGTTATAAAACAGCCGAGCAATGAATCAGTACAAACATATAAATATGATATTTGTTATAAAACAGCCGAGGAATGAATCAGTACAAGCATATAAATATGATATTAGCAGCAGACAGCTGAGAAATGAGTCACTAAAATACAAGTATCCTAACATTAAAACATTTAAGGAATAAGTAACAACCTACTCATAAATAGGATATTTACATCAACACAGTTAAAGATTGGGCCCCTATTACATACAACTACAGCAAGACAGATCAGGAATAAGTCATTAGTGAATATACAAGTATGATATATACAGCAAGACATTTCAGGAATTAACCGTTACCAATACACAAGTATGAAATTGACAACAAAACAGAGCTTAACCCCCCCCCCCCCCCCCCCCCCACCCGCCTAAAAAAAATTTGGTCACTACCTTCCTTCAACTGTATCAAAAATATTCTCTACTGCCACACAGATTCTGGTATCCAGGACGACGACCTTTGTTCCACATGATGCAATGACCTTACGATCAGAACCACTGCGCATGATACATCGAACTGGCTCATGTGCTTCACCAAGTTTCATTTCTATTGGGTCCATGGTTGGTTCCTGAAGAGAAAATTTTCCACTCCGTTTTAATGCTTACAAGAAATAAGTCAAAGAACCCATCAACATGACATTATAACAATTTAAAGGTATCAGTTACATCCATAATTTTCATGACAATACTACATCAATAAAGTGGGTTGGAAACCACCTGAGAAGTAAACCTATTGGTTTGTGCTACAATTAAATACGCTATTGCTGCAGACATAAAAGCAGATCAAGAAACAAATGGACAGAAAAGGCATTTAGAAACAAGAGGATCGCTTAAGTTTTTCAGTATAGGAAACATGAGATGTGTTTCTGCACCTGAAAATGCTGAGCATGTATTCTAACACTGTAGGCTGTATGCTGTCAACAGAGAGGCCATCTGGCCTGTTCAAATCTCAATTAAAACAAAGCTATAGGAAGGAGCCGGAGGGGTGCTGAACAGTCTTAGGAATAAAAACAAGTATGCTAACTCCCCTGAATACCGGAAACTATCGTGAAGGCACAGGGACTCAGGACGTGACAATCCAGTTGCCCCAACTACCTATGCTTAGGCCATGCTTAGAGCCAAGAAGAGCTCAGCGAAACCAGCAGGCAATCTGGTGGCGGGTAATGAGCACACTGTGAGCCCCACCTTTGCTACATGTCAAAGGGGAAGGCAGAAACACAATCCATATTTCCCTAAGAACTGACACAGCACACTTCTGGCTGCTGTCCGGGGAGGGAGGTAATCCACAGACACCCCAGCACCACTATGCCATAAACATGGACACACAGGGAGATATGGATTGCAAGATTGTTGTCATTCAGGCTCATGCTTCCTGATTTAAGGTTTTCTTACAGTAGAAGGATTGAAGAAAAAGAGGAAACAGAAAAGCTTTATTGCACCAGGTTTTATTTCACAAGACTCAGTCTCTCCTCCCAGAGCATCTGTTCACCAGTCTACAGCACTGCAGAGAGCCTAGAACTCTGCAGAGTGATGATCTTCAACACACCTGCACTCTTGAACAACAGGACAGAGTCCATGCCAAACCCATGACGTTCAGAGTGCATGGTAAATAGCTTAATCACATCGCCACAGAAATAGGCATGCTACATATAAACTCAGGCAGATGAGACATCACATTTAGCTCAAGTTAACAGTAAAAGTTTTCTTCCCCTAGCATGCTAAAAACAACTCGACTACCTGAACATGATATTCTCTGTTCAATTAGCACTTGTCTCCTGTTTTGAGTAAGAGTGTCTAATTGGTTTTTCTCCAAGTCTAATGTATTCCTTCCTATCTCCATAGTGTTTTTCAGCTTTTCTGTTTACTGTCCTGATGTCATATGCATACAAAGATAGTATAGTAAATTCATGTAAATAAAAACATCAATCAGCTCTCTGAAAGAATCATATCCAAAAAAAAAAAAAAAAGGTAAATTACTGTTGAGGAAGCTGGTTTGCAAGGGAACAAACTGCAGGGAAGAGTTACATTTCCTTGAACTCCTCAACTGTTAGAATGTAATTACAATAGCTTAATGGTGACAGTAACAACATTATTACAAGGCCTTACTTTCACAACAGATGACCATATGACCCACTGAGTGCCAATTGTTCTATAAAATATAGTTCTAGCACTATTTGCCCAATACATCGGAAGGTGTGGAAAAAAGGTCTGTTACTTTTTCACTTCAAACATATACATAGAAATATGGTTCATAAGCAGCATCATGTGTCAGAGACTGAAGTGCTTCAGCCTACCTACCTGTAAAATCTCCGAAATGGGATACAAAGCTACCTTTCCATTGGCCAAGCCTGCTAGCACTAAAGGATCATCTACACGACTGTAGAAAAAAACAAACATATATATATATACATACACATGATATCAACACATGAAAGACAGTTTAGTTTGCGAAAGTTTAAAAACAAACTCCACAAAATCATATCTAGAGTTACAATGTGAAAGAGACTAAGGCACAAAGACAACTCACCAAAATCCTCACAAACAAGCCGTCAGTATTTCTGGTCATATGCAAAGAAACCACTAAAACATAAATTTGGCATTATGCCGGTCAATTAAGTGCTAAATCTTTGTTTCAAGAAAAGTGCATTCTTCTTCTTCTTTCACCCAAAGATGCAATTGTGTTGTGCCCGTTTACAGCAAGGCTGAGATTTTTGCATCTTTCTTGGCCGACACGTCCAATTCCTGGAGGCATTTGTTGACTAGGTTAGCCTGCATGGCTTTGAAATCTGAAAACTGTATAGATGCATGCAAATTAGTACTTCATTTTAACCTGTTTGGAGTATAAATTCACATTGTGATGACTTTGGCATACTGTAGAGGGACAAATAACAGCCCTGAAAAACATCTAGGTGAAAGTTGCCTAAATTACTTTTAGGTGATGCGGGTGTAGTACCAAAGAATGGTAACAGCTGGAAATATGTAAAGATAAAGAGACGAAGGAAACCAAGGGAAGATTCTTGAAAGACTTGTATTGTGGCACGGACAAATATCAGCACAGGATCAAGCACACTGGTTGGAGAGGCTTGATCCTCAACACTAACTGGCAAAGCACTTTATGACACTCTTCATGTAATTATCCTGACATTATCTTGTTATAATCCATGTGTTTTGACATAATTTAAAAAAAAATATATGTACCATATAAATACACATACGTATATAAACTCATAAACTATGTGATAAAAACATTTATACATCAATGTACACATATAAACACATATTTGCACAAAGACACTCATAAAAACTCATACATATAAAATAAATCCTTTACACATATATGTATAATTGGTAAGAAAACATAATCCTTTTTCATATATTGAGGTATGATGGGTATTTAGAGTTAGCCATTATTCTTGTGTGCTCATTGACTCTATCAATATAACACTGCTCACTTTTACTTCCTGGACAATTTCCTGGACCCACCCTTTAAACTGGGTAAATTTTTAAGTGCAAGTTAATGTTGCAATTGGATTTCAAATACGGGACCACTGGGTTGACATGCAAGTGTGCTAATTACTGCACCACCATTGCTCCTCAGACCAACAGATCTGCTGCGTAATGTAATTTAAAATGAGCATTCCTTTGAAACCCATTCCACTGGCTTTATTACAAAAGGATGAAAGAAACATCAAAAGACATGGCAGAATAAAATAAAGCATTCATTCTGAATGAAATGTGTCCCATCGGTTGGCTAGAAAAGTCACTATAGGCATTCAGGCAAGCATTCTATTGCTGAAGTATGTGGCGAATGCCATCCACAAGAGAAAGAGACTACTCGCTCATTTCTGGTGGTTGGTCAACATCTGTGAATACATGTTCAGATATTGCACTTTCTCACCAAAATCTTTTCAACTGTCCTAACTAATACATTGAATTCCTTCGCTAGTGAATAGATGCTTTGACAAAGGTTTTGGGTTTTGACGATGGTTTAATCTGCTGCAAAAATACATGCTTGACCGGCTGTCAAAGGTCAGTCATGAACCTCTCTGCTATCATAAACATTTGTACCCATTCTGTCATATTTGTCTTTGACACCTATCTGTTATTGTCGCTTTCCTTTATGAATGTCCACTGGTCGAGATCCTTCAAGCGAAAGAAGCTGAATCAACATTTTATGAGCTTCTTTAGACAGATTTGAGATGAACCCAGCTATTTTCTCAACAATGAGAAACAGATACTATGCACCATAGGACGACGAGCATGTGCTCTCCCATTCACTGGCCAGCACTTATTCCAGGACTATGACACAATCATCTTCAAGGCAATTTCGCATCTTGCAGCACAGAAGGATTTCAAATGAATGCTCCTTATACATAAATATTACTTCATTAAGCACAAAACTTCAGGTTGATAGAATGCAAATAATCAGAATGTTTATGGCACAGCCAGCAATATTATTTGGTGTATTAAGTGCTGTACATTTTCCACTAAGCTGCTTCTTCATACCATGATCAATTACATTCCTAGGCATACACGTGTTTACATTATTGCAATGTGGCATCTTTAAAGTTCCCAACTACTGTCTCCCCTACAAGCATGTCACATGAGCCAACTAACTGGAGGCTTCCTTCGAAGTCAGAATGCATCTACTCAAGTGGCAAGGAGCAAACGACTGCACACAAATAAGCCAGTTAAACGGATGTACATGCTTAACTCAGGCCCTGGCGCAAAGCCAAAGTCTAAATGGACAAACAACGAGGACTTTCAGCTGGAGCTTACGCCGGTGAAGAAAGAAGAGGAAGAATTTTTAAAGCACACTCAGTAATAATAGTATATGTTAGCAAGTACAGCACGTTATCATGGAAAGGTCAGTGGCTACTGTATTTTATCATAGCAGGGTCAGTGGCAACTGTATGTTATCATGACAGGGTCAGTGGCTACTGTATTTTATCATGGCAGGGTCAGTGGCTACTGTATGTTATTATGGCAGGGTCAGTGGCTACTGTATTTTATCATGGCAGGGGCAGTGGCTACTATATGTTATTATGGCAGGGTCAGTGGCTACTGTATGTTATCATGACAGGGTCAGTGGCTACTATATGTTATCATGGCAGGGTCAATGGCTACTATATGTTATCATGGCAGGGTCAGTGGCTACTGTATGTTATTATGGCAGGGTCAGTGGCTTCTATATGTTATCATGGCAAGGTCAATAGCTACTATATGTTATCATGGCAAGGTCAATAGCTACTATATGTTATCATGGCAGGGTCAATGGCTACTGTATGTTATTATGGCAGGGTCAGTGGCTACTGTATGCTATCATGGCAAGGTCAATAGCTACTGTATGCTATCATGGCAGGGTCAGTGGCTATTGTATGCTATCATGGAAGGGTCAATGCCTGCTTAATGTTGTTATGGCAAGGTCAATGGCTACTGTATGCTATCATGGCAAGGTCAATAGCTACTGTATGCTATCATGGCAGGGTCAGTGGCTATTGTAAATTATCATGGCAGGGTCAACAGCTCATGTATATTATCATACACGGTCAATGGCTACTATACATTATCATGGCAAAGTGTATGGCTACTGTATGTTATCATGGCAAGATCAATGGCTACTGTATCTTAACATGCCAAGTAAATGGCTACTGTATGTTATCATGCCAATAAATGGCTACTGTATGTTATCATGCCAAGTAAATGGCTACTGTATTTTATCAGGGCAGGGTCAGTGGCTACTGTATGTTATCATGGCAGGGTCAGTGGCTACTGTATGCTATCATGGCAAGGTCAACAGCTCATGTATATTTTCATACACGGTCAATGGCTACTATACATTATCATGGCAAAGTGTATATCTGCTGAATATTATCATGGCAGGGTCAGTGGCTACTGTATATTATCATGGCAAGATCAATGGCTACTGTATGTTATCATGCCAAGTAAATGCCTACTGTATGTTATCATGCCAAGTAAATAGCTACCGCCGTATGTTATCATGCCAAGTAAATGGCTACTGTATGTTATCATGCCAAGTAAATAGCTACTGTATATTATCATGCCAAGTAAATGGCTACTGTATTTTATCATAGCAGGGTCAGTGGCTTCTGTATGTTATCATGGCAAGATCAATGGCTTCTGTATGTTAACATGCCAAGTAAATGGCTACTGTATGTTATCATGCCAATAAATGGCTACTGTATGTTATCATGCCAAGTAAATAGCTACTGTATGTTATCATGCCAAGTAAATAGCTACTGTGTGTTAACATGCCAAGTAAATGGCTACTGTATGTTATCATGCCAATAAATGGCTACTGTATGTTATCATGCCAAGTAAATAGCTACTGTATGTTATCATGCCAAGTAAATAGCTACTGTGTGTTATCATGCCAAGTAAACAGCTACTGTATGTTATCATGCCAAGTAAATGGCTACTGTATTTTATCATAGCAGGGTCAGTGGCTACTGTATGTTATCATGGCAAGGTCAGTGGCTACTGTATGTTAACATGGCAAGGTCAGTGGCTACTGTATGCTATCATGGCAAGGTCAATGGCTACTGTATGTTATCATGGCAAGGTCAGTGGCTACTGTATACTATCATGGCAGGGTCAATGCCTGCTAAATGTTGTTATGGCAAGGTCAATGGCTACTGCTTGCTATCATGACAAGGCCAATAGTTACAGTATATTATCATGCCAGGTCAATGGCTAATGGATGTTACTGTGGCAAGGTTAGAATGTACTTATCATTCAAGGTCTACAGGCACTGTATGTTATCATGCAAGGTCAATGGCTATCAAGAGGCACTGTATATTATCATGCAAAGTCAATGGCTACTATATGTTATTGTGCTAAGTCAGAAGGTACCATAATTTTTCAAGCAAGGCCAACAGGGACTGTTCATCAACAGATGTGTGCTACATTGATTATGCAGTAACATAAAGCTGCTACATTTAAATACTGAAATACAGACACAAGTGACCTGAACAAAGAAACAATATTTGAGTGCTACACTGAACACACACAACAACTAGTGCTAATATTACTGTGTATCAAATACAAGTGCTATATTCACTACACACAAACATAAATATTACATTCATTGAGCAAAGAAAAAAAAAACAGCCACTTTAATGAGCCAACAAAAATCCATATCTAGCCTCCAGCATGCAAGTGCCAAACAAACCAGCGTGCTTTTAAAAATGGCAGTAATGATGACTGTTATTCAAATATGCAATTACCGATATGGTGCCCGGGTATCATCCCTAAGGAGCAACAATAAAAAAACATGATGCCTGTTCATATTTATAAGCTGAATAACTGGAAGTAAATACGAATATCAGGGCACATGATAATGATAGTAAAACTTGTGTAGAAACAGACCTCTAAACACTACCAAAAAAATCTCTACTCAACTGGTTTATATTATGCTCAGTAGTGCAAACAAATTGAGAACACTGGCTGTGTGGGTTCTGGGGATCTATTTTAGGAGGAAAACAAATAACAGACCCAATGTCCTTGAAAAAGTAAGTCATAAATAGCAATTAGCTAAGGATTTACTGAAACTGGATGTTTTGGGCTAAAAGGTGCAGATATCTCAGCCTAGCTGTAAACTACAACATTATTTGCCAACCATCCTTTACAAGTAAATGCAGAAGAAGAGGAAAAAGAAGTTGACAACACATTTCTACTAATATAAATGAATGCAGGAGTGAAGTGTATACATCCCTGTGTGATTCTGAGGCCCTATAGTGGTGAAAACATGAACAGACTCACTACTTCCTCAAAAAAGGATGTAGTATGAGTCAACTAACTGAAGCCTCCTTCGAAGTCAGAGTAAATCTGCCTGAGAGACAAGGAATCAACAGTCTGCATATAAATAAGCCAGATCTGTTAAACAGATGTGTTCACAACACTCAGGTTGTGAAACACGATTAAAGTTTAAAGATAGAGGAATGACCAGAACTTGTTGCTGGAATTTATAGCCAGAGAACACGAAGAAGACAACCATATAATCTCAACAACAACACATTCTTAGTAATATTAAGGAATACATGGCGGAAGGGGTAATGTCATAGCCATGCGATCTCAACTGACAAAAGGGTATACAGAACACGGTATAGGAAGGTGCAACTGTATACAAAATTAATCCCGTTTCTCTCCTTTTGGTAAGTCCAAGGACCCATGTGGGGAAGAAGGGGGAGGGGGGGGGGGGGAATGGCCTCACTACGCCCCTTAACAAGCATACCATAAAAGGCAACCAACTAAGGGCTTGCTAAAGAATATGTGTTGGTCAAAAAGGTGCAGATATTGCAGCTTAGCTGTAAACCACAACACAAGCTGCCAATTCCCCTTTTAAAGGAGAATGTCAAAGAAGAAAAAAATCTGTTACTGTTTTTTCAAGTTCTTCAACTATTAAAATATTTCTAAACAATTTTGGCAGAGGCCAGTATTTGTGCTTGGCAAATAGCTTTTTAATTCTTTCTTGGTCACATTTAATGAGCATCTAAAAACCATCAATATCCCTGATATAGAAGTTCGAGCAGCATCAGTTAGGTTCAAACCTGCAGGAGACAAGGGGAGAGCCCTTGTATGTGCTTATAATAAAAGCAGCATTAAAGAGCTGTAAGAGTTTAAACCTGTAGGAGACAAGGGAAAAACCACTGGATGTCTTAATATTTAAAGCAGCATTAGAGAACAAAGAGTTTAAACCTGCAAGAGACAAACGGAAAACCTTTGTACTGTTCATAATTAAAAGAGCACAAAAGCACCATAAGAGTTTAAACCTACAAGAAACAAGGCGAGGACTCTCACCTGTTTAAAACTGTGGCAGAATAAGAACTGTAAAATACAGTTCATTACAGTTGCCATCTGTACCTGCCTACAATTGATGCTAAATGTTATTAAGGTTCTTTGGGAGCAGGTTAACAGTGTGGTGCAATGGGGAGTGACCATGGGATGTGGCGGATCCTGAAAACTCAGGGGAAAGGCAAGATGGACATACAACCTGACTGCTACTGAAACACTCAACATCTCAGCTCTGTGCTGGCTGCTAAAGATGGGACCGCAGCATTTACAGGAACATCTCAAGTGCTACGATGCCAGTTACTAACTCAGCTCTGTGCCAACAAAAAAAACCACACCATATCGACCCGGCAAAACATATTTTGCGTAAATTTTTCCACTTGCCATATGTATCTACCATTAAGGCTTAATGTATTTCACATAATGTGGTTAAGTTGACGTCTGTACCTACTAAATAAAATAACATACTTCATACACATTGCTCGACTTATTTGTTTACTCACCTCTGAACAAGATACAGGGAGAGAACTGAGTCCTGCAACTGTCGCGAGGAATGCTCCAACTCATTGCTGATTGCATTGAACACCCAAATTTTGCCTGCCTGGGTACCCAGCAAGATGTGATCTTTGTTAACTGGCAGCATACACAGAACCCTTCCGTCCCTGAACATTGTGCCTTGATTCTGTGAATGATCCATCATTTGTTAACAGGACTGATATTAACAGCACTCTTGGTAAACATACAGATACTCAGCTGTTTCGGTACCCACTGACTCATCATACATTATGAGCCCTTGATTGCTTCAGATATCACCTGCCTACATTTATCTCTGAGGCTAATCTTCTCCATCCAGTTGGTGACTCCAAGTGTTTGTAAGTCTGCCTGTAAATATCTCCACTGCCTTCGTAGTCTACCTTCTTGGTTTGCTCCCATTCAACTCTTTCATGGCAAGTTTGCCTAATTTCTTGTGTCTCATCCAGACATGTAACATTCTCCAACTCTGTCTCAACTGTTACCGTACTCCTTCTATTATTATTTGACATCGTTAGTCCTCGTGATCACCATCACGTGCTGACTGGCGTAGGTGTTAATGCATCTCCACAGATCTTGGTCCCGTGTCTTCTGGATCAGTTCCACCGATGAAATCCCTCCGTGCCACCATCGCAGTCTATCCATCATCATCTCTCTCGGTCTGTCTTTCCCACTGTTACCATTATCTTCCCAGTGGTCACAATATTCTCCAAAGCCTCCCCTCTCATCACAGAACCAAAGAACAGTGCTTTAGTGCATTGGACCTATAACTTTAAAAATAAAACTGTTTCACATAGTAAGAGTTACAGCAACCATTGTATGGGCTGAAAGAGTTGTGTCCCCCTGCTCACCGAGAACAACACAGGATGCTACAAGGTTATTCTTGTAACAGACATATGGTAGAACACATGTGACCCAATTAACAGGACCAGATTAGGTCCAATGTCCCACAATATATGAGAGAGATTAGATCCCATATCCCACAGTAGATAATAGAGATTAGATCACATATCCTGCAGTATATAAGAGAGATTAGATCCCATATCCCGCAGTATATGAGAGAGATTAGATCCCATATCTCACAGTATATGACAGGGATTAGATCCCATATCCCACAGTATAAAACAGAGATTAGATCCCATATCCTGCAGTATATAAGAGAGATTAGATCCCATATCCCGCAGTATATAAGAGAGATTAGATCCCATATCCCGCAGTATATAAGAGAGATTAGATCCCATATCCCGCAGTATATAAGAGAGATTAGATCCCATATCCCGCAGTATATAAGAGAGATTAGATCCCATATCCCACAGTATAAAACAGAGATTAGATCCCATATCTTGCAGTATATAAGAGAGATTAGATCCCATATCCCGCAGTATATAAGAGAGATTAGATCCCATATCCCACAGTATAAAAGAGAGATTAGATCACATATCCCACAGTATAAAAGAGAGATTAGATCACATATCCCACAGTATAAAAGAGAGATTAGAATACATATCCCACTGTATAATACAAAGATTATTGGATCCCATATCCCACAGTATATAAGAGAGATTAGATCCCATATCCCGCAGTATATAAGAGAGATTAGATCCCATATCCCGCAGTATATAAGAGAGATTAGATCCCATATCCCACAGTATAAAACAGAGATTAGATCCCATATCCCACAGTATAAAACAGAGATTAGATCCCATATCCCACAGTATAAAACAGAGATTAGATCCCATATCCCACAGTATAAAAGAGAGATTAGATCACATATCCTGCAGTATATAAGAGAGATTAGATCCCATATCCTGCAGTATAAAACAGAGATTAGATCCCATATCCTGCAGTATAAAACAGAGATTAGATCCCATATCCTGCAGTATAAAACAGAGATTAGATCCCATATCCTGCAGTATAAAACAGAGATTAGATCCCATATCCCACAGTATAAAAGAGAGATTAGATCACATATCCCACAGTATAAAAGAGAGATTAGATCACATATCCTGCAGTATATAAGAGAGATTAGATCACATATCCCACAGTATAAAACAGAGATTAGATCCCATATCCCGCAGTATATAAGAGAGATTAGATCCCATATCCCACAGTATAAAACAGAGATTAGATCCCATATCCCACAGTATAAAAGAGAGATTAGATCCCATATCCTGCAGTATAAAACAGAGATTAGATCCCATATCCTGCAGTATAAAACAGAGATTAGATCCCATATCCTGCAGTATAAAACAGAGATTAGATCCCATATCCCACAGTATAAAAGAGAGATTAGATCCCATATCCCACAGTATAAAAGAGAGATTAGATCACATATCCTGCAGTATATAAGAGAGATTAGATCCCATATCCCACAGTATAAAACAGAGATTAGATCCCATATCCTGCAGTATAAAACAGAGATTAGATCCCACATCCTGCAGTATAAAACAGAGATTAGATCCCATATCCTGCAGTATATAAGAGAGATTAGATCCCATATCCCACAGTATAAAACAGAGATTAGATCCCATATCCTGCAGTATAAAACAGAGATTAGATCCCATATCCCACAGTATAAAACAGAGATTAGATCCCATATCCTGCAGTATATAAGAGAGATTAGATCCCATATCCCACAGTATAAAACAGAGATTAGATCCCATATCCTGCAGTATAAAACAGAGATTAGATCCCATATCCTGCAGTATAAAACAGAGATTAGATCCCATATCCCACAGTATAAAACAGAGATTAGATCCCATATCCCAAAATATATGAAACAGATTAGATCCCATGTCCCGCTGTTTATGAGAGAGATTAGATACCATATCCCACAGTATATGAAGTAGAATAGATTTTAAAACTTACAAGGCTGACAACACAATGAAAGCTATTGCGATGTAGATCTTCAGAAGACAAACAAGGAAACCATACATCATCATCATCATTAAATACACAAATATAATCCAATACACTTGGCACCAATAAACCAGACCACAAACATAACCAAATGCTGCTTTGGTACATATGGTACAGTTGGAATTAGAATATGGCCACTGTGTCACTGGTACTGTAAAAGGTCCTTTCAGTACTCAAGAGGTCTGGATAGAAGAGCAGTAACTTACATAATAATCCACCGACCGTCTGGAGCGGTTTAAGTGAAGGCTATCATTTCTGTAGTCCAGTAAGTTGAGCCAGCTGAGCTGCATGTATTCGTTGTCGCCACTGGCCACCCACAAGCGGATGTTTCTACTGTCCAGTTGCTGGAATACAGAGAAAAAAGTGGCCGCACATCCGAAGGACAGAAACTGCACTAGCACACTGGCATGTATAACTGCTGGCTGGCCCCTGCTGATGTGTTAGATCCCTAATAAAGTGTTGTGGTGTGGTTTACAGTTAGGTTGCGATATCTTTACCTTTTGGCCTAACACATCCTAGTTCAGAAAATGGACGCCAGACATGGCCACATTTTTTTTTTAAGCTGTGGCAACTTTTTTTGCTTCTGCCAGTCGGTGGCCGTTCCATTTTTGCTCCATTTGTAGACTGGAAGGATATAGTTTCGTCGCCCAGCTTCTGAGCTGAGTGCAAGGCGTGTCACTGTCAGCTACGGATTTCATTTGAACTGTGATAAACATTTTGTGTGTTTTTCGTTAGCACAGGAGCTGAGCTACTATGGGGTGACCCATTTGCTATGAAGCTGAAACTAAGATTACCAGATTACCAGTTCAGAAAACTCCTAATTAATCTTCTTTTAGGACATGCTTGTTGAGGTAGTGCATCCGTTCTTCCTACTCCCTTCTTCCCCAATGGGTCCCAGTACCTTCAAGACTAAAAATTAGTACCAGGAAATGTTAAAGGAAATAAAGGTGGCCAGCATGATACTGACCATATCATTTATTAACTATTTGAGTCCCAGGGAACGCATTGCGCACTAATTTGTTACAACCGCTCGGCCCAATCGACACGTGACAAGTGAAGGTTTTTAATTTACCGCTGACCGGTCATAAAACGCGGACCGCTCAATTTCATCTTCCTTTCGAGTTCATTGTGTATGATATCAGGCATGCTCCTTTAAAAACGTGGTCTGAGAGCCAAAAATATAGTATATTTGCGAGATTTAAAGGGTTACTAAGCGTTTGTTTGAAGAGAATATGGCCACCAAGCAATATTCTACAGGCATGCCAACATGATTTACGGCTTTAGAAGCCTCAAATTCAAATATAGTACGTGTTTATTCTATTTATCCGAAGTTTGATAGATAACGTTGCGAATTAGACGTGTTTCAGTCATTTATAGACTCTAGCTTTGATGAGGGATATGTCTAATGTGTACCTCAGGCGAAGGTACAACGACAGCAAAATCAGCTGGCACAAATAGAATTAACATTAGTGAAAACTGGATTTTCTTCAGTGTCAGTTAGTTCTAGTGCTATTCCCCTTATTATTTAGGAACATAGCTACAAAATTACTGGCAAATTGAGTATTATATAAACTTTGTTTTGTGTGAAGATACTTATTGTTTTGGGAGTCAGTTTTCTTTACCAAATAAGGGTGCTATGTTATGATAAATGCATTTGAATATAAATGTTACAGACAGGTTCTAAGAATATCTTGGGTAAAGAAAAGAACAAATGCATCCATACTTCAAGAGCTGAATATTGAAGAGGGTTGGCTAGTAAAGACAATAAAACAAAGAAAATTGAAATATTTTGGTCACTTGAAACGTCATGGAAGTCTAGAGAGAACAATAATGGAGGGGTATATGCCTGGGAAGAGAGGAAGAGGAAGGCCAAGGAGAAGATGGGTGCAGGATGTGGCAGATGATCTCCAGATGGGTGTATCAGACGCAGGACATCTTGCTCAGGATAGGAAGGTTTTCCGGAGGGTTGTTATGGCAGCGAGGTTCCGCGAGGGACATGCTACTGAATGAATGAATGAATGTTATGATTTTCAAAAGATTCTTTGGAACAAAATCTAACGTACAGATTGAGTTTATATTTTACTTATACATTACTAGGTGGTTCATATTCATTTGTGATTCATTTTGGATATATTTCAACCAGTTTTCCTTGAGTGCCATGATGGTAAGTAGGATTTTTTTTTAAATTTCATTTTACTAATTTTTGTAAACATACTGTCTGTTTATTTACTAATATTTAATTACTAAAGCAATTATTAGTTGTAGCTGTATTCTATAATTATTCCTCAACAATCCCTGGTCCCTTTGATGTATAATATGTGTATATTGCGTGACAATTAAATTAATATGGTCTGTTTTAATGTGTTACACTTGTGAAAAAAACAAATTTGAATTACCACCCCTTAGGCCTCTGATGCTAAACTCCCTGGGACTCAAAGAGTTAAGTGCTGACATGTATAGAAGTTAGAGGCTCAAGTTATCTCCCTTACTGTTTCTTTTTGCCTTAGATTAGGACCAAGTCATGAGTCTTCATTTTTTTTTTTTTTGGGTGTTATAAACTCTAGAAATGATTCATTTTTTTCAGGTTTTTTTTTTTTTTTTTACAAACTGATAAAGTGGACAACAAAAAGAAAGCTACTGTGATGTTGTTCTTTAGAAGATTTGGTGAAGTTTCTAAGACAGAAAGAAAGACAAACAGGGAAGTCATACATCATCATCATCCTCTTGAGCCTTGAAGATAAGCAATTGGCTGTTATGTTTCACCATCTCACACAAACTGATAAGGTCAGTGTTCTTGTCTTGCTCCTTCCTATTCACATGGCTAAGCCATCCAGGTATTTATTTCTCTGCCTTCTTCTTGACTTATTTCCATCATTCTCCTTGGCTTCTTTCTATCAATTTTGCCAGCTGTTAACAACTTCCTGTATCCATTCCTAATCATAACATGTCAAAAACACCAACAGTCTGCATCTAATTTCTCTAACTAGTTTACAGTTTTCATCTGTCTCAAGGAGGACTGCCTCATCTGTTTTTCTACCATTCAAGGATAGTCGCTGCATACTTCTCTAAAAACCACATTTCCTCTGCGAGTTAATATTTCTCAGCTTGTTTGCAACTCAATAAAAAAATGGAATCGATGAAACAAATCTTCCAAAGGAGTATGGTCCATCAACCAACACACACCACCCCCTAGGTGAACCTGTCTATTACTGGCTGGACTGTGCAGTTCAAGTTCTCTAAGGGCTGAGGTTGCTGGTCCTACGTCAACACTCGCATAATGATAAATGTACATTATTCAGACAATTATCACTGAAATTTAATCACCACAAAGAATCATCTCCTACAAAGCATATTCATTCCCACCCTATAATACCAGTGTCAGACATGGTCATTCACAACAAACCATAAAATAAAATTAGTAGCTATGGGAATGAGATGTCTGAGAAGGGCTGCAGGAGTGATAGGAACAGATCTTTTAGGAATGAGGTCATAAGAGAAAAAGTCAGCACAGAAGCCATTCTAAATTACATACAAAGGCAGCCACTTAGCACAAGGCAGACCAAGAACCACGTGGAAAGATAATATCAGAGAAACTCAACAACTATGTATATGTTTAAGGCAGCCAGAAGCGCAAGATGCAGAACCTTATAACTCCTACACTGAAATAATAACAAATGAGGAAAGTGACCAACCTGTGCTACCATACACTCCACTGTGGTTCTCACAGAGACAGGAAGCACCTCTCTCAGGCTGAACAACTCGGCCGAGCTCAGCCGGTCAAACACTTCCTTAGCCTGTGGAGTTAATCAGTTAGACATTTCTCATGCATTTTAACCTGAACGAACAAGGCTTTCAAGTGTTGATGATGGGTTATGAAAGGTTTTCAAGTGTTAATGATGGGTTATGAAAGGCTTTCAAGTGTTGGTGATGGGTTATGAAACAGATAAAAACCATAAACTGCTTAGGGAGTATAGATGTAGACAGTGTTTTTCGAACATGTTATGAGGAGTGGACTTGAGAACTTGATAATGACTGGCAAGATTGATGGAAAAACAGCAAACAGATAAAAAGAGATAAATATTTGGATGACCTGGTCATTATGATGGGGTGAGATAAGAACACTGACCTGATTTGTGATCCTGGTGATCATATTAGATAGTGAGACATGAAAGCCACACTGACTGGCACAGTATATGATGATGACTGGTTAAATTGTACTGAACATTTAGTTTGATTTTACTGTTTATACAATGAAATGTAATACTGTCACCTGGAGAAAGCTGTTTTCCAGCATTTACAGGTTAGGGATGACATGAAATCTTTTGACAGTGGCTACTACACCTATAGAACAGCTTTGTTACTGTATGCAGCTGCACAGTGTGTAGACATGGTGTGTTTTATTGGATTTTTTTAAATTTTAAAAGTTATTGACAAGATATTATTTAGGGTGAAGAAAATCATACAAGTTCAAAAACTCTGAGATCATTATAATCTCCAGATGATGTCACTTTGCTCCATGTGGCTAGGTCAACAAAAACACACTCATGATGATCAAAGGCAAGCAAGTGGAGCAGTGAATTCTTTGCTGATATGATGGTCCTGATGCTGCAATGGCTATCATGTATGCCCGACTGCTCAGTGGTCATAGATTTCAGCCCCTGGAGTTGTTTCAAAACTGATCAGTGCTCAACATGTCTTCTGCTTCTTCTCTTTCTAGTTTCTCAGGGCAGAGTTTTCAGGCAATTATCAGATGCATTTCTTTTTAGTGATCATTTTGAAAATTAAAATGTTTCTTCTTCAGATTCTTACAGCCTGAAAGAGTTAAATATATTTTTGTTAAGCCCTGATAAAAGTAACCTCCTAATCTTGATGAATTAAAATCATTTAGGAGTTGTTACTCCGGGTAAAATATTAGATAATACATATGTCATTAAATTGGTATTTGTTTGAAAAACCAGAAAACCAAAAACAAAACCACAGAACTGAAAGACAGATAGTTGCAGAAAACCAGACAAAAACAAAGAAATACAAATACATGAGAGAGAGAGAGCGAGAGAGTGAGAAAGAGAGAGATAGAAGGATAGACAGACATAAAAAGATAGAAACAGGAAAATGCAGATACATGTATGCGTGAGAGAGAGAGAGAGAGAGAGAGAGAGAGAGAGAGAGAGAGAGAGAGAGAGAGAGAGAGAGAGAGAGAGAGAGAGAGAGAGAGAGAGAGAGAGAGAGAGAGAGAGAGAGAGAGAGAGAGCGAGAGAGACATAAAGAAGAGTCAGTGATAGAGACAAAGAGACGGCAATCATAGATTTCAAGAAAAAACATAACAACCTTTGGCCTGTAGTCTGGAACCTGGTTGAGACATTGAGTGACCAAGTCCTGGTAGTCTGGCCAAGGAGGACAACCTCTTTTTGTAAAAGGAGGAATAGGGAGGTTCTGGTGACACAAATAGGACAAATAACCACACAGTCATTCAACTTTGACTCAATAGGATAGCAATCAAGTTTGACTCTATCTGGCAGTAGTGTCTTTATCTGTATGTGTCTATACATTCATGTGCGTAAATGTGCATATGCAGTATGTTTTTGTGGTTCATTAGCTAGCTGTGGGCTATTTTTTCACTGTGGAAATCTTGTCTGATGCTGCGTATGAGTGATTTATATTGAGTGCACAAATAAATACCCAGTGGTTTGAAACTGATGATGAACTGCAGACAGGAGTTAATGAATGGTTCAAGACACTGGCGGCAGACTTCTATGACACTAGAATTAAGAACCTGGTGCCACGATACCAAAAATGTGTTGAAGTCAATGGTGACTATGTTGAGAAATAAGTGGTTAACTTTTGGCTGCAATAAAACATTTTTATATATGATGGTTTTTCTAGAAAATTGTTTATACAGGGACATACTTAAAAAGCGCACCTCATATATATATATATACATATATATATCTTTATAGAAAAGAAAGAAACATGTCTAAAAAGGAAGTATTTCCCTACATCCATGAGTGACACATAACACAGCAGCAGTTGCCCAGACATCCATACATCTCTTCACTTCTGTTGAATTCACGCCATTTAATGCTCATGAGTTTTAGGCACTCGTTTTCAAAGGAAATGTCATAGTCCTGTTTAATTGTGACAGCTCACTGTAACCAAGAGGAAACTCCTAATTGTCCCAGTCCCTGACTCAATGAAAACAAGACAATTCCTTTTGTATTTATTGGTTACTCTGCTTTGGTTTAAGGCAGCCCCAGTGGTGTAGTGGCTAGATGCTCGCCTGTCATGTGAAGGTCTAGGGTCCAATCCGCATCATGGCATATCTTTTCCTAAAACTGACATTGGCTACCAGTATGATCCAACCTAAACTAGGTACCAAGTTATGTCCTGGGAAGCAAAAGTGGTCGGCGTGATGTTGACCATTTCACCCATTGAAAAGCTGATTGGTCTATAAAAATATCAGACACTTTATGCCAATGTGCTACTGACACAAAAATGGTCCTCTCCTTTGCTGCTGTAGTACATACTCCTTAGTTCAACAGCTGGCTAAGATGGTCATCAGGTCTGGTTTAACCCTCAGAGTAGGCAGGATTACTTCTTTGCTTGCCAGCAAGGCTCTAGGGTCTACCCAGCCTCACAAAAATTCGTTCAGACCATTTTCATACTTTTCTGAAAAGGAAAGGCAATAAGGAAGGTAACAGAGCACCCAGTCTCATATGTTATGGTCTAGAACAGGATAAGGTCTAACAGTTCACACCCCAAGAGCAATATCTGCTATGGAAGTACCTTCACTTATCTGTTGTTTCTTTTAAACGTCAACTTTTTAACCAATTTTCTGTTCCAATGCAGTTGTTTATTAATACTCTCTAGCACATTTTGTGTGTGAGTGTGTGTGTGTGTGTGTTAACTCTGTAGAGTAAATAATTTTTTGATGAGGATACATTCTGACTTTGAAAAATAAACAGTCAGTCAGTCAGTCAGTCAGTCAGTCAGTCAGTCAGTCAGTCAGTCAGTCAGTAGTATGTCCTTTGCAGAACCGTGCTCCCATAACAACCCTCCGCAAACCTCTTGATCACAAGCAAGATGTCACGCGTCTGATACACCTATCTGGAGATCATCTGCCATTTCCTGCACCCATCTTCTCTTTGGCCTTCCTCTTCCTTTCTTTCCAGGCATATACCCCTCACTAATGTTCTCAAACTTTCATGACATTTCAAGTCACCAAAATTTTTTAATTTTCTGTGTTTTATCATTTTTAATAGCCAACCTTGTTCAACAACAACTAATTCGCCGTTGACGACACGCTGGTAGGGGAGTGGGGGCTGTGTGTCTGCTTATATGCTGCCCAATATGGGGCCCTGGAACCCACCGGAAGATAGCAATCATTTTAACAAATGGGGGGAAAATATAAAAAGAGAACTCACATCAGCAAAAGCCTTGTCAATTTCACCGTTGAACTCCAAACCATCAAAAGGGTGGATACCTCCAGTCACAACCATGTACATGAGTATTCCAAGAGAGAAAATGTCTGCCTGCGGACACACATACAACACGAAGAACTGGCAAATAAGATCATAATCACAATCCCTTTAGGACATCACTAAAAGACAAAGGTATAATACCTGCTTAAAGATAAGAACAAAAGTCAAAACAAGGTAGCAGTTAGATCAGTGATTCTAAACCTGCCGGTGGTGACCCTTTTTTGGTTCGAATGACCCTTTCACAGGGGTCGCCTAAGACCATTGGATAACATATATTCATTGAAGTTGGAAGGAAAATAATTCTTTCGGGGTCGCCACAACATGAGGGAACTTAATTAAAGGGTCGTGGCATCAGGAAGGTTGACAGCAACTGAGTTAAATGCTTAACTGCTGGCTCGTAGAGGTCGTAAGTTCAAGTCCTATGTTTTGTTGGTCTCCTTGGTTGACTCAGTCTAAAATGGGCACTAGGTTATGTTCTGTAGAGACAGCCAGCAAGTTTGGTCCTTGGAACTTGGGAAAAAAGAAAAAAGAAAATGTCAAGCTTTGTCCTCTTTCAGCCGCCCGAAGGCCTGCTTTATTGAGGATGGTTTCTTTGCTATCTGAATTTAGTTCCTCTCTTTGTGGCAATCATTTTCACCTAAGTTTGATTTTTTGCATGATGGGTCCTTCCCTGTTTTTCTACTTTTATAAGAAAAAAAAATGATTTACAAAATTATGAGTATTTTTCCAAACAACTGAAAAACAAAACAATCTTTCTCACTACAGTGACTCAACGGGCATTTGGTGCTTAACGCATATTGTTTATAGACCTAACACTGATGGTTATCTTTACGTCCTTTTTAGGACGACATTTTTTGTTATTTGAAGCTCTACTCTGGCTCTTGCCAGGGGCCGCAATATAGCCTGGCCATAAATATGGCCTAAAGGCTGAACGCGGTTTCTGTGACCTCTCCACAGTGATCCTCACCCATATAGTAGCACATTGTGTCATCGGGTGTTTATTGCTAGTGTGATGTTCTGGTAAGGTAGAAAGTCAGTCAGTCAGTCAGTAAAGAGTTAAAAAACATGGAAGTCACCTTTGCTACCCAGGACATTTCCTGGCACCCATTTTAGGATGTAGTGACTTGTTTAATCACTCTTCTCTTTTCTATGTAGAGGTACCTTTTTGTCCAGTTTTACCAGTTACTGTCTTTCCTTTTCTGCTGTACCAAGTTGTAGAGGTACGCTTGCAGTCCAGATTACCATTTACTGCTTCCCCTTCTACCTTAGAAGGCTGTGATGTCTTAAGGTTTTACTTTATTATTCAATCAGAAAGCAAACTATGACAACAGGTGGTGATCAATGTACCTGGGAGGAGTAAGTCTCCCCTCTGATGACTTCTGGAGCTCTGTAAGCTGGGGTACCTTCCTGAGCTGTGAGGCCAAACAAGGTGGTGAACTGGGAGATGCCATAATCTGCAATCTTTGCATTGATCTGAAATTGCAGGATTATAAATAAACCTAAACTATTTCTCTACCATGCTACACTCTATAGGTTGACTAGTAAATCCAAAGAGAGTATACTCTTATGACTCTTCTTCTGTATTTAGCTATTACATTAAACGACTACATCTAAATGGTTAATTGTCATTCAATCTTCTTCTCCGTGTTCACACTGGCTGTTATAGTTCTTTGTACATGTCTGCATTTTCGTCTTGTTCATGAACTTGAATTTTGCATGCAAATCCATTTTACTTACCTGGCTAATTTGTGTGCAGATTGTTGGTTACTTGCCTGTCAGGCAGATGTACTCTGACTTTGAAGGAAACACACCCTAATATGACATGCTTGTTGGGGGAGGGGGAGGGGGGCAGTGGCTATTCCCCCCCCCCTCACCACCTTCATACAATGGGACCCTGAAACCCACATGGGAAAAGTTCCTTGTGACAGAAATAGTGTTATTAATTTAAGAACTTTGAACTTACACATTTCCTCTTGAAATTAAAATATCAAAATAAAGTGTGTTTGAAAGTGGAGAAAACAATTACAAGGAGTTAACAGACCTCAGATGATTACCCCACACCTAACACTCTACACTGAAAAGCCACTTTGTCCTGTGGCAATTTTTTTTGCCTCATAAATGTTTCTACAAAAGATGAGAAGCAGTTGGGATTTTCCTTTCCTCAAGTTATGGGACAATAGAGGCACTTCCCAAACTCTCCAGTACTTTCTAGAGAACATCACTGTCATAGATGGGACTTTATATAACTTCTTCAGCCTGTCTAAGAGGAGGACACACACTCTCAACTGTATAATGGTAATATACCCTCTGCACACCTGTCCATCACCAGCTGCAGTTTGCTGGTGCAGTTACCTATGATCTATTGCATGGTAAGTTTATGGGTTCCTATTCTTTGTAGGTGTGAGTAGTATACATAACACTGTGATCACTGCACTCGGGCCATCCTCACATGTGTTAAATTCCCTTGCTAAGAAGCCAATGAAAAGTTCCTATAGTGATACTGCCAGTTACAACCTGACTGAAAATCTACCTGCAGATAATACCTGTAGAAAGGCCACAGCTGAGCTATAAGGACATATGCAAACACAATCTGAAATACATAAAATCAACACTGACACAGACATTTGGTAGATTAGCTGCAGACAGACTCTTTTTGAGGCAAACAGTGAAGGATAGACTGGGGCAATTTGAAAGGCCATCTGAGAGAAAACCAGCCTCAGAATGATAGTGTGTCAATGTTTTTGTGTGAACTATGTGACAAAGACTGCCACTTCCACATTAAACTTTACAGACATAGCAGACACTGTTCCCATAACCAGCAGCACAATTCCATGGTCCCCAAGGACTGGCAGTTGCCAACTATGAAGCCTACCTGACCCTTCCTCTGCACAATGAAAACTGTATAGATCTTCTGCTTACTTTCCACAGAATGAACCATTAGAGGAATGGATACTCTGTTCTGGTGGACTGTCCACTTGATTCCGGACAGCCCTAAACTATGTCTACTTTATCATAAAGCAGCTCACTGCCAACAGGAATGACATCAGTCCATCTACCAGCCTGCTCATTTCCCTGAGCACCAGAACGTCCTGGGCAGAAAACCCCTGATATACTATTGAGACCATGAAATAAATGTAGTAACCGTAGTGACAACTCTACACACAAGCATAAGTTGTTAGAGAAACATGAAATAGGGACTAGCTTAGATGCACTGTTGTTACAGCTCTGTTCTACAGAGAAGGTTGACACATGATGTACTGATAATGATGATCACTGTGGTGGTTGAAGTGTCATGGTGATGCTACTGTTGAAATAAGTCCCAATGCTGCTGCTACTGATAATGTACTGTATATGGTACATACCAGGGCATCAGGAGATTATATGGTACATACCAGGGCATCAGGAGATTATATGCTTCATACCAGGGCATCAGGAGATTATATGCTTCATACCAGGGCATCAGGAGATTATATGCTACACACCAGGGCATCAGGAGATTATATGGTACATACCAGGGCATCAAGAGATTTTTTTCTACATACCAGGGCATCAGGAGATTATATGCTACATACCAGGGCTTCAGGAGATTATATGGTACATACTAGGACATCAGGAGATTATATGCTACATACCAGGGCATCAGGAGATTATATGCTACATACCAGGGCATCAGGAGATTATATGGTACATACCAGGGCATCAGGAGATTATATGCTTCATACCAGGGCATCAGGAGATTATATGCTTCATACCAGGGCATCAAGAGATTATTTTCTACATACCAGGGCATCAGGAGATTATATGCTACATACCAGGGCATCAGGAGATTATATGCTACATACCAGGGCATCAAGAGATTATATGCTGTATACCAGGGCTTCAGGAGTTTATATGCTACATACCAGGGCATCAGGAGATTATATGCTACATACCAGGGCATCAAGAGATTATATGCTGTATACCAGGGCTTCAGGAGATTATATGCTACATACCAGGGCATCGGGAGATTATATGCTACATACCAGGGCATCAGGAGCCAAGCTAAAAACTAAGACATTGTCAGGCTTGAGGTCCCTGTAGACAATCAAGAGACTGTGGAGATAGTCCAGTCCTTCCGCAACCTTAGGGGACACAGAGAGCAAATGTCAAGACCAGTCATCAATTATAAATCAATTCATGCACAATAACAAGAAAGGGGGGGGGAGGGGGGGGGGAAGGGGGAAACAACAAGGACAGGTTTCTCATAATGCTCACTAAGGTGTACAGCATATGGTGCTAACTCCATATTTTTATAGATCAACTGCATTCAATGTGAAATGTGGTCAATATCAGGCTGCTGATCTTTATTTTCTAGCGCCCATGTTTAGACTGCGTCGATCTGGGAGCTTATTTCATTTTCGAAATCCATGTCAACAGGGATTCGATTCTGAGACCACTGTGTCAGCAGGCAAGGGAGCTGTTATAGCAAAATTTTATATTTTAAGAAAAATATGTAATGAATTATAGTCTCACTTTCCATCTGGGTTCTTTCACCCAAGTTTTTTTCCTTTTTTTTGGTACCGAAGGGAAAAAACACTGATCCGATAAAGCATGCAGTAAAATGTAACCAATTAATCATTTGCTGAAACAGAATATGCTGGGCTGAAAAGCTTTGTAAAATGGGCTGTAAACCGCAACATAATGATTCAACAGCCATGTTATGGGTAAACACAGCAGAAGAAGAATAGTCTCTTGAACACAGAAGAAGAATAGTCTCTTGAACAATAATCAACATCATCATCAGTGTCCTGTTGTGCCATTATCTGTCACATAGAGCTCACAGTCTATGCCTCCAGTTTGTTCTATTACGTGCAGTCACATCAACATCATGGATGAAGTTCAGTCCAGCACCTTTAGCCTCTCTCATCAACGTCTGTTTTAGGGTTTCCTGTAGATGACCTCATTTCCTCAATCCTTAGATTTGCCATTTTAGTGCCTCCTCAGTGATTCTCTGCTTATGTTTTCTCTCAGGATCTGTCTAATACAGCACTGCAGTCTTAGTCGTATAAATGAAACGGACTCAAGAACTTGGTGACAACTGGCAAGACTGATGGGGAAAGAGTGAGGGGAAGGCAAAAAAATCATTACCTAGATGGTTTAACCATATGGATGGGGTTAGACTAGAAGACTAAAATCTGATCCAATATTCTAGCGATGGTGTGAGATGAAGAAACAAGACTGCCTGTGCTTATCAGCACAGCATGTGACGATGATGAAAGATTGTGAAATAAAAAAGCTGTTGTTATATTACAAATGATAAAGGATATGATGATGAAAAATTGTGAACATATAAAGTTGTTGTTGTATTACAAAGGATTAGGGATATGATGATGATGAAAGATTGTGAACATATAAAGTTGTTGTATTACAAATGATTAAGGATATGACAATGATGAAAGATTGTGAACATATAAAGTTGTTGTTGTATTACAAATGATTAAGGATATGACAATGATGAAAGATTGTGAACATATAAAGAAGGTTTATGATTATGGACATTAGGAACATGAATCTTTTTTTTTAAACTACCTGTTGAGAAATTTTTAGCTGCAGAGTCCGGCTGAGGTTATGGCTGGATTTGAACACATCACCAAGAGACTGATTTGAGGCAAACTCCAAGACAACCAGGCGGACTGGCCTAAGAGATACACCCACCAGGGCAATAACGCTGGGATGTTTCAGTCTTCGCAGTATGGTGGCCTGAAGTAACCAAGCTTGGTCTTAGGTAATGTCACACAACAGAGGTAAGTGACTGTTGTGATGATGTTTTTTTTGGCAAATGTCTATGTATAATTTTTCAACATTGTTTATTGAAAAAAAAAAAAAAAAATAAGCACCACAGGATAAGAAAAAGAAGTATGGATCTGAAATATGGAGAACAAATAAAACAATTACTAATGGACAATAAACATTTATTAACTAGGGCCTGTGCATACTTGCATGCACGCTCATGTGTGTGTATATGTATAAATAGATATATACATACTGATTCCATTCTCAGATGCTTTCAACGGGCTCAAATGATCTATAAAGCAGAGTGACAGACAACAATGACAACCAAATCATATGTGTCATTCCTCTCTCAGATGTCATTCAGAAAAACAAGTTGTGTTTTTTATGTTAGAGAACTGAAGAAGAAACATTACCTCCTGCCTCAACATTTTGTGTGGGTGGATGTCTCCAATGGCAGAGAACACTTTAACTGCCACCACCTGTGAAACAAATCAAACACAGGGTGTCCCTAAAATGCATACAGACTTATCTTTAAAGAATATAGATATTTTAAATATATTCAAATATTTAACTCCCTAAAATTCTCCATAAACAGAAGAAACTTAAATGAAGCAATCATAGAAGTCAGACTAAGCTTTGAGAAATGAAAATATTTCATAAAGTGTGAAAAATAGCCGAAGTGCAAAGAGATTTTACACACTAGTGTCAAACAGATCCATCAAAGCAAGTTGCACTATACCTCAGTATGAAACAAATCCATCAAAGCAAGTCACCAATAGTTACACTATACCTCAGTATGAAACAAATCCATCAAAGTAAGTCACCAATAGTTGCACTATACCTCAGTATGAAACAAATCCATCAAAGCAAGTCAACAATAGTTACACTATACCTCAGTATGAAACATATCCATCAAAGCAAATCACCAATAGTTGCACTATACCTCAGTATGAAACAAATCCATCAAAGCAAGTCACCAATAGTTGCACTATACCTCAGTATGAAACAGATCTATCAAAGTAAGTCACCAATAGTTGCACTATACCTCAGTATGAAACAAATCCATCAAAGTAAGTCACCAATAGTTGCACTATACCTCAGTATGAAACAGATCTATCAAAGTAAGTCACCAATAGTTGCACTATACCTCAGTATGAAACAGATCCATCAAAGCAAGTTGCACTATACCTCAGTATGAAACAAATCCATCAAAGTAAGTCACCAATAGTTGCACTATACCTCAGTATGAAATAGATCCATCAAAGCAAGTCACCAATAGTTGCACTATACCTCAGTATGAAATAGATCCATCAAAGCAAGTCACCAATAGTTGCACTATACCTCAGTATGAAACAGATCCATCAAAGCAAGTCACCAATAGTTACACTATACCTCAGTATGAAACAAATCCATCAAAGTAAGTCACCAATAGTTGCACTATACCTCAGTATAAAACAGATCTATCAAAGTAAGTCACCAATAGTTGCACTATACCTCAGTATGAAATAGATCCATCAAAGCAAGTCACCAATAGTTGCACTATACCTCAGTATGAAATAGATCCATCAAAGCAAGTCACCAATAGTTGCACTATACCTCAGTATGAAATAGATCCATCAAAGCAAGTCACCAATAGTTGCACTATACCTCAGTATGAAACAGATCAATCAAAGCAAGTCACCAATAGTTGCACTATACCTCAGTATGAAATAGATCCATCAAAGCAAGTCACCAATAGTTGCACTATACCTCAGTATGAAACAGATCAATCAAAGCAAGTCACCAATAGTTGCACTATACCTCAGTATGAAACATATCCATCAAAGCAAGTCACCAATAGTTGCACTAAACCTAAGTATGAAACCGATCCATCAAAGAAAGTCACCAATAGTTGCACTATACCTCAGTATGAAACAGATCCATCAAAGCAAGTTGAACTATACCTCAGTATGAAACAAATCCATCAAAGCAAGTCACCAATAGTTGCACTATACCTCAGTATGAAACAAATCCATCAAAGTAAGTCACCAATAGTTGCACTATACCTCAGTATGAAACAGATCTATCAAAGTAAGTCACCAATACTTGCACTATACCTCAGTATGAAACAGATCCATCAAAGCAAGTTGCACTATACCTCAGTATGAAACAGATCCATCAAAGCATGTCACCGATAGTTTCACTATATCTCAGTATGAAACAGATCCATCAAAGCATGTCACCGATAGTTTCACTATATCTCAGTATGAAACAGATCCATCAAAGCAAGTCACCGATAGTTTCACTATACCTCAGTATGAAACAGATCCATCAAAGCATGTCACCGATAGTTTCACTATATCTCAGTATGAAACAGATCCATCAAAGCATGTCACCGATAGTTTCACTATACCTCAGTATGAAACCGATCCATCAAAGCAAGTCACCAATAGTTTCACTATACCTCAGTATGAAACAGATCCATCAAAGCAAGTCACCAATAGTTACACTATACCTCAGTATGAAACAGATCCATCAAAGCAAGTCACCAATAGTTACACTATACCTCAGTATGAAACAAATCCATCAAAGCAAGTCACCAATAGTTGCACTATACCTCAGTATGAAACAAATCCATCAAAGTAAGTCACCAATAGTTGCACTATACCTCAGTATGAAACAAATCCATCAAAGCAAGTCACCAATAGTTGCACTATACCTCAGTATGAAACAGATCCATCAAAGTAAGTCAACAATAGTTACACTATACCTCAGTATGAAACAAATCCATCAAAGCAAGTCACCAATAGTTGCACTATACCTCAGTATGAAACAGATCCATCAAAGCAAGTCACCAATAGTTGCACTATACCTCAGTATGAAACAAATCCATTAAAGCAAGTCACCAATAGTTGCACTATACCTCAGTATGAAACAAATCCATCAAAGCAAGTCACCAATAGTTGCACTATACCTCAGTATGAAACAAATCCATCAAAGCAAGTCACCAATAGTTGCAACATACCTCAGTATGAAACAGATCCATCAAAGCAAGTCACCAATAGTTACACTATACCTCAGTATGAAACAGATCCATCAAAGCAAGTTACCAATAGTTGCACTATACCTCAGTATGAAACAAATCCATCAAAGTAAGTCACCAATACTTGCACTATACCTCAGTATGAAACAGATCCATCAAAGCAAGTCACCAATAGTTACACTATACCCCAGTATGAAAAAGATCCATCAAAGCAAGTCACCAATAGTTGCACTATACCTCAGTATGAAACAAATCCATCAAAGCAAGTCACCAATAGTTGCAACATACCTCAGTATGAAACAGATCAATCAAAGCAAGTCACCAATAGTTGCACTATACCTCAGTATGAAACAAATCCATCAAAGCAAGTTGCACTATACCTCAGTATGAAACAAATCCATCAAAGCAAGTCACCAATAGTTGCACTATACCTCAGTATGAAACAGATCCATCAAAGCAAGTCACCAATAGTTACACTATACTCCAGTATGAAAAAGATCCATCAAAGCAAGTCACCAATAGTTGCACTATAGCTCAGCATGAAACAAATCCATCAAAGCAAGTCACCAATAGTTGCACTATACCTCAGTATGAAACAAATCCATCAAAGCAAGTCACCAATAGTAGCACTATACATGAGTATGCAACTGTTCAAGGTATCCACAAAAGTTATTAGGGAACACCACTGTTATCTACCAACCCCACAAGACTTTTAAACCCAATTATATGTCTTCTTATAAATCAAGATGTGTAAACATGTTTTTCAAACACCCTGCATATGTCAATCTAGGATCAGTTCCAAACTGTAGAAAGTTCTACATCATCGTGTAATGATGATGTGTTGCTGTATTTGACAGTTTAATGAGACTTCACAATAATTTGGTCTCCATGGACTAACATAACATAAGCTTTGACCCATTAGGGTCATGTAGGTGCATTGATGGAAGCACTAGCACATAAAACCTGCCATCTTTCTCTGTCTTCTGCTTGATGAATAACTGTATGATAACTTAGTCCTGTCCATTTCTTGATGTCATTTTCAAGTTCTTCTTTGCCATCCTCTTCTTCGACTACTCCCCAATGTTCCTTGAAGTACAGTCTTTGCAATTGAATCATGTCTCACCATGTGCCCAAAACAAACTAGCTTGCGATGTTTCACCACTGCCAAGAGAGGCTCCTGATGTCCTGCAAATTTGTATATTTTGTCTCTGACATATTTATTAGTTTTGTGTTCTAAATAACGAATTCGTAGAATGCGTCTGTAGCATTTACAATCCAAAGCCTGAATCCTCCTTTCCATTTCTACAGTGAGAGTCCAACTCTCACACCCATATAAGAAAACAGATAACTCCTGTGATTTGTAAATACTGATCTTGACTGCGATGCTGATTTTGCTCTTCCACATTGTATTCAGCTGTGACATCGTGGCTAAGTTTAGTTCGCAATTAATGAAACAACATTCTTGCAAGAGACGTTCAGCTGCTGTTTTTTGTTTGGCCACTAACTTTAGCCTGAGTGGCTGTCAAGTCTGTAGTTAGTAAAAGTAAGAAACGGACCCTTTTTACACCAGCAGTGAATCTGGCACATGATGCTAGATGTAAATTTCTACAGACTTATCCGTAATCCACACTTGTGGGTGATGTGGTCAACATACACAAGTTGGCTTTATCGCAAGACATTTTCTGGTACCTATTTTAAGCTGGGTCAATCTGGATGTTTTAGGTCTGTTTATCCAAAATATAAAGCAGTTAAAAAAATATATCTGACACAGTTTGTCAAACATATTTAGTTGTTTGTAAAAAAACTATTTCTTCTTTAGCGTTTACCAGATGTAAACTCAGCCAAAATGTCTTGGTTTTATGTCCACTTCTGGACTTTGGTCCTGTTCTAGAACTCTGAGTTTTGCATGCACATCTGTTTTTAAAGATCTGACTTATCTGTATGCAGGGACTTCTGGTTCCTCGCCTCTAAGACAGACGCACTCCAACATTAAAGGAAACATCCCTAAGCAGTCAAGCGTTACGACAGGCTTGCAGATAAAAACCACCTGAGACTGTCAAATACTATTCAACAGCTTGTATAAATATTAGAGACATTTTTCAAAATTACTGAACAGGTTTTTTTTAAAAATATTTGAGATGATTTGTACAAAAAAATATTTCAATTACCTCTAAAATGTACCTATTATAATGGCTACTGACCTTTCCTCTGTACAAAGCCTTGTAAACTGATCCAAACCCCCCATCTCCACACAGGTTTTCTGGACTGAGGAGAGACAAGTATTTGTGTGATTAAAATTACAAATGTAATCACTGGTGTCAGGGCAAAAGAGAAGGAATAAGGAATAAAAGAGAATTAGAGGCAAAGAAAAAAAAGACCAATACAGGGAGAAAATAAGCTGGCAATAAGAGAAGACAGCCTGATATGAAATGGTTGAAGGAAGGTGTAAAACCATTTCTGTACACTTTCTAATGCATTGTGCAAGTTGATCTCCATTTCTCTAAAAGATATAAACTGGTTGAAGGGAGACGTAAGGATCTTATCTGAGCTCTATCTAATGCCTTGTGCAAGTTGTTCTTCATTTCTCTAAGGCTGTTCTTGATGACGACATTCCATCATTTGTGTACACTTCCCTTTGCCTGAGTTCACGATACCTCTTCAACATAATTTGATTAGCAGTTGATAAGAGGGCATTCTCACCAGAGTGGCCAAACAATCTTATCTGCTATATTTTGACTACTCTCATTCCAGGAAATGTTTACTTCAACACTTCATATCTCAAAGTATCACTATTTGAGATATCACCATTTGAGAGTAAAATGGCATGAAACAAGGAGGCAGATCAACTTTAGCGCGCGCGCGCACAACCACCCACCCACCACTATTTCACATCTGAAAAACACTAATAACTAGCAGGTCCACACTTGAAAAAACACTAATAAGTTTCTTAATCAGCACACCTGACAGAAACACCAATCAATAGATAACCCCACAATCAACCTGCATAAATGGTTACCTTTCCCTGAAATCAAACTGATCCATGTCCAGATGAAAGTGAGGCTCAACATCTGCCAGCATCACATCTGGGGCCTGCAGACACACACAGACAGGTTATTTACCTAGCAACACTGGAAGAGTACTGTCTTCAAAAAGGTGACCAACTACCACTGCACTGACTGGGCAAGGGTGTTATAACTCAGATCACTTATTAATGTGTGAGACAAATTTTATATTACAAATGTTATTAGGAAAAGACACTGTTTTCAGTCCCTAATGATGCTTGAAACTTGTCGTGATTTCTACTGCACTCAGTCTTTCTCGAGCTCATATCTCCTTCCTCCTTCCACGTTTCTTTTTTGATAGCAAATTTTTTTGCGAGTTTCTTGTAAAAAAGTAAAGTAAAAGGACCCTTTTTCATGTCTTTAGGAGTATAGGGCACATAGGGCTAGGTCTATATTTTAAAGACCAATCGGCACAAGATGGGTGGTAATTTCAGAGACCGACCGCCTGGAAAATGGAATCCAAAATTGACACCACCACCACCAGCGGTAAGAAATACCACCCGACCATCCCCACCTGGGAGCTTAAAACACCATACACCGACGAAAGCCTCGCCCACGTGATAGACAGAAACCAGGACATACTCGATGCAAGGTCGAGAGTCGAACAGTACATCCGTGACGCAGAAATAGACACAATGATCACATACACAGACGGCTCAAAAACCAGCACAGGAGAAGTCAGGGCAGAAGTTTACATACCGGCCTGGAAATCAACACATGAATACAAACTCACTAACGATATGGCAGTCTCCTCAGCTGAGCTGGTAGAAATTCTAAAAGCACTGGAGCTAGCCTGCGAACGGCCCCCTATAAAACTCCTAATCCTTACCGACTCACTGTCAGCTGTAAAAGCACTGAAAGACTTATCGAAAGTGAGCAGACAAGACATTAAAGAATAAATTCTGACCACTTCAACCAGACTCAGATTATGATATTCCAAATTACCATTAGTTGGATCCCAGCACACATAGGCATTGAAGGCAATGAAGCAGCAGACAGAGCAGCGAAAAGGGGCACCTTCAGCCCCAACACAGTATTCGCGGGACTGGGTAAAACTTAACTTAAAGCGGCAATTAAAAGCAAAATGTGTAGAGAATGGACCCAGGAGTGGTCATCCAGCAACAAAGGCAGAGCAGCCTACAAACTACTCAACAAACCCAGTTTCAAGAATCAAGTGACTAAACTGACCAAAATTCCGGCCATTCAAAAACTGTGGAAGATGCGACTAGGGTGTTGGCCAGACCGATTCCGCAATCCTGTGTGCGAGGAATGCAGGGCCCCTAACTCCATGGAGCACTTCTTACTAACTTGTAACCACCACGAAATAGAGAGACAAGAGCTCGTGCTGCACTTCAGAGCCACAAAGCAACCAATGACAATTGAAAACTGCTTCAGTGTAAGCTGCGACGACAAGGTCCAGCGACTTGTGAAGCAGTTTATATCCAGAACTGGGAAAGCGATCTGAGAGCCACCCCTCATCAATGATGTGACTGACCAGATCCAGCGAGTACCAGCACCCTCAGCAGAGCCAGCTATCCCTCACTCTCACTCTACCGACCTCACTGTATGTCCTCTAAAAAGCATTCCTGCAATTCTACCTTTGCTAATTCCACTCCTTATCTACCACAGGCGAATAACACAGACTAAAACAAACCAATTAACATACATTTCTTTTAGTGTATTTTCAGAAAGATAAAAACGACGGAACCCACCAAAGGCCACCCGACGCTCCGAGGCAAACCAGCTAAAAGGGCATAGCACACGAAGGGAGCCAGCCCTCGTGGATTCCAGTCTATTATGCATTTCATTTTTTACCTCCCGCGCCCCTCCCCACATATGTTTAAAATGTAAATCAGTTTATTTTCAGTTAACAAATAACGGAACACACCAAAGGCCACCAGACGCTCTGAGGCAAGCCAGCTAAAAGGGCATAGCACAAGAAGGGGACCAGCTCTCGTGGATTCCAGTCTATTTAAGGGACCTCTTTATCAATCTAGCAAGCTATTTCTCTCCATCTTCCGACCTAACTATAAAATATCTTGGCACCTTCGGGTGCTCAAATTTTTTTGCAAATCTTTGTTACCTCCTCTTCATATTAAAAAAAAAACTAAAAAAAAAAACGGCTGCGCACAACAAGTAGATTGTGACAGTCGTCCTGATGGGTGCCTTGTGTGGCACATTCAATCTGCGGAACTGTTTGCTTCGCGGTTGTGTGACTGAGGACTGACTTGGTGCTCGTACAGATGAACAGTGCAACAGGAGCTAGCGGACAGCTAACTAAAAAAGGGAACCAGGACCCATGAAACCAGAACTTAGGCAACAAAAGAACAAACTCAGGTGTAACTGCTCACCACAAAGGGAAATAACCAAAATAAGGTAGCAAAGGAACCGTCCTTGATAAAGCAGGCCATCAGGCTGCTAAAAAAAGGACTAAGCTTGGAATTTTTGTTTGATTTTATACGATATGAAGATGGGTGATGTGGTCAGCATCACGCCAGCCGCCTTTATTTGCCGGGACTGCACCTGGTACCCACTCAAGGCTGGGTAGACCTGGGAGCCAATGTCATTTTTGAAAAAAGTCTGGCTCTGCCAGGGAGAGAACCTACGACCTTCCAATCCGCGGCGAGCGTTGAGTTTCTTGTATCTGATTAAAACAATTGCCTTCAAGAGCTCCTCTCTGACTCCAGCTTGCTCCTACAATCTCACACCTGAGACAATCTTTTCCCTAAAAATCTCCCATCTTGCTCCTAGAATCTTACAGCTGAGACATCACCTCGCCCTACCACCCCTTCTACCTAACAACCCCTTCAGTCTATAACCTCTTTCATGCAACAGCACCTATAGCAAAACAGCACCCACCAGTTTCCCCAGATCAACCATCCCCTGATGTTCTGGGCAGAAAATTTCCGTGTGGTTCTCAGATGCCTTCAGCAGATCTTCAAATCTGAAGCTGTACAGCTGAGGACCTGCACCAAAAAGTACAAAGAGGTGAAATTATGTTTGTACAGGGACAATCTTGCACAACTCATCACGGTAATGAGAACATGTACAGTGAATAAATGTGATGAAAAACATTAGGAGACATTTGAGACAAATTACCAGAAAATGATAAGAATCAACTGGATGTCTTATTTTTTTTTATTGTGCTCAACCAGAATTGTTTCTGTCCCAAACAATGCACTATGTATAGAGGCTAACACTCACCTAGATAGGTCATTTGATGTCTTTTATATATTTATACATCTTGAGTCGAGTCAGGCAAACTCATTCAACCCAACAATACAAGTCACCCACAATGTGCCATGTATTTGGACCCTGTGGGTGCTGAGCTGTATAGGACAAATGGTTCTATCAGATTACTGATTACAATGTAGCCAACTGATTTCTGTAAACATACTCACCAGGACACATGGTACAGGGTACATGTTTTTCCAAGAGCTCCCTACCAAGCATAGGATCAATAGTGGTGAGACCAGGGTACCACTCATCCACCAATGAGTCCACATGATCCACAAGATATCCCATCAGTCTGGAAGCACCAGAAGCAGAAAGATTATTACATGCAGATCTTCAAATGTCTGTCTGGAATTTAACTTTTCAACCTTGTCTGTAACCTTGCTTATAACCTATTCACTTTCCATTAGTCCCAACTCAACTCAACACCTATGTAATCATATGGCGAATGCTTGTGGCCAGAGAAACAATATAAAACATTAACAAAAACTGCCTGATTGGCACTCACAGAAAAAAAAAATATATACTCTCTTTAATTAGAGACATCTAGAGGTGTCCTAGTTGGTCATGCATCTAAGTACACTTGCATCTAAGTACACTTGTTCCTGCAGTGAGGTGCTGTCATTTGAAGGTGATAAGTTTAATTCCTGATATAATATCTATAGCTTTTGGTTCTTATTCTGTCTAGTGTGTCCATCTTTCGACTTCTTTCTGTGAGCGTGGATCAATACATGTCCATTTGTTTTTTATATAAACTATATCATTGATGTAAATCTATTGATCAGATGTTATACCCAATACACTTAAAATGTTAACTGTATAATCATATATACATACATGTTTCTCTGTGAGTGTTTTGTTGTTGTTTGTGTGGGTGCATGTCTGTGTCACAGATGTTGCTCCAGTTACCTCATGTGAAGGGCAGAATGCAAGACAGACCAGTGTGCCAGAATGGATAAGACCAGACTTCTTCATCAAGCCCCCATATGGACACCGGAAGGGAAGAGAAAACGAGGAAGACCAAGAGACTATGTAGAACCATCGTCAGGGAAGGCTCAACCATGGGCCTAACAAACACCAAAGAACTATGACCTCTGCCCGATACACTGCCCTCGGCCAAAGAGAAAAGACTAACTAATTAACTAACTTCAAATTTTAGAAATAATCCTTATACTGAAATCCATGCTTCTCTCATATTTAAAGGAGAATGAAATAAGTGAAGGGGTGGCTGAGAAATACAGAGAGAGAGAGAGAGAGAGAGAGAGACAGAGAGAGAGACAGACAGAAACAGAGAGACAGTGAGAAAGACACAGAGAGAGACAAAGAAAGGCACACATAGAGAGAGAGACAGACACACAGAAAGACACACACACACACAGAGAAGTAAACCTATTCTTGGTCATCACCCTCAAGACAGAGCAAGATGACAAACACAACTGACCTGCTGCCATGAGCTGTGTTACAGACTGTTAGGTGAATCTCTTCATGGTCACTCTTGTGGCTGTCCACCAGAAAAAATGCCGTCTGTGGGGGGAGGGTATATCAGATGTAGAAACAAACTCTGCTCAGAAAGACTATCATCATCATGCAGCAGTCATTGACAGAACTTGCTCCCATCACAGCATGTCTGGAAGGCAACAGGTCCCTCACCAGCACTCCCACCTCATGCACTTTCATGCCCAAGGTGTCTCTTATGTCCTGTGCATATCTTCATTATTGTTGGTTCCAGTGCCTTTTACCAGGGACTATGCTCCCCCCCCCCCCCTAACCTTTACTGTTCTCTCCAAATATGGCCAGTATTTCAGTCAGAACGTTTGGCATTTCATATGCTCTAAATCAGTGTTTCCCAACCTTTCTTGTGCTATACCCCACTGAAGCCTTTCTAAAATTATCTCCGCCCTATGTAACTTAGATGAGTCCACTTTCAAAATACCCCCCTGCTTGTCCCCAATAATCAAATTGGGGGGTGCAGGCCCAAGTTTGGAACCAATGCTCTAAATCATCTTACGCCAATAGTGTCTTTCTTCTGCTATTTTTGTTGTTGCACCTTTAATGTTCTTCCAATTATAACTCTGTCTATTCCTTCCCCCATGATTTTGAGTTCTCTTTATCTATAATAAAGTCTTATTTCATCTTATAGTTATTAAAAGCAGAGGGAGGGCAGTCCAAATGGTCTACATCAATTCACTGAAGACAAACTATCACTGGGCAGCTCAATGAGGTGGGAGGGTAAAATAGACACAGAAGCAATCAAACATTTCAGCCATAGCCTTTATCGTTGACTGACTGGCACCTTTCCGTCTTTCCAGACAAGAGTGTTATTTTGCGCAATGAGGAGGCATGAGACTCACAGCCCATGGTGATGGTGAGTGTTACTAGCAAGACCTGCCCGTGTCAAGAAAAGTCTTCCACAATGATAGCATGGGATTTCAGGACCATTGTTGTCAACATTTGTGTTTAATCCGTTGCTTTTCAGACACTAAGCTCTCATCCTTTCTGCAATAATTTCTTCCTTCACTCTCATTCCCTTCCTGCTATGCCGTTTTAACACAACACGGTTCATGACATTTTGTTACCATGAGTCCACCTCAATACCTGTATCATTCATGTCCCACTTGCACACATCTTTATTTCGCAGTAGAGGTCCGCCTTGACATCTTCTTTCTGTCTTTAATTCACCATAAAGGATATCCTTAGGGACTCTGCCATCCTCCATTCTCCAGGTGTGACCCAGCCACCTCAGCCTTCGTAAAGGAAAAGACCTGCTCTTTCCAGTACATTAGTGTTAGTGATTTTGTCCTGCCCCTTAATGCCAAATATTCTTCTTAGGCATCGCATGTGAAAGCTATTAAGCCGTCTCTCTTGGCGCAAATAGGTTGACCTAGTTTTACTGCCATAAAGCAGAGTGCTGAGAACACAAGCCTGATAGACAAGGGTTTTTGTTTTAATTGTGAGCTTTCTGTTCTCCCAAACTCTCTTCGTCAGTCTGCTCATTGTTGTTGCTGCCTTACCTATCCTGATGTTGATTTATTGGTCCCGCGATAGTTTACTATTCACTGTGGAACCCAGATAGGTAAAATGGTCTACTGTCTCAAGCTCTTCACCGTCAATGTAGACTGTAGGTCTGTTATTAACACCTTGCACCATAACCTTTGTCTTCTTTTTAATTGAGTGAGTGGAGTGGAGTGGACTGAGGCTGCTGATAAAGACTATGGCAAAATGTTCAAATATTTCTGTGTGTGCTTTTCACAACTCTCTCACTCAACTTTCTAGTCAAAGTCTGTGCTCAGTGAACTCTTTCAGGTCATCAGCGCCTATGCCACCTGACAAGGCACATGATGATAATCTAAATTAAAGTAACAAGTAAAGGACATTTTTTACTCATATAATGCTACAGTTATATATTCAGACCAATCAACTCTTGGCAGTGGTGTGATCAGCACCCCACCAGCAATCTTTACTTCCCAGGACATTTTCTGGTACCCATTTTAGGCTGGTTAGTCTCATGTGCAGATCAAAATAAGTAAGAGCTGTGTACTATATACCTGAGACAGACATAGGCATCCAGTTTTCAGCATCTGACATCTTGTTGGACTCTAATAACAGCAGAAGGCTTTTCTCTACGCTCATGCCAGTCTTCGTTTCCAGAGGTTCCATGTTAGAGGCAAACAGAACAGCAGAACAGATTACCCCCCCTCCCAGCAGGCAGGTCATAGAAGACAAACAATTATGGGTGTTTCTTTAAAGTCACAGTGCATCTGCCTGAGAGGTGAAGAACCAATAGCCTGCATACAAATAAGCTAGATTTGTAAAATGGATGTGAATGTAAAAACTCAAAATCTAGAACAAAGTCCAAAGTAGATGAAAAATAGAACTTTCTGCCAAAAGTTACACCTGAATGTTAAATGTTGTTGAATGTTGTTGAATGTTGAATTAAGAATCAACATCATAGCACTCGGTGTACTCCAATAGGTGCTCCGTCCCCATTTTCGGCAGCAAACGAAGAGTTCCAATTCCGATGGCACCAGGAACTGTCTGATTGTATATCCGTCTCACCTTTCCTTTGAGTGTTAGGCATCAGACAGATCCCCTGGCAACTCCTCGTAACGCCTTTCTCCTCAGACCGTAATGATCTATTTGCGCTTCCACATTGTTCACTCACTCTCAGAACGCTCTTACAACATCTAGCTTGTAATACATCAGTTCACCACCAAGTGGTGCAGAACTGGCAGGTCTATCTGCCTGCTCATTTCCCAACACACTGGCATAACGTGGAGAGAATATCCAAAGGATGTTAACTACCCGGGACCTCTGAAGTAATGCTTGCCACTCTGCACAGAGCATACTTGTCTACACTTTTCTCAAGATGCTCTGTGAGCCAGTTATAATCATAGCAAGTTACACCTGGTGAAACCTAAGCAGAAGCAAAAGAAGAGCTCTGGCTGCCCTGCCACAGAAATGCCTTATCTACCAGAATCATGATTTGTAAATGTTGAAATCAATTACCTGGCTCCATTTGACAAATATTCCTTCCTTCCAAAACTGAACTTGGGGCTTTTCTTGTAGACAGAGCATAGTCTGAAATTATGAACATATATCATAAAACATGCAAGGTAAATAATTAATAAAATTAAAATAATTACTGTCTACTACAGTAGTACACTGGATACTTTCTTGCTGGCTCAAAGGTCTTGGTTTCAAATCTGCATTAGATAGATTTGTATAAAAGACTTTAGCTCCCAAGCAGGGTTGCCGAAATTGGTACTTTCATACAAATTTTGGCTATCCTCCGAATAATGGCCCAAATTATCGAGGCCAAAAATATACCCTAACAGAGCCTCAGTCACATGTAAATTGCGGACTTCCGGCGACTACCGCCACCGCCTAGAGTATCTCCCACGTCGCTATTCTTCTGTAAAATGGAATTTTAAGTTTTCTTCTGTGAAACAAAATTTCTGAGGAAAGAAACTGTTTTGTTTATTCATTAATTGTCTAAGATTTGCAACTATATGTTGAAACAGCCTCTGTATAGCGTACACACTCTCTTTTTTTTCCAGTCTCCCATGCCCTCTGGCGGAACGCAGGACAAGAACATAGTCCTGGTCTGTGATTCTGGTGATGGTATCCATGACCATCTACGCTCATCAGCTCAACATTTGATGATGATAACAAAGACGCTGCATAATGTACATACCTCAGCAAACTTGCTCTCCGAGAAGACAATCAGCCTGGTCAGCAGGCGGGACCAGAATCCGATGGGTGTGTGCGGCATGACGTAGCACCGGATCACCAGCTCTGTGGTAAAGAATTCTAACATCGTTAGTCACCAGTCCGAAATATAAAATAAGGGAGATTTTGTGGCAAAGTAGTCAGCCCATTTGCTTCGTGCTCTGAAGGCTGTAGGGTCGATTCATAGACTGCACAGTTCGATTTGCAAGTGCAGATTTTACTTAAATCCATGGGAGGGGGGGGGGGGGTTGTTGTGTGACCACTGCAGCTATGGAGTTAATGCTTTGTGTGATGCTTTAGGCAGACAGCTAATCATTCTGCAGAAAGAGAGACTGAGCCATATGGGATTAAATGCTGGTGCACTGAAGTTGATCCTCGTGACTTCTAACTTAACTTTAATATACAATTTGTTTTCTGCACATGACTTCTAAAATGTTTGACACATAAACAATTATGCTGTAAAGCAGTGAGTTAACATTCATTTCCCATTACCTTCTTACATACCAAACTTTGAAAAACTTCAGTGAAATCTCATGAAAAAAAATGCTATGACCTGATTTTAAACAGGGAGGCATGGCAGCGTAGTGGTCAGGTGCTTGCTGTCTGCCCAAAGCTCTTGGGTTTAAATCCACAAAAAGGCAAAACTTTGAAGAACTTCAGTGAATTCTCATGAAAAAAATGCAATGACCTGATTTTAAAGGCATGAAAGCGTAGTGGTCAAGTGCTTGCTGTCTGCCCAAAGCTCTTGGGTTTAAATCCACATAAAGGCAAAACTTTGAAGAACTTCAGTGAAATTCTCATGAAAAAATGCAATGACCTGATTTTAAACGGGAAGGCATGAAAGCGTAGTGGTCAAGTGCTTGCTGTCTGCCCAAAGCTCTTGGGTTCAAATGCACATTAAGACAGTTAATTTCTTTCAGAATCATCTCTAGCTACCCAAGCTGAAACAACACAAAATGGCTACCAGGTACAGGTAATGTTCCACAAAGTGAAGATATTGACCACATCTCTCATCCAGTGCTGACTGGTCCATACAAATATGATTCCAGCATCATATGCCCTATATGCCAATGGTGTAAAGAGAGTCCTTTCCCTGTCAGGTTTTTAATCAACCAAGCTGGCAACAACCAGAACCATATTTAAGCGTGTGCAACATGTATAGCTATAGAGGGCGGTAACATTTCTGGGGGCTGCTAAAATTTAAGGGGGTAAAATATAACTAGTAGTATTAAAATGTTTATGGTTTTATTGCTTTTATCATTCTTCTTCTTCTTCTTCTTCGCGTTCACCGGCTGTAAACTCCAGCGGAAAGTTCTGGTTGTTCGTCCACTTCGGGACTGCAGTCCTGTTCTAGAACCTGAGGGTTGCGTGTGCATCCGTTTTACAGATCTGTATGCAGACTGTTGGTTCCTTGCCTCTCAGGCAGATGCACTCGGACGTCAAAGGAAGCTCCCAATTAGTCGACTCTTACGACATGTTTTTGGGTAGACAGTGGGTCAATTCTTATTTTTCCCATAGTAGGGCTGCGGAACCCACACGTTTTTTTTTTTTTTTATCATTCTGAAACTCACATTAGATTTAGCATTCTGGCACAAAAATAGCATGGTGAAAGTGATGTTCACGATTAGCTGAGGAAAAGGAGGGGGCATAAAATAAATGACTGCACAGGGGCATCATAGTAAAGTAAAGATCTCTTTTCATGCCTTTAGGCGCATTGGGCATATGGGACCAAATCGGCACTATGTGGGTAATGTAGTCAGCATTATGCCGGCTGCCTTTACTTCCCCAGGACACACATCCTGGGACCCGTTTTAGACTGGGTCGACCTGCGACGCCCCATACCATGATAATAATCCACGCAGCCAGCAGTGGGTTTCATATGCAGTATGTCAGAATTACGAGGGACTCTCAACGCCTAAGCCATGGACGCCGTACAAGGGCATCATACATCCTTAATGTGGCCCTGGTAGCAACTACCTACATTTTTGTCCGTTCATATAACCTCCTTCTGAAACTACTGTGGCAGATTTCCAATGTCTGTCACAGCAGTTACTTGGTTTAATCCTCGGGAGAGACAGGATTATGTTTTAGCAACAGAATAGTCATGGGTTCAATCCAGCCTCTAGAGGAAAGGCAAGACAGACATACAATCTGACTGTTGCTGGTCCCATCAGAGTTTGATCTCTGCACTGGCTGCTGGCAATGTGGACCTTGCACTTATGGGAATTTTATGAATGCTGTGGTGTCAATTCTTAACTTAACTCAACTCTAGCCTCATAAAAATGGGTTCAAACAGCTTTCCCAATTTTATGGGAATTGATTCAGAAATGAGAAGTAGAACTCACTCCCTCCCATCATAAGCTGTCACCTAATACAGACAAAGGCCTAACTCTTCACGGCCAAAGGCAGAAGAGACTATTTTAACTTTATACTTATTTTGAAAGTGTGGGTCTGTATTCTGTGTCTCCTCACATGGGTTCTGGAACCCCATTTTTGGGAAAAAAGAATAGACCCACTAGCCCCCAACTCCAAATAAGCGTGTCAAAGTGCAAATACCTGAGACGTGAGGAGCCAACAGTTTGCATACAAATAAGCTAGATCTGTAAAACAGATGTCAATACAAAACTCAAGTTCTGAAACAAGACCAAAGTTCAGGAGTGGACAAATAACCAGGCCTCTCAGGGAGAGTTTACAGCACGTGAATGCGAAGATGAGGAAGTATTCTTTTACTTTCTATCAAAACCTACCTCTGCGATCTGGAACTGGCATCTCAATGTTGGGTTTTCTATGTGGCAGTCGGCAGGGTATGAGAAGCTCTTCTTCATTTCTTGGCAATGCAATCTCAAATCTACACAGTGATTCAGAGAGAGAACATGAGGAGAAACAAAGTGATTCAGAGAGAGAACATCAGGAGAAACAAAGTGATTCAGAGAGAGAACATGAGGAGAAACAAAGTGATTCAGAGAGAGAACATCAGGAGAAACAAAGTGATTCAGAGACAGAACATGAGAAGAAACAAAGCGATTCAGAGAGAGAACATCAGGAGAAACAAAGTGATTCAAAGAGAGAGAACATGAGGAGAAACAAAGTGATTCAGAGAGAGAACATCAGGAGAAACAAAGTGATTCAGAGAGAGAACATGAGGAGAAACAAAGTGATTCAAAGAGAGAACATGAGGAGAAAGAAAGTGATTCAGAGAGAGAGAGAACATCAGGAGAAACAAAGTGATTCAGAGATAGAACATGATGAGAACTTTCATCTGTTTACAGCCCTATCACAAATGCTCTGTGTTTTAAAACATAACAGTACCATTATATATCAATTAATCATCCATAGTGTGGCTCTGTGGCATACAGGTTAGTGAAATCATTTCACAAGGCAATGCTCAATGTTTACCAAGGTACAATTCTCATGGTGGATGGTGTTAAAACCAGTACTTGTGGCTTTCAGACATTGGTAAAAGAGTCACACTGTGGAAGAGACTGGAGCCTCACAACACAATATTCTCAAAATTAGCAACTGAAACTAACAACTATTCTTCTACATCTCACTCCCAAGTCTATGTAGTTAAGCTGTTTGCCTCATACAATGAATGTTGTAGGCTTGCATCCTAACCCCATGCTTTGATTTGAGAGTGCAGGTGTGTTAAAGACACCAAGTGTCCTCACTGTAGCAACAGTTTTTTGCTGTACTCTAAGCAGGTTAACACCAGCCACTGATTTCAGAGCCGACATCACAGCACTCAGGACACTCCCATAAATGCTCCTTCTCCATCTTACGCAGCCAAGCAAAGAGTTCCAGTTTTGATGGTGCCAGTAGGAGTCTGACTGCATGTCTGTCCTGCCAGTCCCCTGAGTCCAGAGTATTGGCGAGACTGATCCCCTGGTCCCTCCCCTCCTGCCCTATTCACTTCAGATCATATGATCTATTTGTGCCTCAGCAATGTTTACTCTCTCCCAAAGGGCCTTAATAACATCTAGCTTGTTATGCCTAAATTTACAACCAAGTGGTGCAGAACCGGTCAATGTGTCTGCCTGTTTATTTTCCAACACACCTGCATAACCTGGAGAAAATATCTAAAGGACCAGCCACTCTGCAGAGAGACTAATTTAAATGAGGTAAACTGAAGTTAATCCTCTCATTTTTAAAATCTAAAATTTTCAAAGACAAAATGAATCGGATATTTGAAGAAGAAAAAAAGTGACTGACTTTTCTAACAGATGAAGGTAATGGGGGATCAGTGTTGAAGGAAATGAGAAACTGTTGTGTCCAGACATCTCCTTGCCTGTAAACAACAGATGTACTGAGGACCTCTTCATCACCTGAAAGTTAATAAAACAGCAATTATGACAAAGTTGATTATAGAATCATGCTTACCTGCAGGCCTGAAGGTTTTGAGTTCAAATACACACTTAAATTTTTTTTTAGCCTGACCTTGACTTCTGGATCAACCCAGCCTAAAATGGGTACCAGGTAATGTCCTGGGAAGCAAAGGCGGCTGGCCTGATGCTGACTACAAAAGTAGACTTGTATTTTTTACAGACCAATCGACACTTGATGGGTCTATGAAGAATACAGGTCTGGTACTATATACCCTATGTGCATCAGAATTACTTATACTACATAGTGCCAAAGATCAAGTACAGTAGGTCTGCCACATAAGAAGATGACCACAAATAGCTTTCAATAGAAAATAATACAAAACTGGATCACAAACAATCAGAAACACCAACTGTGTGCACTCAGTGAAGACCATTTCAGTAAAAGGCCCTTTTTCTTCCACTCAAATAAATTTCTCCCAGCAAGGGTGAGGATTCCCTTGTGTAGGTTCCTAGATACCATAAAAAGGGGAAGGTGGGGGGGGGGGGGGGGGGGGGGGGGAGGAGTGGCAGACCATGCTCTCTTAACAAGCATGTCACAAAGGGTGACTATAAAGAAGTTAGCTGAAATCAATTGTGCTGGGTCAAAAGATGCAGATCTTGCAACCTAGCTGTAAACCACAACACAATGTGCCAAAAACTTTTTTGGGGGGAAATCCTTTCACCCTGGTTACCTAGCAAAAAACATTGCCAAGATCCTGTAACTCCTGCATTTCAGGAATACTCAGAAAAAAATTCTATTAAAAACCCATTTTATATATGTCACAAGAAAAATAGCACAACATCAATTTACAGACACAACAGCAATAAAAACTGTACAGGCGAATGAGAGTAATCAACAAAAACAAATGCAGCAGTGAATAACCAGCTTAGGTTTCTCTGAACCTTGAATAACAACTTATGGTGTAACAATTACTTGACCCCATGATCAGATCACCTGGTAACCTCAGGCAAACAGGGACATTTCAGAATTTCTTTAAAAAAAAAAAAACGGCAATTTTTACATCACAAAGAAATCCCTTTAAATGCTGTTTCTTTTCATAATTCCTGCTGTATGGCAATTTTAATCATGTATCCATAACCTTTTGCCTCAGGTACTTTCAGTCATTTCTGACACAGAACATCATCTATGCCATGATGTCAAACTGCCCTGACTGTTCAGGTTAGGATGTTTATTTCTGCCTTTGATAAAAACCTCCATCGTCCTACAAAGGATTTAAACCTAGGTCTCCTGTATGAGATCCCAGCATTCTAACCATTTGGTCAGCGACTGCTCATGTAAAATGCCCTAAACTATAAATCAGAGAAAAATGATACAGACCCCATTCCTGTCAATGAAAGGATTGATCTGTGGCACAGTGACCACTTGGGCCATCATGCGGCACAACCAGCCAGGGTTGATGAAGTAGAAGTCTCGCATCTGAAGGGTGGACTCGTTGTAGTGCAGCAGGACACCACTTTCATGGAGGAAGTTCACAGCCTGGGGACAGACAACTTCACTCAGCAAACAAAACGAAGCCAGTCAGAGACCAGAGCTGAGCTTTGTTTAGTCAAGGACCAACATCACAGCCTGGGGACAGAGAACTTCACTCAGCAAACATAACGAAGCCAGTCCAGAGCTGATGTCAAGGACCAACTCTCAGAGAACTTTCAGCCTAACGAAGCTAATCAGATAGCACAGTTTTGTTTAGTCAAGAACCAACATCACAGCACTCACAATAATCCCATATGCGCTCTGTCTTCCTCTTCAGCAGCCCCGAAGATCTGATACCAATGTAACATGATCAATAAATTCACAAACACTGACTGGCATTTACAAAAGTAGGGGAAACTAAGATTACAACATTCAAATCTGGATGTGGTAACTCCACTTCTCATCATCACCATAAGTCGTGCTGACAAGTGTAGGAAGCCATGACATGCTTCTTTGAAAATAAGATCAGGTCTTACCTTAACTTTTGCTCCAAAAGACACTTTAGGTTTTATTTTCAGGGGGTGTCGTATTTTCTCATGTTAAAATATACATTACATTTATTTAACTTAAGAAAAAAAATATATCAACAAATCCACTTATTTAAACATTATGTATAATTAATCAGTAGGTTGGTGGTGTGTTACAAGTGACAAACGGAATCTGTCCATCTGGTTATCATATCGTATTGTATAAAATCAAACAAAAATTCCAAGCTTAGTCCTTTTTTGACGCTGATGGATGTTTTCAAGGATGGTTCCTTTGCTATCTTATTTATATATCTTCTTTGTAGGTAGGAATTTGTTCTATGCCTAACTGGTATGATGGGCCTTTTTTTAGTTGGCTATCCGCAGCTGTTGCACTGCTCATCAAATCCAAATTAGTCCTCAGTGAATAATATTAAACAATCAGTCCCGCTGTATAAATTAAGGCCCATACAGGGACGACTGTATCTTGTTGGTGTGTGTTTCAAATGATGTAAGGAGGTAACAAAGGTTTGCCAAAACTGGCTCATCTTAACTAGGGTTTTTATTGGGGAAAGGCTTAAATTATGAGCATCCTGAAAAATTATGCTAGGACTTTTTTTTTCTCCAGGAAACACTGTAGTTCACTATCTTATATGATCAACACAATTATGGATAAGTTCCGTGTTCTTGTCCCACCCCCATCCATGTAGCCAAGCAATTTAGGATGATGTTACATAACTAATGAGAATACTTAAAATGACTAGTGAGAACTTCCACAATAATAAGTAATGGAAGTACATATCTTTCTCTTCTTCAGCGATCTTTAATCGAGTGCTTAATCCACTATGGGCCAAAAACTGGGATGTCACGTCAAAGTCTTTTAGGTTTCCCTAAAGCTTAGTTGTCAGGCCTACTGGGTGTGGCCACATGTTGCTGCGCAGCTCCTCCAGGAGAGTGCATTTTCCCATGACATGTTATAGGCTCTGTTCAGCTTGAGGACACTGACAGAGAGCTGTCTGACTCCTAACTAATTTATATGAGTCTTTGTTGAGGCTGAAATGTCCAATGTGTAGGCAAAAACATGATCTTGCTCTGTTCTGTTTATATCACTGAAGAAATCTTTTTCATTGTTATAACCAGTGTTTGTTTTCTAATCTGTTTCTGACAGAACGCATGTGCTATTGCTGAATACTGGTGATATACCCACCTGCTTGAGTTCGTCATCTTCGTCTAGCCCCAAGTTCTCCATCTTGATGAGACGCACCAGCTGTGAGTGTGTCAGCACAGGAAAACTCTTCTCAATTTTCTTGGCCTCCTCATTCAGCAAATCAGCCAGTTTCTATAGAAATATTGTAACATTCACAGGTCTGAAGTTTAAATCCACACAATGCTAAACCTATGCAGTGGTAAACCTACACAATGCTAAACCTGTGCAATGTTAAACCTACACAATGCTAAACCCATGCAATGTTGAACTTAGTTAGTTAGTTAGTTAGTTATTCCTCTTGTGCCAAAGATGGCGCATAGGGCAGAGGTCATAGCTTTCCACGTCTGTCGGTTCGTTGCCACTTGATGTAGGTCTTGAGTGCGACTGAGACCTATGGTTGAGCTCTCTCTTGTGATGGTTCTACGGAGAGTTTCTTTTGGTCTTCCCTGTTTTCTTTTACCCTCTGGTGACCATATGAAGGCTTGGTGGGGAAGTCTCTGAATGTCCATTCTGAGTACGTGACCGATGTAATTCCAGCGACGCATTCTAAATAAATCAGACACATATTTTTGTTTTGTTTCTGTCTTATAGATGTATTGGACCTAAAGTCCGACCAGTGAACATTCAATAGCTTTCGGAGGCATCTATTCTCGAAGCGACTAGTTTCTTATCGATTGATACTGATGATTTCCAACTCTCACAACCATAAGTTAGCATGGGGATCACACAGGAATTGAAGACCTTAAGTTTCGTGTTGTTGCTGAGTGATCTTGACTTCCAAATGTTTGACAGTTTGTTAAAGGCACTTGATGCTAACGCGATTCGAGTCGTTATTTCTGATGTTGTATCTCCCGCAGAGGTTATCTTGCTCCCTAAGTATGTGAAGCTGGTGATTTTTTCAAGAACAATATCCTTTAGTTTGATGTCTTTCGACTCGTTGGTAAGATCGATGATTTTCGTTTTGACTGCGTTGACCTGAAGGCCGATTTGGCTTGAAATATTCTGGAGGCGGTCCATTTTTTCCTGAGCTTCTAGATGTGTTGTGCTCAGGAGTGCTAGGTCGTCAGCAAAGTCAAGATCTTCGAGAACTTTGTCGACCCATTTGATGCCTAGATGTGTGTCCTGTGTGCATTTGCGCATGACCCAATCGAGTGTTATTCTGAAAAGCATCGGTGACAAGACACATCCTTGTTTCACGCCTGTTTCTACTGGGAACCAATCAGAGTTACCAGATTCCGTTCTAACAAGGCAGCGGGAATCGGTGTAGAAGGCCTTTATAATATTGACATATTTATCTTGGAAACCATAGATTGAATATAACACCTTCTTTCCACTGTTGCGGTGGGGATTCATTTAGCCAAACATCATTGAATAGCTGTAGCAAATATTCTAAGGTGTTTTCGTCTGCTGCCTTTAACATTTCAGCTGAGATTTCATCGGCACCAGTACCCTTGTTCTTCTTTAGTTTTTTTATTGCTGATTTAAGTTCTAACATTGTGAATGGTTCACAGGTAGCATCTAGAGGTGGCATAGTTTCTTCTTCGTCTATGTTGGGAACAGTGTCGGGTTGTGGCCTATTTAATATTTCTCTGAAATGTTCTGCCCATCGTTGCTTTTGTTGTTCTTCAGATAATAATAATTTACCCTGTTTGTCTTTGATGGGTGCGTTTGCTGTAGGTGTATGGTTGCACAGCTGTTTCATGATGTGGAATACAGCTTTATTGTTCCCAGTTCTGGCAGCCGTTGCAGCATCGCAAGCTAGGTTGTGTATGAAATCTTGTTTATCTTTCCGTGCACTATGTTTCACTTCTTTATCTAGCAAGGTGTACCTTTGTTTGACTTTTTCATATACAGATGTTGAACTTACACAACGCTAAACCTATGTAAAGCTATAGCATACAAGCCTTAGGGGGCTGCGTTAGCACAGTGGATAAGAGGCTTGCTTTCAAATCCAGCTGCGACTCGCTGCAGCCCACGGTCGGTGTTCGAAACCGGGCGGCTCCTGGGGTTCACCCAGCCTATAGGAAATGGGTACCAGTGTTGACACTCTGGGGTAAATGGAGGAATGTCGCTGTAGCTACAGAGTTACGTGCGAACAGTGACACAGGCGGACAATTCTTATCAGCTGTCCGTACTGGTGGCAGAGCCCTTATGGTTTATAACCATGTGCAATGACGCTGGTCACATCTCCCCACTTTACCTTTACCTTTAAGGCTATAGCAGCTTTTTAAAGCCTGAACAAAAAGTGGAATTCCAAATTATATACTTTTAAAACCAAGTAAAATATATCAGAGATGACTTAACAACCACAGAAGTATCTCACAGTTGAGACCACACAAGAGATGGTTTAACAGCTATAAATCACATAAGTGAGATCAGACAGGAGACAAAGAAGAAGCAGATGTGCTACCACTTGTATATTCCAATTTATTGCCAAGCACTAACAATCTACTTACCACATAACTGGCTGGAACTTTCTGTCCCATGACTGGCTGCTTTTTGATTTTAAAACTGTAAAACAGAAGAAAATATAATGATAGCAAAGATACAAAGTACTAAACAAGTGATATTTACTTACTTGAGAAATAATTTTATACTTAAGTACAAGCCTTAAAAAATAAAATGGCTTTTTGAGGCCATTATGACATCATAATTTATCCTGACTTAATCAGAACTCGAGTTTTGCATGCACATCTATTTTACAGATCCAGACTATTTGCATGCAGACTGTTGGTTCCTCATCTCTCAGGCAGATGCACTCTGACTTTGAACACCTAATTAGTTGCCTTTTATGACATGCTTTTTAGGAAGCCAGTGGGTCTCTTCCTTTTGTACCTGAAAATGAAGCCCAAGAACCCACTCTAGGGTTTTTAACTGACTAATAAACTGACTCGATCACCAAGGTGTCCTAGACATGGAGGTGACAGCCATTAAATCCAGCATTCCAGTCACAGAGTCCTGAAGTCTCTTGAGAATCGCTTTTTTTATACTCTGGGGACTTTAACATCCTCTGGACTGAACTGCCAACACAGTTTCATTTAAACTCCCAGGGGATTGAACTGCCCTCACAGTTTTATCCCCAACACCCCAGTTATGGCCCCTGGTACTCCACAGGGGGTATTTATTCCCCTAGCCCACACGTGTAGGCAGTCTGCTGAGAAACCACCAACCCGGCTGCTTCAGAGATACCAGCTAAGTGATTTTGTGTATCTGTGTAGTATTGTTTAATTTGTATGTGCTGATGAAGGCTCAATAGCCGCAACGTTCACGTTGTTTGTATTTGTTATATTGTGAAGCTTGCTAATATACTTTTCGTTTGGTTTTATATCTTTTCTTAATAAACGGACTTACTCATCAACAATGTCTTTTACTTTGTTTCGGAGCTGCTCCAGTTCTCTGGTTTCCTTGTTCAAGGCAACAATAGCAAAACAGCTGATCACTGGGAAACCTGTTGAAGAATATCATCATCATCATGTTTCATGCCAATAACAATGGTTCACTCTCTGATAGCTTTAATGGGTCTCAGGCAGAGATGACTGAACTACAGTATAACATTAGTCAGGGTTACCTGACCATAGCCAGAGCTACGGACTGCGTGCTCTGTGCTTGATACCATCATCACTCACAGAGAGTGCTGTGAAAGGTGGAGACAGGCATGCTCCGTGCAGAGTGGTAAGCATCGCTTCAAATGTCCCGGATGGTTAGCACCCTTTGGACAGTTTCTCCAGGTCATGCAGGTGTGTTGGGCAGAAAGGCAGATGGATTGGCCAGTTCTGCACCAATTGATGGTGAATTGATGTTGAATTGATGTTGACAAGCTAGATATTGTGAGGGCCCTTTGGAAGTGAGTGAACAGGCGGAGACACAAACAGATCACTATGGCCTGAGGAGAATGGCGCTGCGAGGAGTAGCTAAGGAATCTGGCTGACGCTCAGCACTCAGGGGAAAGGTGAGATGGAAATACAATCAGACAGTTACTGGTGCCATCAGAACTGGAACTCTTTGCCTGTTACTCAAGATGGGAATGCAGCATTATGAGAGTGTCCCAAGTGCTGTGATGTCGATTCTTAATTCAGCATTCAGTCAGTATTACCTGTTCTCTGTGAATGTTGTATGCTGGTCAACATATACTAAATCTGACATCCCACTTCTGCCAACAGCCTGACATGCAATCTGACAAACTTAATGTTACTGCAAGGCAAACAAAGCCCTCGGCCTTGGCTGGCAGTTATTCATGGAGGTACAGTAAAACGGCAAGTGTTCAGAACACTGCTTTTCTTAGTCAGCAGGTTTATTCCAAATATATAGGTGTTACCTTTTCTCTGGAGTTAGAGAGTACAGGCAATACACGATCTCCATAATAATACCCAGGCTCTGCACTACGGAGAAAAGGAACTTTACTTCTGGCCTTAACTGGTAATTCCATGGGCTGTGATTCCTGGGCCGCTCTACAGCGCAATGGAGAGTATCATGGAGACATAGCAAAGTGTAAACAGAAAAATCTGAAGCACTGTTAACAAGAACATGGATAAAAACACAGTCAGCACTTCACGAATGGCTGCCCTAACCTTGATCTTTGTGCCAGATCATGCAGGTGTTCAAGAGAACGAGCATGCAGATTATCTTGCTGATACTACAGTTGCTATGGCTAGTCCAGTACTGGACAGAAGCGATATTATCAATGCCATGCCCAGCACTTACGGTGACAACGAGCCCGTCAAAGCTCACGACTCCGTATCCCTGTCTAGGCTGATGGACTAGAGGATGTTGCATGGAGCTGCAAAGAAATGAACATTTCCCTAAGAGGAGAAGAAGGTTTCTTAACCAACACATAACAGGCCTCATTAGTCACTTTACACTTGTGAAGCTTTTGAGGAGGAGATTGGAGCAGCTATAGATTTGTCCGGGGTGTGTGATGATAATCCTTACTAATCACTAATTACTAATAAAAACATCAACATAAATCAGTGTCAAATAACAAAAGAAACAATTACCAATAACTAGTAATTTAATTTTTAGATACCAGTGTGATCGTTGACACTTTGTTGTCTGGATGATACCTGCTTTTTTGTGTCAATGTTTTGTGGGGAGCATCTTATAATTTAAACCGGTCTCATTGCAGTTGTACAACTGCTCCTGAGAAATTCTCTCTTTTTTTAATAAGTTTAAAAAGATAGTCTCTGAATGCATTTCACACACAATTGAAAGGTAAAAAGTAGGTAGCAGAGCTGAGAAAATCTGCGCTTTGCATGTCTCAACTTGTGTTAAAACATGGGAGGCAGGATGAATGTAGCTTGCAACCTCTTTGGCAAAAATAAACTAGTCCTCATTTTATTATGGAGAATATATATATATATATATATATATATATATATATATATATATATATATATATATATATATTATATATGGGTGGGGGGGGGGGGGGGGATTCGCTGGAGAGTACAATTAGTCAGCAGCCAGCTAGTTGAGAGTTTACTGTACTTACAAATACATTAAGTTCTCCCCTATGATTACTATTAAGTATGGAGCAAGTGGTAAACCTCTGGGAAGACAGGGGGGTCTGCAGGTCTTAGCTAACTGAGAACCCCTGAACTATACAACAAAGATGACAGTACCTGGCTTGTGCATCAGTTCCTTTAGCTTCACCTCAAAATCTGCAACAACATCCTCCCGGCTCTCTGCAAGTATGGGAAAGGATTAGACAAAACATCTTAACTCTCTCATTACCAAACAACTCAGTGTCAATTTATCAAAGCTCTTATACATATGTTTGAGCACAGTTCTAGCAAAAGTATTTTGCAGGACCTATTTCAATGGCTTGAAGTATGTTAGGTATACAATGTTAGTCCAAAACTGTAGAGCCCAAATTGCACATAAAGTGTGATGCAGTCAGTATTACTCTAGCCACCTTTACTTCACATATTTCCTGGTACACAGTTTAGACTGGGTCTGGACGGCCAGGTCAATTTGTGTGTGTAAACTGCTACTTCAAGGGTGATGTGAATACACGGCTTGCTTTGTTGTTTCACTAACCACTACACCAACATATGTGATAAATCAACTTCATCAGTGCTTGTTCTTTTAAAAAAAAGTGGTTGGCATGTTGTGTTATTGTTTACAGCTAAGCTAGGATACCTGCATCTTTCAACCCAACACATCTTATTTTAGCAAAACCTTAATTAGCCACCTTTTGAAACATGCTTGTTAAGAGACAGTGGATTTATCCTGTTGTCCTCCAAAATGGAGCCTCAAAACCTAAATGGGTGGTAAGTTAGATTATTCAAACTGAAGGTTTTTCTAACAACCTGAGCCACTGGCATGGCCTTGAAAGCTCACCTTCTGGTAGGAGGTCATAATGGGTGCCGACAACAATCACTGGACAGCCTGGAGCTCTAGCATGAATATTGGACAGCCATGGTTTCAGCTTGTCTATCTCATCTGTACCCATACTGATGTCATACACAACCTGGACAGGAAGATAATCAGACAATAACATGTCAGACTAACACAGAAACAATCGAGTCAATATAAAAACTTTACAAGAGGTCAACTGGAGCATAACATAAACCAATTTAACAACTTCATAACAGGTATTTGAGGCCTAATACAGAGCCAATTGAACAACTTTACAAGAGGTAGATGGGAGCCTAACACACAGCCAATATAATAACTTTACCAGAAGTAGATAGGAGCCTAACACACAGCCAATATAATAACTTTACAAGAAGTAGATGGGAGCCTAACACAGAGACAAAATAATAACATTACAAGAAGTAGTTGGAAGCCTAACACACAGCCAATATAACTTTACAAGAGGTAGAAGGGAGCTTAGCACATAGCAAGTATAATAATTTTACAAGAAGTAGATGGGAGCCTAACGCACAGCCAATATAACTTTACAAGAGGTAGAAGGGAGCTTAACACACAGCAAGTATAATAATTTTACAAGAGGTAGTTTTGAGCCTAAAACACAGTCAATACAATAACTTTACAAGAAGTAGATGGGAGCCTAACACACAGCCAAAATAATAACTTTATAACAGGCAGATGGGAGCCGCTATAGCCTACCAGCACAAAGGTTTTGGCTTCAATTTGTTAACTGGCCAAATTCAATGGCAGGTAGCTTTTTTTTTTTTTAACTCACCGTAGGCGCCTCTTTATGAAATAGTTATATTGAAGCAGCCAACAGCTTAAACAAAAATTAAATCAAACTGGGTGGGTAAGTACCATACAATATTATACTTTCCCATGAGGAACTGATGAACTCATACTCTATATTAAAAAACAATAGCAAATCAGATATCACATACTCTTATTAAGAAATCTAATGATCTCATACTCTTTTCTGATGAACATCGCTTCAGAATCTTCCCTGGCTGCTTAATACTCTTCCTTAAGTAACTAAATGATCACATATTATTACCTGAGGAGCCAAATGATCTCATAATCTCAAATGATAAACCTAATTGCCTCAAAGCCTTCATTAAGTAACTAAATGATCTCCTATTCTCCCTGAGGAGGGAGATGATCTCATATTCTCCTTGAGGAGGGAGATGATCTCATATTCTTCCTGAGGAAGGAGATGATCTCATATTCTCCCTGAGGAGGGAGATGATCTCATATTCTTCCTGAGGAAGGAGATGATCTCATATTCTCCCTGAGGAGGGAGATGATCTCATATTCTTCCCAAGGAGGGAAATCATCTCTTAACTTTCTTTAGGAGTCAGATGATTTCATATTCTCCTCTGAGATTCCAGGTGTATTTTTAACTCATATTCTGCTCTGAGATTCCGGGTGTATTTTTAACTCATATTCTCTGCTGAGATTTCAGGTGTATATTTAACTCATATTCTCCGCTGAGATTCCAAGCGTATATTTAACTCATATTCTCCGCTGAGATTCCAGGTGTATTTTTAACTCATATTCTCCGCTGAGATTCCAGGTGTATATTTAACTCATATTCTCCGCTGAGATTCCAGGTGTATATTTAACTCATATTCTCCTCTGAGATTCCAGGTGTATATTTAACTCATATTCTCCCACAAGACTTATACAGCTAACACTGATGAATTCTTAAAATAAATGTGTGACAAATGAACATTAACCCTTTCGCTGCTACGTTTCCGGCCGTAGCTGTCTGCCCTGTGCTAAGCAATGTGGGGAAAAAAGTCTCTGCTGTGCGCAATACTTTTCTATCCTCTAAACGCAAAAGATTCGTCGGCGGTGAGGGCTATATTTTGTACACCTAAAACATTTTACCCTGGGGAGTTCTGTGGTTGGCCCGAGTGGTGACAAGTCAGATCGTGCCCCACAAACTTGACTAACGAAGCTATCACCACCTGGGGGAGAGTGAGGAATTAATGGGAAGAACTGTTCCTAGTCCGTATCCCAAAATTTGATTGACGAACCTACTACGGCTCCCACTTTAATCATAGTTATTTGTAGTAACCATGTTATTACATACCAAAATAATAATAATAATAATAATACTTGAGTTTACCGTTGCTGAAAAGTAGAAGGAACTGAAAGGAAAATTTACAAATAATAAAATAATTTATAATAATTTAAAAAAAAAGTTGGGGGGTTGAACACACGACCCTCCGATTCTGAGGCGGACGTGATACCAACTACACTAAACTACCGCTTGACGCGTTGTGCGGTGTGAATGATGATAATGAATGATGTGCGCAGACTATCAATAATAAGTCTAATTTTGTAGTCTATCGGTCTGCATGAGCACTGTTGTCTGATAAATGTTTTAGATTCTCAACAATAGTAAAAAATCTGTCCCTCGACATTATTTCACGGGAGTTTTTAGCAAACAGTCTTTGCTCAAGTACTCTATTTTGAGTTTCTTTGTTCTAAGCATTAGCAGACAGACAAAAAAAAAAAAAGAATTTCGTCCGAATCTGTGTTTGTTCATCGGGACAGACGAGAATTTATAGTGACTGAACTGTTTGAATTTACAGTAGCAGAAATACAGCCAGAATTATGCACTACTGGTTTCAAATCATCGGTTGACCAAGACACCTGATCAATTTATTGCCGTTTTAATGGCGCTTCATTGTCGCTGCCTTCTTATTCCGATGATGAGGACGTCGGACAGGCAAACAGCTTTTTATGGGACACGCCGGTTTGAGCCGTCGATATTGATGGCCAAATCTTCTTGTTCACTGTCAGAAGTACACATTTCAAAGTCATCTTCGCTATCACCTTTTTACAGAAACTCCATCAATTATCAACTTCAAAGTGTTCTTGCCATTTAGTACTATCGAAGTGTAGAATAATCCAAACCCACAAATATATATCAGGGCACAAAATACACAGATCACCGACTACGCTGTCACGGTAAACAAAGCAACGGGATAACGCGGAATGCAGTAAACACACCTTAAACGCACGTGCCAGTGCTTTTAATCGTATGTAAATGGGTCAGTTGAATCTAAATATAGCTAGTGCATATTGCCCTTTGGCCCGTGAGACAAGAGGTCACAGAAATCTGTAAGGAAAGTCCAAAAACGGGTTGGTACGTCCATAGCACTGGGGGTCAGAAAAAAAATAACGACCAAAGATGGGCGTAGCAGCGTACGGAAAACGGGAAAAGACGTCCATAGCAGCGAAAGGGTTAACAGTAAAAAAACGTGACAATAACAAATACAGTTTACAAATATAGTCAAATACAATCACACACAGACTTCAACAAGCCGAGAATCTCACCAGGTACAAAGTCCTGTTGGACAGAAAGCACTGGTGGGTGCTATAGAAGTCCTCCTGCCCAGCAAAGTCCCAAGTGTTGAGGGTATAAGTCACAGTCTTATTAAACCTCTGTCTGTCATATCTGTTGCACAGAACCAACATAACCATGATATTGTAACAACTGTTCATACATCACTAACAGGAACTTATTAAACCTCTGTCTGTCATATCTGTTGCACAGAACCAACATAACCCTGATATTGTAACAACTGTTCATACATCACTAACAGGAACTTATTAAACCTCTGTCTGTCATATCTGTTGCACAGAACCAACATAACCATGATATTGTAACAACTGTTCATACATCACTAACAGGAACTTATTAATAAAGGAAACAGGGCAGAGTAGGAGATTGTTTGACTCTTAAGGAGAAAGTATAAGATAATTTAGTGGCTCAGGAAGTATGAAGTAGTTTGCTTTATTATCAGGGGAGAGAAGGAGATATTATAGTTACTAAGGGGACAGTAAAAAGTAATCGAGTTCATAAAGGAAGATAGGGGAAGACTATCAGATAATTTGGTTACTCAAAGAGTATGAGTTTCAATTTCGTTTTGATAAGAGTGCTATGATTTTTATGTAGCCACTATATTTTCTGTGCTTTATTTCTTTAAAATACAATTTTTTTTTCCATATATCACATATCGGGACAGGGGGCAGGAGCGAGTTGCACAAAACATAAACTCTGTAATTCTACTTGTGAAGGGAGCAATAAAGTCCTGGAAAGGAACTCACAAGCTTCAGCGCGTGAGGAAAAAGGTTTGATGACTTCATCACTCCTGCCCAGGAAGATTGTGCCATACGGGATAAACATTTGGAGTGTTGAAGAATTTACTCTTAAAAATAAATTTTAATTATACTAATAGCAACAACAGAATAGTTTATATTATGCCCACCAACCACAAAAGAATTGTCGTTGATGGGCATAATATAAACAATTTATGTTACATTGATGACACAGTCATGATAGCAACATGTCAGAAAGAACTACAGGAAATGACAGACATAGTGGTGGTAGAAAGTGGAAGAATGGGCCTTAGTTTGAATAATGGAAAGACAGAAGTAATGGTGGTATCAAAGAAAAGAATTATTCCTAAATGTTAAATAAAAGTCAATGGTGTTATTTTGGGACAAGTACAGAAATATAAGTATGTGGGCACATGGATAACATCAGATGGAAGATGCATCACTGAGATAAGAAACAGAACAGGACAGGCAAAAACTGCATTTTATAAAATGAAGAACATCTTATGCAATATATCTCTGTCACTGAAGGTTAGAAAAAGAATTATTGATTGCTACATTTTTGACATATGGCTGTGAGTCCTGGACAATCGGGAGGCAGGCCAAACAATTTATTGAGACCTCAGAGATGTGGTTTTACAGAAGAATGATAAAAATATCTTGAACAGCCAAAAAGAGCAACCAAGAGATTTTGAAAGAGGTGGGAGCCGAATATCACAGGCATCAGAAGGAGACAGCCATCATTTTTCGGCCATGTTATGAGAAGAGGAAAAACCGAACATATTGTAACCACTGGAAAGATCTGTGGAAGAAGGGATAGAGGAAGACAACGAGAGAAGATTCATGACAGTCTTGTTGCATGGCATGGAGGTGTGTCAGCACATGAACTGATACACGCTGCTGGAGATCGCAGACTGTGGAGAGGCGTGATCGCCCAAGCCAGTCGTCAGGGCACCTGATGATGATGATGAATAGCAACAACAAGAACAACATAAATCTTTTTCAGCTGATTCTACATTAGGAGATGTTACATGAGAGATATACCTCCAGTCTTCAACAATCACACCAACAGTGACTGCTGGCTTCTCCGAAGGGATGTTCCGAATTTTCCTCTTTAGCGCCTGTAGAAGACTTGTCTTTCCTCTCCCACCAAAGCCCACAACCATGAGTTTCATCCTATAGTATCGCTGGGCCTATAAAATATGACACACGAGTTACCAATGACAAGTTTTGATTTTCATTCTATAACCATAAAAGTTTAAATTAAGAGGCTTGACTCGATTACACAGCTGATCCTATATGGCTCAGTCTCTCTCCGCAGAATGGAAAACTGCCTGTCCAGAGCATCACACAATGCACAAACTCTGAAGCTCAACTGGTGATCCCCATGGATCTATACAGAACTACAATCCTGAACTGAAAGAGATGTCTGTGAAATGAGTCCTCAACCTACAAAATGTGAGGTAAATGGCTTGATCACTTCACTCTATGTTATGTTACATGTTTGACAGTGGTGATTCACTCACTTTATCTTTTTCTTTGCTACAGTTCTTAAGCAAAAGTTGTATAGTTGTTTACAGCTAGGCTGCAATATCTGCACCCATCAGCCCAAAACATGCAATTTCAGCACACTTCTAATTATTCACTTTTTTACACAATGGGCAGTGGGTCTACCACCCCCCCCCCCCCCCACACCCCAATGGAGCCTAGAAGCCCATACTGGAAGGCTGCCTGTACTTCCCTGAACAATTCCTAATATCCATTTTTAGACTGGGTTGATATAGAAGCTTGGGTTGGTTTTAAAAGTGTCCCATTTGAACCCATGACCTGGAAGTCCTGAATAATCTATAGACAAATAAGAAACTAACACTAGAACTCAAGAGGCCTCTGGGCAAGGATAAGCACTCTCTGTTGACTTCTTCATGTCCTCTTTCATCACTTCTGGTGTCCAGGCAAATATCAGTTCCTGCTTCTTGCTCTTCAGCCCACCTTGACCACAGACACAATGGTGTACTGGTGTAGCATTCCTCTGATGTTATCTTTCAATCTTGTTCTAGTTCTACTCTGTGTTCTATGTGCCTCTTCTCTGTCGGTGCATGCACTGTATGGTATAGGGTCACAAGGCATTCTCTCATATTAAAAGCTGTCTTTGTATGTAATTTGAATTTAGTACTGGTTCTGTGCCTATTTAATCTCTTATGAATTCTTGATTTTATCTGTTTACTACATGCTCAAAATGCTATTATGATTTGGAAATGAGGTCTGTCATCTTTTCTCTATTAAAACATTTACAGTGTTGCGAGTTCTGGTGTCTGGAGAGGGATAGTTTCTCCCATATTTGAAACTCCCCAAAACATAATACAACAGGATGATGCCCCAATGTTCTTTTAGTTTCCTGGAGAAAGTCATTAAAAATGTTTCTGTTGCGTGCTGATTTGGGAGAGTGTAATATTGTGTGAAGGGACAGAGTGGTATGTAAGGACTTTCTGTGTGTTCATAGGGAAATAGTGTCAACATGCGCCGAGTATTGAGAGGAGAGAATGTTAACCAGTGAAAATGGATTATCATGCACGAGGCGGGCACGCACAAGAGTTAGACGCGTTGGTTACGGTGTGGGGGCTGACAAGCATGGATAATGAGAATCACAGAGAGAAGGGTGTATTACGTGATAGCGTGATTCTCATGTGGCATCAGCCACTCACATAAGTGTAATCCTCGAGAACGCTCCCTTGAATGTGAGTCTCGAGAACACCCACATGAGCATGTCTCCCGAGAATGCTCACACGAGCGTGTTTCTCGTGTAATCCACATGAGTTTGACAGGGAAAAACTGAGGCTGAGGAGTCAGTCCGGGCAGTCTGAGTCCGCGAGTCAGAGCAAGACTGAGAGAGAGAGAGAGAGGGCCAGAGAGAGGGACCAAGTCAGGATCAGTGATTATCTCTCTCGAGTATAACAGACAGAGTACCGTACAACTATCAGGCATCAAAGCCTGAGTAAGGGTTGAAGTTGCGGTACTGGTTGAAGGTATAGTCCCGCTGGCTAAGTAAGTCAAAGGGGACGGGATGCTCCAATAGTAACTGTTCTGGGTGACGACGCAAGGAGACGTAGAGTCACTATGGAAATAGGACAGTGGGGGATGCTGACGAGAGCTGTGTGCTAGAGGGGACTTATGTTAGAAGTCCTGTTGGTCATCAGAGCCCTTCGACAGGATGACGAGAGCTGTGTGCTTTTGGAGAACGGCAGGGAAGTCCATGTCCAGTCAGCTGTGGCTGTCTGCTGAAAAAATATTAAGGTCCAGTGGATAGGAGAATTCGTCTTATTCAGCTGTATGGCGTGCCCAGAGTGGTGGACGCTGTAGGCCTTTGGAGCTGTAGGGGTCGAGGAAAGGCCGCTACAAGATTGAGAGAGAGCGAGTGCTGACTGAATGGACTAAGGGCGAATGTCAATGGGGATCAATAGCTACGTCCCTGCAGTTGTGTCATGTAACCTGTTGAATAAAATGTATGACGGAGTCATTGTCGTCGAGTTCTGTTTCTAAGAGAGGGAGCAAAAGTGTACCTGCTAGACGCTTGGTAGTGTGCTGGCTAGTTGTAGCTCAGTTAGCACACAACAGTTTCCAAGTAACTGTTTTTAAAACTCAGTTAAGTCCAACATAAATATTTCTAATGCCAAACGATTAAACATTTCATCAATTAAGGTCATAAATAAATGTACCTTCTTGAGTCTATTGTGGAGATACAGTGTGAGGTCTTTGATTCTGCCTCTGGTCAAGCCAATGTCTAATTCCAAAGAGAGCCCATCAAGTGGCATCTGTATGATGGATACAGTGTTATCAACACAAGAACATAGATCTACAACATAAAATACTTTATCTTATTGAACTATTTCATTATGACAGGAGAGCTAAATTAGCTTTAAATCAACATGCACTGTGTTCCTAGGTACCATAAGATTTAATGCGTGAAGGGACAGTGTGAGAAATAATGAGATTAGAAGAATTACTGGAGCAATAGGTTAGTTGCGTATCATTTACATGACGTTAAAGAACCAAACCCCAGCAGCCCCTGGCTGCTGTGTGGTTTCTTTTGGCAAATTTACGTCCAGTAGTCTACCATTGCTTTCTGGATGGTCAGCCCCCTGATACCGCTGTCGAAACAAACGCAAGGCGTATGGCTTGCAGCTGGGATCGAACCTGGCACCCCGGCATTACGAAGTGTTCCCATCGACTTAGCCACAAAGCCGATAAATAATGCTAGTGGAACTGGGAAAACATCTTAGGAATATATATACATATAGGCAAATTTACATTCAGTAGTTTGCGATTGCTTTCTGGACGGTCGGCCCCCTGATACCACTGTCGAAACCAACACAAGGCGCATGACCCGCAGCTGGGATCCAACCCAGCCTTACGAAGCATTTACATCGACTTAGCCACAGAGCCGGCTAGTTGCGTATCCTTTACAGGACATTGCAGAACCAACCCCAGCACTTTCTGGCTGTTGTTGTTTTTCTAGGCAACTTTACGTCCAGTAGTTTGCCATTGCTTTCTGCACGGTCGGCTCTTGGTACCACGGTCGAAACCAACACAAGACAAACCGTCCGCAGCAGGGATCGAACCTGGCACCCTGACATTACGCCTAAGCCACAGACGCCGACAATGGAGCAATACCCATCCTTAAATTCACTGAGAAACCTGAAACAAAGATTGAAATGGTTTGGCCACCTAGTGAGAATGAATCCAACAATGCCAGTAAAAAGAGTGTACTACATGAAAATGGAAACACCAAGAGGCAGAGGGAGACACAGAAGAAGCTGAAATGAAAAAGTCCTGGCAACTTAAGACTTCACAACATCATAGTATACCAAGTTGCCAAGCATGCCCTAGTTCGGCTACCTATCATCCATGAGACTGTGGTGATTAGTGGCACATAGTAGATACTGACAAAAGAAGAAGAAGAGTGTCTATCAAGCTATCCTGAAATACTCTACTCAACAGGGTTATTTCCCTGAACACTGTTAACAATTTAACTAAGGATCTAGGTCCATTATTGATTCTATGTAACTGCTAAAAGAAAGACTTAATGTTTTAGATACACCTTCATGAACACTGACTGTCATTCTGCAAAGAGGATAAGTCAGGTCTACTGCTGGTATCCCTTTAGCTATTAAATTACCAGTACATACATGGCAACATATAAAACAATAAAACACATCACCCCCCCCCCCCCCCCCCCACCCCCCCCAAAAGCTTAACTTTTAAAGGACATGAAGGTTTGGTATTTTTTATTCTTCTTTGTCTTCTTCTTCGCGTTCACTGGCTGTAAATTATGGCATAAACTTCTTGTTGTTCCTCAACTTCTGGATTTCAATCTTGTTCCAGAACCTGAGTTTTGCATGCACATCCATTGCACACATCTAGTTTATTTGCATGCAGACTGTTAGTTCCTTGCCTCTCAGATAGACGCACTCCGACTTCAAAGGAAACATCCCTATATAGTCAACACCTACGACATAATTGTCAGGGCACAGTGGGTTTATTCTTGTTTCCCCATAATGAGGCCTGGAACCCACAGGGTGTTTGATTTTCCTCAGTTTAAATTTAATGTTAAAGATCAGAGGGTTAATTACTTTCATGGCTTTCACCAGTACAGAGTCGACCTCATACACACAAAATAACAACACATACACACTTTAAACAGATGACATCTACGGACATTATTTGAAGTTTAGATTATATGATAGTATTAACACCTAGTCTTCTGATGCAGCAGCTATCCAAGGGTACCTCTTTGGATTGTTCCCATGAGAAGTTGGCTACAATGTTTCCCTTCTTGCCTCAAAGGTGGCACTGCCATGCTTCACTCCAAAGTCATATAATGGTGCTAGCATCAGAGATTCAGCAATATCTGGCTAGTCCGTCCATATAGTAATGATGATATCAGCTGTGTCCATTCTTCTTCCTGCAAGCAGTGTATAATGCTTCCAGTTGGTCTGCTCATTCATTACTTTTTAATCCAGCATGCCCAGGAATTCTGATAAAAATTAGTACCCAGGTGAGAGAGATTAAGGGAAACACAGGAAATGACAAGTGCAGCAATTCAACTGGACACTTTGACCAACACTGATGAAACAGTTTGAACCTTAAAATCAAGAGGGTAGATTTTTATTTCATTTGGCTTGGTCTCTGTCCAGCTAAATCCAGTCACCTAAATCATGAACCCCATGGCTCCAGTGATGATCTCTAGGATTCCTCGTTAACATTAGACTCATGAACTGAACAGCACCCTCCATGAAAGAAACAAAAAGCAAATGGCTCAACAATTAAAACATGGGGAACCTCCTCGAGCAGAGTTCACACTAATGATAAGTGTATGGGCGCTAATGGCAACAAGAATTGAATATTGGCTAAAATGAAAATAAGCTGACTCACCTCCCAGAGACGAGAGCACCGGCCAAGTTCATCAGGTAAGGTTGTCAACTGCCTGTTGTAACTGATGTCCAGTGACTGCAGGGCCAATAACTGTCCTATCTCCCTGGGCAGCTGTATAATGTTTGATTGAGCAAGCAGACAATTAGCTAAAGCTGTCATGAGAGAACAATACTGTAGTCTAGGGGTCAAATGTAGTTGTATAGAAGAATACTGTGACAACAGAGAAATGTACTGTGGCAACAGAGAAATGTACTGTAGCAAGAGAGACAAATACTGTGGCAACAGAGAAATGTACTGTAGCAAGAGAGACAAATACTGTGGCAATAGAGAAATGTACTGTAGCAAGAGAGACAAATACTGTGGCAATAGAGAAATGTACTGTAGCAAGAGAGACAAATACTGTGGCAATAGAGAAATGTACTGTAGCAACAGAGACAAATACTGTGGCAACAGAAAAATGTACTGTAGCAAGAGAGACAAATACTGTGGCAACAGAGAAATGTACTGTAGCAAGAGAGACAAATACTGTGGCAATAGAGAAATGTACTGTAGCAAGAGAGACAAATACTGTGTCAATAGAGAAATGTACTGTAGCAAAAGAGACAAATACTGTGGCAATAGAGAAATGTACTGTAGCAAGAGAGACAAATACTGTGGCAATAGAGAAATGTACTGTAGCAAGAGAGACAAATACTGTGGCAATAGAGAATAATACTGTGATAATAGAGAAAAATACGGTGGAAACAAAGAAAAATACTGTGGCTTGCAGAGGAAAATACTGTAGCAATAGAGACAAAATACTGTAGCAATAGAGTAAAACACTACAGAAATAGAGAGAAATACTGTAGCAATAGAGACAAAATACTGTAGCAATAGAGTAAAACACTACAGAAATAGAGAGAAATACTGTGGCAATAGAGACAATACTGTAGCAATAGAGTAAAACACTACAGAAATAGAGAGAAATACTGTGGCAATAGAGACAATACTGTAGCAATAGAGTAAAACACTACAGAAATAGAGAGAAATACTTTGGCAACAGAGAAAAACACTAGCAATAAAGAAAAACACTGTGGCAATAGAAAAAAAAACACTGTGGCACTACATAAAAATACCTTGGCAACAGAGAAAAACACTGTAACAATAGAGAAAAACACACTGTGGCAACAGAAAAAAATACTGTGGCAACAGAAAAAATAAATTTGGCAAAAGAGAAAAATATTGTGGCAACAGACAAAAACAGTATTTTTAGAGTGCATTGTAGCAGGACAGACAACATTTATAAAACAGGCATGCAAAGGTTTATCAACACATAATGAAATTAAAGACAGAAGCATTTCTTCTTCTTCATTCACCCTTAAAAGGTGGTTGGTAACGATTTTGTGGTTTACAGCTAGGTTGTGGTATCTATGTTTTTCAGCTCAGCACATCCGATTTAAGAAAATCCTTTATTAGTTGCCTTTTAGGATGTGCTTCGTCAAGGGGCAGTGGGTCTATCCCCCTTCCCCTCCCCCATAATGGAGCCCTAGAATCCACACAGAGAGGAGAGCAGCTTAAGACAGAAATTAACTGAATTGATAAGAAAACAGACTGAAACACATAGCAAGGGGAAGACAATGCAAAATATGGAACAACAGGATCAAGAACAGCCTTAGACAATTAAAGATGAACTTATAGAACACATCAGAAACAGCACACAGAAGATCCTTAATCTTCCCCCATCACCTCATAGCCATCTCAAGGGCTGAAGTACTTTAAAATATGATGAGGTGTACACACCCATTATCAAGATACTCAGACATTTTATCTTACCACTCACCTATTTCAAAATGATTCCATTTACCACGATGTCATGTTCTGGGTAATATTTTTACTCTGCTTTTCCTTTCACTGTTACCTCTATTTTTCTGCTGTTAAAATCCAGAACATAATTTGTACTCTCCTGTGCACACACGTCCCATAAATTTATCTTGGGCATCACTATGCAGACAATTAAAGAGCAACAGCTGAAATGGTATGACCATCTGACAAGAATGTCCTGGTACTAAAGCTGAAGAATCAGACTGAACACAGAGCAAGGAGAAGACAACATAAAATATGGAACAACAGCATCAAGAACAGTCTTACACAAATAAAGATGAACTTATTCAACACATCAGAAACAGCACACAGAAGATCCTTAATCTCCACCCAGCACTTCAATGGTTCAAGTTACCATGAAGACGTGCTCTGGGCAACATATTTCCCTTTGTTATTAATATAACTACTGGTTTTCTGCTATCAAGATATTCTTCATCTTCTTCTTCACGTTCAGCAGGTGTAAAATCCAGCAGAAAGTTCTGGTTGTTCGTCTACTTCTGGACTTTAGTCTTGTTCCAGAACTTGAATTTTGCACGACCAGACATTTAACACATTAGGCTTATTTGTATGCAGAATCTAGTTTCCTTGCCTCTCAAGTAGATTCACTCCGACTTTGAAGGAAAAGTTTATGCTATCTACACTGACTAGGAACCTAAGTTTGGAACCTATTTCTAGGATGACCATGAAGAGGTGTAGGCAGGTCAGCTCTAGTCCTGAGGCACCACCAGATGTGGTTCAAAAGCTCTGTATCACAGACAGCATAAATGTAACAATGAAATGTACGAAAGCTGACACTGTATGCAACTCTCACCTCAGAAATCTTGTTGTAAGACAAATGTAACTTCTCCAGTTTACTCCATTGCCGAGCCCCTTCCAAATTCAGCTGAGGACAACAGATTAGACAATTACAAACCACTGCTACACTGTTTCTGGCTTGACTGATTGAAAATCTAACAGGAAAATGAATTTTAAATCTTAAATCTGCTCATGGTATTCAGCTCATTGCACTGAAAAAAGCTTACATCTACAAGAATAGGGCTGGTGTAGCGACTACTTCCAATATGGCACAAAAAGTACCCACTCTACAGGGACTGCGTTATCAAACTTGCCTTCTCCAAACTTATAAACCATCAGAGAACCTCATATCTGCAGAGATAATGTTGTCCTTGGGATCTTAGCTTGATAGAAAACTAATCTATGGATAGTTCTCACAATAAAGAAGTTCTCACAGCCTTGGGCCAGAGTAAAAGAAGTAGGTGTAGATGTTATGTTGGCTGGAGAATTCTCACTGAGAATGCAGTGATTTTTCAGGATAAGACAACTGGTGCTGTCACATGAGTATGATAGTATGGCCGTGACAGATATAGCCACCTGTTATCTATTGTATCCTCTGATATCTAAATGCTTCTCTGTGTACCTCATGACTACCTCTCATTATCTCATTGTATTACAATATTACAAAGATATGGTAAATCAAGGTAAATAGATCATTATGTTCTGGAGAGAATAATATAATTAGGAATAACCAGGGGATCTTGATGACTGGGAGGACAAGCAAGATGGACAAATCAAACTACTTCTGACCTACTGGAATTAAAACTCTGCACTGGCTGCTGATAGTGATGATGGGGTGTTTATGGGAATGTCATGAATAGTATGACACTGATTCTTAACTGATGAGATTACAAAGAAACCCAATCCAAATAAGATAAGCTGTCCTACCTTGGTGATGTTGTTCTTGGATAGCATCAGCTCCTTCAGCATCTGTGTCTTCCACATGGAGGGCAGCGGACAGCCAACAAGACCATTACAGGAGAGGTCCACGGTCCGCACACTGAAAAAGAACCATATATTCATGATAAAGAAAACTGCCAATTCTGCATACAGACACATAGCAAGGACAACCAATAGAGGTCCACAGTCCATACACTGAAACTGAACCATGTTTTCACGATAGAAAGAAAACAATGACATACAAACAAATGGCAAGGAACTGCCAAGAGAGGTCTGCAGTACAGAGCCATGTATTCATTATAAAAATGTGGTAGTTCTGCAAAAAACAGCAATACAGTAAAAGTTTAACCAGGCCAGATATTGCAGCTGGGGAGTGATGTGTCAGACCTTCATATATTCTAGCCCAGGAAACTAGGTTGACTTCAGAGCAGTAAAAACAAATTTAAATAATCCTGCCACTGATAAGGTTTAAAACCAGACCACCACCTTGGTAAGCCAGTTAACTAACTACTATGGCACCCTGAGCCATGGTAGTTCAGTGACTAGATGCTTGGCTGCATTAGTGCAGATAAGACACGAGATTCCTGGAAGTTGTTTATAGATGTACAGTTTTCTGATCTTGCAGGATGAACAGCCAGTGAACAGACTGAGGGGGATCAATGGAGAGGGAGACAGACAAACAAATGCATTGACAGACAAAAGAATAAAAACTCTGTGCAGTGTAGTTGATCCTCTTGCTTCCTTCAAACTTAAATGCATTAAAAAAATTAATGCCGAAGGAAAACTGAAGAGCATTAACATCATGAAATGCATCTAGTGATTCCATCATTTCTTACTTTCACTACAAGGTTTTAATCTGATTATGTAACTGAGAACAGTTCAAACAGTCTTTATCTTAATGGAATTTAGCACCAGCTGCACCACTAAATAAGAGAAAACATTTATGTTTCCAGTTCAGATGAAGTCCTGTGAACTTGCAAACAGGTAGCTAAATGGTTAACTAGACAACAGTAAAGCTACAATCTGAGATTTTCAGACCAACTAGCAACTTACAATCAATCATGATTGCACGTCTCTATAAAGTCACACTGACAGTACAATCTGAAGAATATTTACAGGCATGGGTACACCAATATGCCGACCAAGTAATGTTGTATTATTATGGCAAAGTATGTAAACTCACAGGCTGAGACTTGGAAAATACAAGAGGAAGTAATTAAGTAAAGGCAACTACATTAATAATAAGTCTTTTTTTTTTTACAAGCAGCTGGGATAAACAAATGTATGTGTCCTATTTCATGACATAGTCTCCCTAATGTGAAACACACGTAGTTCATCAATCCAAGATTGTGGATGCCCGCTGGATAGAAGCTTTTAGGTGAGGTCAGTAACCAAGTTTGCACCAATGACATCACCTCATTATTATTTACAAATCTCTGACCCCCCCCCCCCCCCCCCCCCCCAATGGTTCTATCAATGAGCCAAACAAACAAAAGTCTGATAGTGCCAAGTGTGGGCTGCATATTTCAATACTTCACACCGTAGACTCTGTAGTGTATCCTCTGTATGTGCAGCCATGTGGTGGGGAGGTTGGGAGGGGAAGGATGGCATGCAGCAATAAAACTCTTTTTGAGAGAAGACGCTGGTGTTTCTATCGATTCTCTGGCTTCAGCTTGTTTGCCAACATGTCACTGCAAGTAGCACCAGTAACAACAGTTTCACCCCTTTCCCAGAAATGTGACAATACAGAGCCACTGACATCCCAAAAGAGGGTTAGCATGACCTTCCCAGCTGAAGCTTGAGTCTTGAATCTTTTTAGTGAAAGAAAGGTGGAAAAAAGAAAAATATTTTTTTAGAGCATTTACCTGAGAGGTCAGGAGGCAACAGTCTGCAAATAAATAAGCCAGATCTGTAAAATGGATAAGTATGCAAAACTCAAGTTCTGTAACAAGATTTTAGTCCAAAGGTGGATGAACAACCAGGACTTTCTGTCAGAGTTTACAGCCAGTGAAGCTGAAGAAGATAAGAGAAATGTCTGGACAACCACTAGTATAAACAGTTAAAAAACAAAAGAAGTTGGCAATATATGTGGCACATCCCGAGAAGAAGTGAACAGACAATCATTGAACAGGCACTGAAATAGAAACAGAGAAAACAATAATATTAAAGAGAAACCCTAAAATAAATACTGATGAGAGAGACCAAAGGTTCCAGACTGGATTCTATCCATGATATCAAATGAGAGAATCCAATGGAGGAATAGACTGCAAGCCGTATGTTGCATATAATGGCACATCAGAATTATGATGATGCTAAAGATGAAAGGTCTCGATCCTGATACTTACTTGGGAAGTTCTAGAATAAACTTGGGTATGTAGAAGGGCTCTCTCTCTGTGATGTTGTTGTTGCTGAGTTTGACTGTAGTCAGTCGAGGTAAACAGGAAGCAATTGACTCATTTGGCAAAACCTCTGATGAAAGGTAATTTAGTCAGTTCAACAGGCAACATGAGAAAACACTTCACTGCATCAGAGACAAAGTGCACATGTCAATAATATTTCACAGATGACAAACAGTCTGTATTCACACTATAATTAGTTTATGTTCATTACAATCAATCTATGTTCACACTACAATCAGTCTGAGTTCACTACAATCAGTCTATGTTCACTACAATCAGTTTGTGATCACTACATCACTACAATCATTCTGTAATCACCACATTTAATCATTCTCTATTCACATTATCATTATCTTGATATGCTAATATGTATCACACAGGGCTCCCAGTCTATTTCTTCATTCCATTCTATCTAATTTCGATATCATGGATAGAATCTAGTCTAGCACCTTTAGCTTCTCTCAACAATGATCATCTTAGGGTTTTTCTTTGAAGTCCTCATTTGCATTCACACAAGAACCAGTCTATATTCACAATAGAGTCAGTCTATTCACACTTTGACCCTATCTAGTCCATTGTTGACTGTAACTATCTCACACTAATGGGGAAAATAATGACCCTACTAATTCCACTGTTGACTGCATCTACCTCACACTAATGGGGAATATACTGACCTTGTCTAGTCCATTGTTGACCACATCTACCTCACACTAATGGGGAATATAATGACCCTACCTAGTCCATTGCTGACCACATCTACCTCACACTAATAAAGAAAACGATGGCCCTACGGTGTCCATTCACTGACCAGTCCCACTGTTGACTGCATCTACCTCACACTAATGGGGGAATATACTGACCTTATCTAGTCCATTGTTGACCACATCTACCTCACACTAATGGGGAATATAATGACCCTACCTAGTCCATTGCTGACCACATCTACCTCACACTAATAAAGAAAACGATGGCCCTACTGTGTCCATCACTGACCAGTCCACTGTTGACTGCATCTACCTCACACTAATGGGGAATATACTGACCTTATCTAGTCCATTGTTGACCACATCTACCTCACACTAATGGGGAATATAATGACCCTACCTAGTCCATTGCTGACCACATCTACCTCACACTAATAAAGAAAACGATGGCCCTACTGTGTCCATCACTGACCAGTCCACTGTTGACACAACTACCTAGCATTAAAAAGGAGACTAATGACTCGACTGGCCAAATTTTGATACTTATCATCATCAATTCCATTACAGAATGTCGCTTGAATAAAGGCACCCCTAAATGTCTTTCTTTCTCTAGTTAATTCTCTGGCCCTATGTGCTTCCATAGCCAAGGCATCTTCTATATCTTATTTCCACATTCACAGAGGTCAGCCTTGGCCTTGTTTTCAGCAAATTGTACCTTCCATCACTGTTCTCTACAAGTACCACTGCACTCAACATGGCCAAAATACCTCAGCTTTTAAGTTAAGTAAGGATGCTGTTTATGAGCCAATTCTCCTTGATGTTTAGGTCAGGCAGGATGTCAGTGCTTTTCTTCTTCTTGGTCATGGTTTTCTAAGAATTTTTCTGCAGCATTTCAGTTCCATGATTTATTTCTTCAAAGACACAGGGTATAGTAAGAGTCCATGAGTCATCTGATAGTACTGGGGAAAATAAGGGCCCTCTACCCAGCCTAATGCTGACCTAATATAAGTGACAGTAATGGAGAAAATAAGGGCCCTCTAAACAGTCTAATGCTGACCTAATATAAGTGACAGTAATGGAGAAAATAAGGGCCCTCTACACAGCCTAATGCTAATCTAATATAAGTGACAGTAATGGAGAAAATAAGGACCCTCTACACAGCCTAATGCTGATCTAATATAAGTGACAGTAATGGAGAAAATAAGGACCCTCTACACAGCCTAATGCTAATCTAATATAAGTGACAGTAATGGAGAAAATAAGGACCCTCTACACAGCCTAATGCTAATCTAATATAAGTGACAGTAATGGAGAAAATAAGGACCCTCTACACAGCCTAATGCTAACCAAATGTAATTGACAGCAATGGAGAAAATAATGACCCTCTACACAGCCTAATGCTAACCAAATGTAATTGACAGTAATGGAGAAAATAAGGACCCTCTACACAGCCTAATGCTGATCTAATATAAGTGACAGTAATGGAGAAAATAATGACCCTCTACACAGCCTAATGCTAACCAAATGTAATTGACAGCAATGGAGAAAATAATGACCCTCTACACAGCCTAATGCTGACCAAATGTAACTGACAGTAATGGAGAAAATAATGACCCTCTACACAGCCTAATGCTGACCAAATATACCTGACAACGATGGGGAAACAATGACCCTACCTAGTCCATTGTTGACCGCAATCAAAGTTTCCAGCCTGGGACAGTTTCTCAAAAAATCATCAGGCAGGACCTTGAAGGAATTGTGGGAAATATCCAGGCAACGGAGGTCTGTCAGGTTACATGGTTCAGAAGGCAGAGCTTGAATAAGGTTGCTAGACGATTAAACAATATTTGATGTTTCAAGTCAAACTGTAATAACAATTAAAAAAAATGAAAACTATTAAGGTTTCTATAGTTCCTTGACGTCACCATCATCATCATCATCATCATCATCATCATCATGACCTTTGAGTTATCTCTGTACTGAAGTCTGTGGTAACAAGTCCCCAGCTTGCCCTGTTCTGTACATTCATGCTGCATTTATTCAGGTTTCATGCAGTCTCAGCTCTTAATGTTCTTCTGGTCCAACTCTTAGTATTCTTGCGGTCCATCTCTTGATGTTTTGTTCTTCTGGTCCGTCTCTTTATGTTTCTTGAGGTCCATCTCTTGATGTTCTTCCAGTCCATCTCTTAATGTTTTTCTAGTCTGTCTCTTGATGTCCTTCTAGTCTGTCTCTTGATGTTTTGTTCTTCTGGTCCGTCTCTTTATGTTTGTTGAGGTCCATCTCTTGATGTTCTTCCAGTCGAACTCTTGATGTCCTTCTAGTCCGTCTCTTTATATTTATTTAAGTCCACCTCGAGATGCTCTGCTAGTCCATCTCGCTAATGTTAATCTGGTCCATCTCTTGATGTTCTTCCAGTCTATCTCTTGATGTCCTTCTGGTCTGTCTCTTCATGTTTCTTCAAGTCCATCTCGTTACATTATTCTAGTCCATCTCTTAATGTTCTTCCAGTTTATCTCTTGAGGTTCTCCTGGTACATCTCTTGATGTTCTTCCAGTCTATCTCTTGATGTTCTTCCAGTCCATTTCTTGATAGTCTTGACATTCTCCTAATACATCTCTTCACATTATCTTGATTTTCTTTCAGTTCATCTCTTGATGTTCTTTTTGTCCATCTCTTGATGATCTTCCCGTCCATTTTTTGATGTTGTTCTAGCCAGTCTATTGATGTTTTGCAAGTCCATCTCCTGATGTTCTCCCAGTCCATCTCTTGATGTTCTTTTAGTCTATCTCACTCCAAACACTGGCTTCCTAAGATAAATTACTGAAAACATCACCCCAAATACTGACTTCTCAAGATAAATTATTCTAAATATCTCTCCCAAATACTGGCTTCTCAAGATAAATTACTGAAAAAGTCAGCCCAAATACTGTCTACCCAATAGGAATAAACTCACAGGGAGCAAGTACAGCGGGGATCTACCAGTCGTCAGTAGAAATTATCCTCGTCGACACACGTTTCGGCCCACGATTCCTAGACGTATTCGGAGGTGGGCCCTCCTGAGTTCATTACGCTCAGGGCTGGTTCCCCGCTGCACGGAATTACCGGATGGTGTTATACTTTCGGCCAGAGACAAGACGACTTGGTGGTTTCGAAGGAGGTACTGTGAGATAAGAAGCCGCCACGGCAGCTTAATTAAAGCAGTCAGCGTGCCTGGACGACCGAGCGACAAGCTTACTTTGGTTTACCGGACACATGTTGGACTTTTAATAGCAGTTGGCAGAGGAACACTGGCAGACAATTCGGACACGATGGACTTTCAAAGGGATGAGAAACTCTTTTCCACTAGACACCCGGACCAGCTCACCGAGGCCCGTCCCCTACGTTGTTGCGCTGCGTCCAAAGCCAGCTAGAGGCCCTTTTGGCTGCCTCTCCTAGTTTTTTGAGTGTTCGTTTCCGTTCATTACCGCGCAATCCTAGTTCTTTCACCACATTGTAGAGCGAAGTGAAAACGAGGCCTCTCGCTCCCACTTCGACGGCAAAAACCCATACTGTGTAAGCCTCGTTTCTCCTCAAACCGGCTGCTAAATCACTGTACTTCTCAAGCTTGTACAAATGATTCTCCTCCATACGCGACTCAAACGGGACCGTCAACTCAATCAGGATGAGCTGCCGTTTTTGCGCAGAATGGAGAACGATGTCCGGTCGCAGGCCGGTTTTACGGATCAACTCGGGGTACCGTTCATGGCCTGGCAGATCAACCGCCAGTAACCAGTCCCTCGCAGAGTCTAGCACAGATGGAGCGAATGCGTTTTGGTTGACCTTCCCTTTTGGAACCTGCCCAGCCTTGAGGAAACGAATGGGGACGATACTAGAACTGGCTCTGGCATTAGCCCTCATTCTAGCCTGGTCGACAACGGCTGCTAACTCTTTTAGCACCTTGTTTTGGCGCCAGGTATATCGGCCTTGATCTAGAGCTTTCCTGCACGCAGACAGGACTTGCTCAAGAGTTTGCTTCGATTTGCACAACGGACAAGTCGGATCGTTGGTCGCAGACCATTTAACTATGTTAACACCGGACGGTAATACATCGTACGCCGAACGAACGATAAAGCTCAGTCGCAGCGGGGTCATCCGCCAGATCTCACCCCATGTGAGTATTCTTGGCAATGCGCTCTCCACCCTGACCCAATGGCCCTGCTGCGACTGTTGGGCTGCTTTCTGGACCCGAACCTCGTTTTCGTTGTCCCTCACCGTTTGTATTACCATGTCTCGGCGTTCTTTGGCTGAGGCCTTCGACCACCAATTGACCTTCTACCCAGGTTAAATTACTGAAAACAGCACCTCAAAATATTGGCTTCCCAAGATAAATCACTGAAAACATTACACCAAATAATGGCTTCCAAAGATAAACAAATTAATATTTTGCTACGAATACTGGCTTCATGTTCTTGAACTCTTTTGGCACCAATGAATGCAACGTACGAAGATTACAACTATTTAAACTGTCATCCAGAAATGAAAGAGTTAATAGACCTATCATCATGACAGTTTAAGTTGCTAATGTTACAAACAATCTGCATTGTGTAAATTCTGCTTCTCAGAGTAAAAATTAAAGAATTCGACTGACCTACTAATGTTCAGTTTGGACAGGTGAGGATATGCTTTTTCTATCCCCACAGGAAACTGGGTCAGCTTGTTCTTGGACACATTCAGTTCCACTAACAGCAAAGACTCCAGACAGCTGAAGGTCAGGGTTTCAATCTGCAGGCATTATTATCAACTATATTACATCTGTTGTTAGAACACATAAAACAAAACCTATGAAAATATACAGATGGATAGTATATTTTTTCATACAGGGGAGTTTTTGCTGAGGGTAGCCATCTGTTCTCCATAATTTCTCCAAGACTCGTCTTTAAAAGCTTTAATTTTTCGTTTTGCTTCTCTTTTTGCTAATCTGTAATGGACATAATCTCGATAGAATTTTGAGTTCAGCGATATTTTTTTGTACGCCTCCTTCTTTTTTGGATACATTTTAACTTCATTGTTCCACCGGATAGTTCTTAATCATTTTATACAACTACCGTTCTCATTCTGCATTTAGTTTCCAGAAGTTGATAACATCAGCAGTTACTATTTTATGTCTTGATTTTTCTGTACTAAGTTCTCTCTTTTTTTTTTTAAATTATAACTGATCAGTGTCAATGTTTGTGTTTTGAAGGACTCTTGAGTCTATTAACAGTCTTCGCTTTGTCTTCCTAAAAAGAATGAGGTCAACTTCAAATTGTCCTATTTATACCAGGTTTTGGTATGACTGCGTTGATGTTAAAAAAAACACTCTTTGTTACTATAAGACCTTGTTGTGATCACAAGTTAAGCAGATGCTCTCCATTGCTGTTACAATCTGTCTCTGCATCACTGAATGGCCCCGCCCCATCCATTCTTCCCATGGTGATCTTCTAGCACCTATTCTTCCATTGAAATCATCCATCACAATTAGATCCTCACTTTCACTGATGTTTAAAATGTCACAAAGTTTCTTGAAGTATTACTCCACATACTCCACTCAATGGACACCTAAACAGAATACAGCCACAACACTCCCCAGAGTGCCAGCTATGTAACTACCCCTACGAAACTGTTGAACACCATCTCTTTGAGTGCCCAAAACTCAGTGAGACAAGAAGAACGCTACTCCCTCCGAGACCAGACAAGTGGAACACCTTGTACGGAGGAAAAGAACAGCTTGTGAAAACATGCAAATTCCACTACATGGCATTGGGCCAAAGGGTGAAAGCTCATGCGCCACTGGATCGATAACAACAACAACAATAACAACAACTAGAAGTATTCTATTCTGTCTTCTTGGCTATAACTGTTGTTACAGGGAGCATAAGTCTGTACAATCAATGTTGTTCTAGAACTTTCTTTAATTTGGATTAGTATGATTATCTCTGATATATATCCAGTGTGGATGACTGTGTGGATTAGAAAGTTTGTATCTGAGGGAAAGACTGTATCACATAGAAATACCATAACACACAGAAAGACCTTGTTATATGAAAAAGACTGACAGAAAAAATGACTGTGTAAGAATGAAAAATTAGATACACAGACAGTAAAGACTTGCACAAATGTGGGGGAAAAAAATTGCCCTTAGATTTACAGACGGTGGACAGACAGACAGAACTGAGTTCGAAATAGTTATAAAGAAGAAAAAAAAATATTATGGAAAGAAAAACAACGTAAGATTAACAGATAATTCATAATGTATACATTAAAAATAAGTTGGATGGACATACAGTTTTAAACTTAACACAGAGTGATGATAGTGATAGTGATGATAGTGGACATACAACATCCGATGAATAGACAATATTGGGTGAAATTACAATTTAGGGTACATATTTAAGGTACAAACAGCATACCAAATTAGAAGCCAAGTTCAAACTGGCAAGTTTAGGACACGACCCTGTGAATACTGGGAATGCATTCAATCTGTTGTTATTGAGAGACAGACTTTTTAGAGATGACAATGCCTGAAACAAGCAAATATACCAACTGATAAACATTTGCAACACAAACTGAGGCATTAATTAACCTGATAGGATGTTTTTCATACCTTTGGGCCCATCAGGCGTTGAATAAAAGTACAAGTAAAGAACCCTTTTAACTCTGAGTCCCAAGGAACACATCACGCGCTAATTTTTAATTTACCACTTATCTGTAATTACATGCGAACCGCTCAATTTAAACTTCTTTTCACGTTCTCAAGTGTGTAGTGAACACACGTGGAGTGCATTCGTTTGGGTCTGGTTAGTTTTTAACACTATAAATCTATATTTGTGTGGTCTACTACCTTACCAAACAACTGTCTGTAAACAATATGTCCGATCAGTCGTCGTCTTCACACCCAGCAAAGCGATTTACTGCTTTAGAAGCATCAAAGTTGATAAAATAGTGGATTGATCAAAGTAATGTGGAGTTGGATAATGATGGTAGCGACGTGGAATTTCCCTAAACCGTTGACGGGTCAAGTTTTGATGAGGAATGTGAGCGTAATTTACCTCCTGCTAAGAGGAGAAAACTGACTAATTCTGCCATGGCAACACAAGAGAAGCACCTCGTAACGCGACACCAGCTATTCCAAATGTCAGCGCTTCTAGTACTACTATCCATATCATCTAAAACCATAGATATATATCTATGAACAGGTTGACATGTTTACAGTGCCTTTACAGTTTTTTCTATGTGAGGAATTCAATTGTTTTTAGAAAAGTCACTGTTTGTGCCACTGGAGAAAATATTTTGACGTGTTATGGTAGTGTTATTAAAATTGCTATGGAACAACAACTATTGCACATTTTGCTTTAATATTGGCTGTGCATACTTATAAGTGGTGTACCTTCCTTTGTGATGCATTTTGGATATACTATATCAAGAATTTTGGGATCAGCTTCTGGGTAAGTGGAAAAAACTTGTTCATAATTTACTCATCTCTCAAACTAAGTCACTGTTTTCTCTACTAAATACTAACTAACGGTATAATTGTTTGTTGTAGCAGTATGCTAATATTAATCCTTATCCATTAATGTTTATTTTCATGTATGATATGTGTATGTTGGACATCAGCTGCAGTTGTGTGGTTTGTTTTAAAGTGCTGCATTTGTTAAAAGTCAAAATCATATTACCCCCCCCCCCCTCCCTTGGGCATCTGGTGCAAAACCCCCTGGGACTCAAAGAGTTAAATGCCTTCAGGTATATAGGGTATACACAGCCAGGCTTGAATTTCACAGATCAATTGGCACTTGGTGGTTGATGTGGTCAGTATCATGCCGGATGTCTTTATTTCTCATGACTTTACCTGATAGCCATTAAGGCTCGGTCGACTGGGAAGCCAATGTCCACCTCCATCAGAACCTGAACTCATGACTTTCTGATCTGCAGGCGAGCGTCTAACCGCTACACCATAGCATACATACTCCTTAGGCATACAGTGCTAGACTTCTACTTGTATAGACCTATAGGCACTGGATCATGATGTGGTCAACATCAAATCAGTTACCTTTACCTCCCAGGACATTGTTTGTACCCATTTGAGGCTGTGACGACTTTGCAGCCAAGGCCAATTTTGACAGGAAAAAATCCTTGATGCAGATTTCAATTCTAGACATTCAGGCCAGCAGACGAGTTACTGCTTGGCTACCAAGTCTTAAAAGAAGACAACTTATGTATTTGTAAACTTGAAACAAATTTAACTCTTTCAGCCCAAGAAGATGACAGCTGTTGCCTGAATGAGAGGTATTGATGACAACACCAAACTCACAGTTGGGACAGACACACATTCCTTAAGAAAACAAAACTGTATAAGAATTCTTTACACCCCCCTATACAAAAGATGTGGAAACATACATAACATACTGATTGGCTTAGTATCATGTCAAACAAGATGTGTTGTGTGGGGCAGAATAAAAAAGATCATGATAAATTAGAAAGAGCACAATTCATGTTTTGGTAAACCTGAATATGTGTGTATAACATGGCAGTGCCGTCTTCAAGGTAAAGGCAGGAGATACTATAACCAGCTGCTTATAGGAACAATCAGTAGAAGTATCTTGGAGTAGCTGCTGCATTGGAGGACTGAGTACAGATGAGAATGCCCAATGTGTAGTGACGTTGACTGTGATAACATAAGATAAATGCTTTCAGTGCTTCAAAGCAGCCTGCCTTTACTTGTCAGGCACAATATTTAGATTCTGCATTTCTGTTTTGGTACTTTATTAATATCCTACCCCAGATGACATCACAGGACAGTCCAACATTTTAGAGGGTGGTAAGACTGGGTTTCCCAGCTTTTTAATGCTTCTAACGACCCCAAAACATATAGAACTGGCCCTAACCCCAACCCACCTACGTCCTACGAGACAGTGCAGTCTAGGTCCCATGACTGCATGCAGCCTATCTACCACCTCCTGATATATTAGACTGTCCCATGACCTGTGGATTTCCCCTGTTTGGGGTAAGATATTAATAAAGCACGTTCTTTTTTTTTTTTCAAGTACAACAAGTAGGAAAAGTACCTGCTGTGCCCCTGAGAGGTTAAACCTACTGTAACTGTTACAGGTTATACACAAAAGCCAACCTTGAAAACCTCCACAGGCACTTGTGTCAAATCATTGTCACTGAGATGAAGGTGCTCCAGCTTACACAAGTTGGGCAACACCTCCACTCTACTGGTCACCAGGTTCTCTAGGGTGGAGATGTGGTTGGATGATATGTCTAGGCTACAGATGTGGTGTTCCTGTGTCCTGGCAAACCTGGGCTCATCAACGCTCGCATCTATATCTGAAAGAGAAATGGATTTATGTCAGCAATACTGTATTCTCAAAAATAAAAAATCTGGTGGTAAGGACATCCTCTATGATAAGTTAGAGGTGGGTAGAAGGTGTTGAGGCTGGCCTTTCCTACAATATAAAGATGTGTACAAGCAGGACACCACTTCGTTTTCTGCGTTCATCCGAAGATGTAAATGCGCTGTGCTTGTTTACAATAGGGCTACGATATTTGTACCTCAAGGCCTACATGTCTGAGGTCTGCAGACATTTGTTGTCCAGGTTAGCCTATCCAGCTAACTGATTCCAGTTTTAAGGTGATTCACACGAACAGGATGCCATTGAAAGTTTTGTGTGCTGGGGGAAAATCAAGAAGATAGATACGATAAAGGAGAAAATGATCGCAGGCAGGATAGGAGCCATGTCTTTAATAAAAATACATTAAATACATGCTATGGCAAAAAATGTCCTGAAATCCCATGCTCTGATTGTGGAAAACTGTTCTTAATGCGAGTGGGTCTTTCTTGTCACACTCACTTTCACCACGGCCTGCAATTCCAAGTCCTCCCTACAGTATAATATAACACTATGGTCTGAAAAGTTGCCAACCAGTTTAGTAATGCGAAAAGTGACAGATTAAATGATCCACCCACATATTACAATAGGTCCATTAGGGACGCACAGTACTTATTCTTTCTTTTCTTCCTTCATCATCTCACCGATACAACACTGTAACCCAGTGTTGTGGTTTTCTGTATTTATCTTACACTACTCAGAGGGCTATGGTGATGGATTTGTTCACCTTTTGGCAAGCTTTTGGCTACACCATCTATCCACATCTTTCTTGGTCTCCCCATCGCCTTCCTCAGTGATGCTCTGCTGTAAACAAACTTTATATGGAGTCTGGTCTGCATTCTCACTAGATGGCCAAATTATTTCAGTCTTTGTCTGTCAATATAATTCAGACACAGTCTTATTCTGACTTTCTAATGCTGGTTTTCATAACCCTGAGCTTCTTGTAACTAACTAAATGACCCTTTTTCAAGCCAGTGGCACTTGAAACATGTAGTGCTAGACTTACATTTTTACAGACCAACTGTCACTTGATCGATGATGTGGTCAACATCATACTGGCCACCTTTACTTCCCAGGATATTTTCAATGCAGCTCTATGCAAAGTATAGAATCATGATAAAATACCATGTATATATACTGTAGGAGGCATCTAAGGAAGACTAGTATGAGACTAGACTGGATTACATAATTCTGCAAACTCACCTCAAAAATTAAAATTAAATCTATGAGATACTAGGTGTAAATTGGCTAAGGACCTCTGCTTCATTGGCAGATGGAGAAGAAGAAGCAGAAAATAGGTGGGGGGGGGGGGGGGGGGGGGGGGGGGGGGATTGGACAAAAGTATGAGAAGAAGATTTGACTGATTAATTAAATTAGGAGAGACACAGTACTCATGAGACACCTATATGTTCCCTGTCAGTGTAGAGATGGGAGAATTTATGTAGTTCCTGTAAACTTCAAATAGCACTGACAGACAAGAATCCCTGAACTATGAGAGAATGCAAAAAGGCCACGTACTACCTATGTGACACTGTAAACAGGTGATGCAGGCACACATATAACTTACACATCAGACATACAAACCTCAGTCCTCATGCATGAACACCTCCCATAAATTTCTCTCACCCAGCCAGTCACTGACAAACTCCCACTGCATCAGACACTAACAAATTTTTCCCATTGTGCCTTACAGTAACAAACTATTTCCACTATGTCAAACTGTAACTAACTCCTCCCACTGTGTCAGACAATAACAAACTCCACTCACTGTGTCAGACAGTAACAAACTTCTCCCACCCAACTGTGTCAGACATTGACAAACCCCTACTAGACAGTGACAGAAAAAAAACTCCAACATGTGCAATGACACTACAGACAAGATACCACCGACTCTACCATAATTACCTGTATCCTCTGCTGACATGACAGAGAAGAGAGAGCTCCTCCTGGAGGAGTAGCTAGCCTCTGTGTCAGATGACTGGTGAAAGAGAGAAACACATACAGGGGTTATTTCCACTGACTGGAGAAGTGAGAAACACATATAAGGGTTACTTACACTGACTGGATAAAAGGGAAACACACAGGGGTTACTTCCACTGATTGGAGAAAAGGGAAACACACAGGGGTTACTTCCACTGACTAGACAAAAGGAAAACACACAGGGGTTATTTCCACTGACTGGAGAAAAGGGAAACACACAGGGGTTACTTCCACTGACTGGAGAAAAGGGAAACACACAGGGGTTATTTCCACTGACTAGAGAAAAGGGAAACACACAGGGGTTATATTTCCACTGACTGGAGAAAAGGGAAACACACAGGGGTTATATTTCCACTGACTGGAGAAAAGGGAAACACACAGGGGTTATATTTCCACTGACTGGAGAAAAGGGAAACATACAGGGGTTATTTCCACTGACTGGAGAAAAGGGAAACACACAGGGGTTATATTTCCACTGATTTAGAGAAAAGGGAAACACACAGGGGTTATTTCCACTGACTGGAGAAAAGGGAAACACACAGGGGTTATTTCCACTGACTGGAGAAAAGGGAAACACACAGGGGTTACTTCCACTGACTGGAGAAAAGGGAAACACACAGGGGTTATATTTCCACTGACTAGAGAAAAGGGAAACACACAGGGGTTATATTTCCACTGACTGGAGAAAAGGGAAACACACAGGGGTTATATTTCCACTGACTTGAGAAAAGGGAAACACACAGGGGTTATATTTCCACTGACTGGAGAAAAGGGAAACATACAGGGGTTATTTCCACTGACTGGAGAAAAGGGAAACACACAGGGGTTATATTTCCACTGACTAGACAAAAGGGAAACACACAGGGGTTATTTCCAATGACTGGAGAAAAGGGAAACACACAGGGGTTATTTCCACTGACTGGAGAAAAGGGAAACACACAGGGGTTACTTCCACTGACTGGAGAAAAGGGAAACACACAGGAGTTATATTTCCACTGACTAGAGAAAAGGGAAACACACAGGGGTTATATTTCCACTGACTGGAGAAAAGGTAAACACACCGGGGTTATATTTCCACTGACTGGAGAAAAGGGAAACACACAGGGGTTATATTTCCACTGACTGGAGAAAAGGGAAACATACAGGGGTTATTTCCACTGACTGGAGAAAAGGGAAACACACAGGGGTTACTTCCACTGACTAGACAAAAGGGAAACACACAGGGGTTACTTCCACTGACTGGAGAAAACGGAAACACACAGGGGTTATATTTCCACTGACTGGAGAAAAGGGAAACACACAGGGGTTACTTCCACTGACTGGAGAAAAGGGAAACACACAGCGGTTATATTTCCACTGACTGGAGAAAGGGGAAACACACAGGGGTTACTTCCACTGACTGGAGAAAAGGGAAACACACAGGGGTTATTTCCACTGACTGGAGACAACAGAAACACCTACATGGTTATTTCCACTGAGTGGAAGAATACAGAAACACGGGGGTTATTTCGACTGACTGGAAAAAAAAGGGAACCATAGAAGCGTTATTTCAAATGTATGATGACTGGAGAAAGAGAGAAATACATAGAGGGGGTCAAATGTCTGAGAGCAAGTAGAAAAGAAAAACATAGACAGGAATTATGCTGTCATGATGTTGCTGAATTTACTTATGTGCATGAGTAAAAGTCATCATCACCAGGTGCCATGTTGACAGGCATGGGCAGTGATAGTTGGTGATTTCACATGATCACCATTCTAGGATCAAAATTTGTGTTCCAGTCCTGAATAAGGCATGTGGCCAAGCTGCCTAAGTGTTTATTTCTCTTTCCATGGCTCTTTTCCTAACAAACATGTCAGGTGCCACTAAGTTTACAAGCTTATTTCTTATGATAACACACTAAAACAATCTGTACGTTTAATTTCTCTACATAGTTAGGACTTAACCCATCTTTTTACAGATTTAATGGCACTTAGTGGCAAATGTTGCTGAAGATCACACTGGCTGCCTTTACTTCCCATAGCATTTCCTGGTATCTGTTATTATGCTGGGTCAACCTGGAAACTCCCTAAGTCATTTGTAAAAATCCACTTCAACAAGGTGAGCATGCTATCCACTGGAATTCCCAGCATCTGAATGTAGGAGAGGACAACTTCCCAATGAATGAAATATGAACGCAGTAACAGAAGAAAACATCTCCATCATGGATACATAGATACTGAAACTGGTGGAAGCCGTGACAATTAAAATGAACAATACTGCATTTTGCAAACAAAAAGAGCATGTGGTAGTTTTGAAATTGCCAGGATAATCACATGGTTAATTTTGAACTGTAGAGTGTAACTATATTTGTGTCCTACAGTGAAAAAGATACTTTTTTGTGTGCTTCCTTATGCTGATGTAGAAATGCAATTGAGTAGAAACAGCCAAATATTCCAGACAATAAACTGTGAAATGTTCACATTATAGGTCTTTAAATTCACTAAGAAAAACTTTATTTTGAAACACAGATTCATTTACATCTGGCTAACTCCACAGCGGATGTTGGCAGCAGTGGATATATGTATCCACTGCTGCTTTTAGAAATATTATGTGGTGAGGATTCCAATGTCTTTCATAGTGTGACTCACGTGCCACTGTCTGAAACCCATGAAAACTGTTTTATAAACACATTCTGCAGAAACGAAATCCTTCTATGTCTAGGATTGTGACAGTGAAATGAATTCATTAATCTCTAAACCACCGAGCCACACATGGATCTTTTTTTTTTATTCCCTTTCTCCAATTACCTCATCAAAGTGATAGGGGGAGATGCTGGATCTTTTTTTTCTTCCCTTTCTCCAATTACCTCATCGAAGTGATAGGGGGAGATGCTGGATCTTTTTTTTCTTCCCTTTCTCCAATTACCTCATCGAAGTGATAGGGGGAGATGCTGGATCTTTTTTTTCTTCCCTTTCTCCAATTACCTCATCGAAGTGATAGGGGGAGATGCTGGATCTTCTGTGTGTCTTCCCTTCCTCCAATTACCTCATCAAAGTGATAGGGGGAGATGCTGGATCTTTTTTTTTCTTCCCTTCCTCCAATTACCTCATCGAAGTGATAGGGGGAGATGCTGGATCTTCTGTTTATCTTCCCTTCCTCCAATTACCTCATCAAAGTGATAGGGGGAGATGCTGGATCTTCTGTTTGTCTTCCCTTCCTCCAATTACCTCATCAAAGTGATAGGGGAAGATGCTGGATCTTCTGTTTGTCTTCCCTTCCTCCAATTACCTCATCAAAGTGATAGGGGGAGATGCTGGATCTTCTGTTTGTCTTCCCTTCCTCCAATTACCTCATCAAAGTGATAGGGGGAGATGCTGGATCTTCTTGTGCGCTTTCTAATGCATTGCATAAGCTGATCTTCATTTCTTTCAAACTGTTATGGATACTGTTGTTCCATCTTCTGCGTTGTATTACCCTTGCTTTGTGTTCATTATATTTCTTCAGCATGGCTCTCTGTGGCAGTTGGTACCAAGGTATTATCAGATGACCAAACCATCTCACATCTTGCTTTTCTGTGTAGGACTGGTTTCAGTCCTAGTAAATTTCTCCAGTTTTAACACAATCTCTGCTTGTTATTTCGGCAACTCTTCTCTGTTATGGGTAAATCACTAAATGCATAATCAAAGGTTAAAGCGTTAACTCACTGACTACCACGAGCGCATGTTATGCCATTCGCCAATGTTTACGTCTGGCTACTATGATCATACCCCCTGGAAATTTAACTCTGGACGCTGGCAGCCATGTTAAAATTGCTACTTTTGTGATAAATGTAGTTGAAACCGTTAGTCCCTTTATTTCCCTATGGTTATTTAAGGGAAACAATTCGGTAGTGCTTAAAGTAGATTTTCTACAAATATTTTTGTTGAGCTCTGATACCGATGGTGTACAAACAGATGATTTGATAAAGACATCTGAACATTAGGGCTAGCATGGTGGAAGAGTCTGGGGATTACTGCTGATGATTAGGGATAATGTCATGATTGTTGTAAATCAGAAGGTGAAGGTGAAGATATGTTTGAACAGTTTCATGACTGTGACTCTGATAATTCTTACGAACTGCCACCAAAAACATTGTCAAAACTGGAATACAAGGTTTTGCTTACAGCAGTGGCATGGCAGTGGGAGGCAGGTGTGTTATGTTACATAAGATTGAGTAAACTGTTCTGTGTATATGCTTCAGGTGTGTATTACTAAATGTGTCTGTTAGTGTAGATTGTGTCCATTATGGCTGTGTGGCTTAGAGTTTAGTGAAAAATCATCTCACGATGGAATCTTCGATGTTCACCGAGATGCATTTTCCGCTGCATGCATTTTGGGGAAAGATGTTTTTTTGTGTGGTTCTTTGAGTTTTACAGTTCAGTCATATTTTACCAACGTTCTTGGTGCAAAATGGCAAACGACCAATGAATTTGCAGAATTTTATTTCACAGTTAGGCAGAGCTTTCACCCAAGATTATGTCAGAAGAAAAAAATGCTTTTATTGGTGTCAGAAAATGTTTTGGTTGCCATTTTTCCACCAAAGTAGTCACATGATGATGATTTCAAACAAGATTACACAGCACTTGTTCTTTATATTTGTTCTCCATTCAACTTGCAAAAGAACAAAATATTTTAAGTTTATGTTAAACTGTTGTGAAGCAACTGCATTTTTAATACACACAAAAATATGTTGTATCTGGGAAAGTTGAAGGGTTAACGGGTGTGGTACTCAGTGGGTTGACTCTAGTACCAAATGGTTTATCAGCAGATGCCCCCTATGTAATAATAACCAACAGGACAAACCGTGAGTATATTGCTTTCAAAGAAGCTAAATACTGTGGAAGCCAGATTTTCTTAGCATTCTCTGGCCAAATGTATTAAAAAAAAAAAAGAACATTCTGCTTGTTGGGTGGGATTCACAGAAGACCTACTCACTTATGATATGCTGCTCTGGACTGAGAGAGTTCAGGACCTACCTGTTGGTCTAAGGAGAGAGAACTCTGTGAGAGTGAAGCATTAGCATAGATCTGGTTGCTGGTGTCACTGCTGCTGGAGATCTGGGTACTGATTGTGTGTCTGTAGTGATGCCGGTCTCTGGAGCTTAGCTTGCGTGGCCATTTCACTAGCAACCATAAATGCATTCATTCAGAAGTCTTTCATTAAGTTATTCATTCTAATAAACATTTCAGTTTCTTTCTGTTCACTTTTGTGTATGTGTAATGATCATCATCATTAACTTCCCTTTTCGCTGTTAAAGGTCATGGGAAGTAACAGTTTGTAGTCCAACAATGACATCTCAGCTCTTCATGCCCATATGACAGGCATCTTTCTCCAAAGATGTCACAAAATGTGTGGATAATGATAAGCTGTTACCTGTCTTTATCTTCTTCTTCTGGTACCTGATGTAGTCTTTGGCAATCCTCTCTCCAATCTTTTCTCTCTGTGATATGGTTTTCTATTAAAGTTTGTGCTACTGATATTATCACCTGTTGCCAGTTGTGCAAGTTTTCCCCACATATATAACAAATACACAAACCCTAAGAGTTGTCTACACTGTTACAATGAAGAGGGTTATGTAAGGAAACCAGTTTCAGCCTTTTATGCTAACTTAAACTACTCCAGAACATCTATGCTCACTTTACTCCAGAACATCTATGCTCACTTTACTCCAGAACATCTATGCTCACTTTACTCCAGAACATCTATGCTCACTTTAACTACTACAGGACATCTATGCTCACTTTAACTACTCCAGGACATCTATGCTCACTTTAACTACTACAGGACATCTATGCTCACTTTAACTACTACAGGAACATCTATGTGCACTTAACTCACTTTCCCTTAACTATACCTATGAACATCTGCTCACTTTAACTAACTACTACAGAACATCTATGCTCACTTTAACTACTACAGAACATCTATGCTCACTACTTAACTACTTAACTACTACAGAAAACATCTATGCTCACATACTATCTATGCTCACATCTTAACTTTACTACAGAACATCTATGCTCACTTTAACTACTACAGAACATCTATGCT
>CAJHNH020005946.1:415490-450696 GCA_905116865.2 Candidula unifasciata | reverse complement strand
GATGCTGGATCTTCTGTTTGTCTTCCCTTCCTCCAATTACCTCATCAAAGTGATAGGGGGAGATGCTGGATCTTCTGTTTGTCTTCCCTTCCTCCAATTACCTCATCAAAGTGATAGGGGGAGATGCTGGATCTTCTGTTTGTCTTCCCTTCCTCCAATTACCTCATCAAAGTGATAGGGGGAGATGCTGGATCTTCTGTTTGTCTTCCCTTCCTCCAATTACCTCATCAAAGTGATAGGGGGAGATGCTGGATCTTCTGTTTGTCTTCCCTTCCTCCAATTACCTCATCAAAGTGATAGGGGGAGATGCTGGATCTTCTGTTTGTCTTCCCTTCCTCCAATTACCTCATCAAAGTGATAGGGGGAGATGCTGGATCTTCTGTTTGTCTTCCCTTCCTCCAATTACCTCATCAAAGTGATAGGGGAGAGATGCTGGATCTTCTGTTTGTCTTCCTTCTTCCTCCAATTACCTCATCAAAGTGATAGGGGGAGATGCTGGATCTTCTGTTTGTCTTCCCTTCCTCCAATTACCTCATCAAAGTGATAGGGGGAGATGCTGGATCTTCTGTTTGTCTTCCCTTCCTCCAATTACCTCATCAAAGTGATAGGGGGATGATGCTGGATCTTCTGTTTGTCTTCCCTTCTTCCTCCAATTACCTCATCAAAGTGATAGGGGGAGATGCTGGATCTTCTGTTTGTCTTCCCTTCCTCCAATTACCTCATCAAAGTGATAGGGGGAGATGCTGGATCTTCTGTTTGTCTTCCCTTCCTCCTCAATAACCTCATCAAAGTGATAGGGGGAGATGCTGGATCTTCTGTTTGTCTTCCCTTCCTCCAATTACCTCATCAAAGTGATAGGGGGAGATGCTGGATCTTCTGTTTGTCTTCCTTTCCTCCAATTACCTCATCAAAGTGATAGGGGGAGATGCTGGATCTTCTGTTTGTCTTTCCTTCCTCCAATTACCTCATCAAAGTGATAGGGGGAGATGCTGGATCTTCTGTTTGTCTTTCCTTCCTCCAATTACCTCATCAAAGTGATAGGGGGAGATGCTGGATCTTCTGTTTGTCTTTCCTTCCTCCAATTACCTCATCAAAGTGATAGGGGGAGATGCTGGATCTTCTGTTTGTCTTTCCTTCCTCCAATTACCTCATCAAAGTGATAGGGGGAGATGCTGGATCTTCTGTTTGTCTTCCTTTCCTCCAATTACCTCATCAAAGTGATAGGGGGAGATGCTGGATCTTCTGTTTGTCTTCCTTTCCTCCAATTACCTCATCAAAGTGATAGGGGGAGATGCTGGATCTTCTGTTTGTCTTTCCTTCCTCCAATTACCTCATCAAAGTGATAGGGGGAGATGCTGGATCTTCTGTTTGTCTTTCCTTCCTCCAATTACCTCATCAAAGTGATAGGGGGAGATGCTGGATCTTCTGTTTGTCTTTCCTTCCTCCAATTACCTCATCAAAGTGATAGGGGGAGATGCTGGATCTTCTGTTTGTCTTCCCTTCCTCCAATTATCTCATCAAAGTAATAGGGGGAGATGCTGGATCTTCTGTTTGTCTTTCCTTCCTCCAATTACCTCATCAAAGTGATAGGGGGAGATGCTGGATCTTCTGTTTGTCTTTCCTTCCTCCAATTACCTCATCAAAGTGATAGGGGGAGATGCTGGATCTTCTGTGTGCGCTTTCTAACGCATTGCATAAGCGTTTTAACAAATTTGCAGGTTAGGGAGGAGCTTTACTCACAAGATTATGTCACTAAACTACCACGATCGCATGTTATGCCCTTTGCCGATGTTTACACCTGGCTACCATGATCATACCCCCTGCGATTGTAACTTTGGACGCCGGCCGTCATGTTTAAATTGCGGCTTTTTTGACAAATGTAGTTGAAACCGTTAGTCCACTTATTTCTCTACGATTATTTAAAGGCAACAATTCGATAGTGCTTAAGGCAGATTGTCCACACATTTTTCTGATAATCTCCCATATCGATGGCGCACAAACAAATGATTAGATAATGGGTCTGAACGTTAGGGCCAGCATGGAAGAGTCTGGGGATTATTCCTGATACTAAGGGATACTGTCTTGATTGTTTTAAATATGAAGGTGAATCTGAAGATATTTCTGTACAGTTTCATGACTGTGACTGATAATTCTTACAAACCGCCACCAAAAACATTGTCAAAACTGGAATACGAGGTTTCGCTTACAGCAGTGACATGGCAGTGGGAGGCAGGTGTATTATGTTACATAAGATCGGCTAAACTGTTTCATGTATATGCTTCAGGTGTGTATTACTAAATGTGTCTGTTAGTGTAGATTGTGACCATTATGGCTCTGAGTTTTAGCAAAAATAATCTCACAATGAAATCTTCGATGTAAACTGAAATGCGCTTTCTGCTGTGTGCATTTTGGCAAAAGTAAGTTTTTTTGGGTGTATCTTTTTATGTTTGACAGTTCAGTCATATTATATCCAGCGTTATTGGTGGAAATGGCAAACAGTCAATGAATTTGCATCATTTTTTTTTTCATAGTTAGGCAGAGCTTTCACCCAAGATTATGTCAGAAAAGAATTTTTGTTTTATTGGTGTCAGAAAATGTTTCGGTTGCCATCTTTCCACCAAAATACAGCCACATGATGATGATGTCAAACAAGATTCCACAGCACTCGTTCTTTACATTTGTTCTCCATTCAATTTGGAAAAGTACAAAATATTATAAGTTTATGTTAAACAGTTGTGAAGCAATTGCATTTTTAATACACTAAAATATGTTGTATCTGTGAAAGTTGAAGGGTTAATGGGTGAGATAGACAGTGGGCTGACCTTAGTACCAAACAGTTTATCAGGAAATGCCCCCTGTGTAATAATAACCAACAGGACAAACCATGAGTATATTACTTTCAAAGAAGCTAAATACTGTGGAAGCCAGATTTTCTTAGCATTCTCTGGCCAAATGTATTTTTTTTTAAACAGAACATACTGCATGTTGGGTGGGATTCACAGAAGACCTACTCACATATGATATGCTGCTCTGGACTGAGAGAGTTCAGGACCTACCTGTTGGTCCAAGGAAAGAGAACTCTGTGAGAGTGAAGCATTAGCATAGATCTGGTTACTGGTGTCACTGCTGCTGGAGATCTGGGTACTGATTGTGTGTCTGTAGTGATGCCGGTCTCTGGAGCTTAGCTTGCGTGGCCATTTCACTAGCAACCTGCTCACTTTAACTACTACAGAACATCTATGCTCACTTTAACTACTACAGAACTACTCACTTTACAGAAGAACATCTATGCTCACTTTAACTACTACAGAACATCTATGCTCACTTTAACTACTACAGAACATCTATGCTCACTTTAACTACTCCAGAACATCTATGCTCACTTTAACTACTACAGAACATCTATGCTCACTTTAACTACTCCAGAACATCTATGCTCACTTTAACTACTACAGGACATCTATGCTCACTTTACTCCAGAACATCTATGCTCCAGACATTATGCTCACTACTCCCTACATCTATGCTCACTTTAACTACTCCAGGACATCTATGCTCACTTTAACTACTCCAGAACATCTATGCTCACTTTAACTACTCCAGAACATCTATGCTCACTTTAACTACTACAGAACATCTATGCTCACTTTAACTACTACAGAACATCTATGCTCACTTTAACTACTACAGAACATCTATGCTCACTTTAACTACTACAGAACATCTATGCTCACTTTAACTACTACAGAACATCTATGCTCACTTTAACTACTTCTATGCTACTTTACTACTACAGAACATCTATGCTCACTTTAACTACTACAGAACATCTATGCTCACTTTAACTACTACAGAACATCATGCTCACTTTAACTACTCCAGCTCACTTTAACTACTACAGAACATCTAACTAACTACTACAGAACATCTATGCTCACTTTAACTACTACAGAACATCTATGCTCACTTTAACTACTACAGAACATCTATGCTCACTTTAACTACTACAGAACATCTATGCTCACTTTAACTACTACAGAACATCTATGCTCACTTTAACTACTACAGGACATCTATGCTCACTTTAACTACTACAGAACATCTATGCTCACTTTAACTACTACAGAACATCTATCTCACTGCTCACTTTGCTCACTACTACAGGACATCTATGCTCACTTTAACTACTACAGAACATCTATGCTCACTTTAACTACTACAGACATCTATGCTCACTTTAACTACTACAGGACATCTATCTATGCTCACTTTAACTACTACAGAACATCTATGCTCACTTTAACTACTACAGAACATCTATGCTCACTTTAACTACTACAGAACATCTATGCTCACTTTAACTACTACAGAACATCTATGCTCACTTTAACTACTACAGAACATCTATGCTCACTTTAACTACTACAGGACATCTATGCTCACTTTAACTACTACAGGACATCTATGCTCACTTTAACTACTACAGCTCTATGCTCACTTTACTACTACAGAACATCTATGCTCACTTTAACTACTACAGAACATCTATGCTCACTTTAACTACTACAGAACATCTATGCTCACTTTAACTACTACAGAACATCTATGTTCACTTTAGCTCACTTTAACTACTACAGAACATCTATGCTCACTTTAACTACTACAGGACATCTATGCTCACTTTAACTACTACAGGACATCTATGCTCACTTTAACTACTACAGGACATCTATGCTCACTTTAACTACTACAGAACATCTATGCTCACTTTAACTACTACAGAACATCTATGCTCACTTTAACTACTACAGGACATCTATGCTCACTTTAACTACTACAGAACATCTATGCTCACTTTACAGAACATCTACTACTACTACAGAACATCTATGCTCACTTTAACTACTACAGAACATCTATGCTCACTTTAACTACTACAGAACATCTATGCTCACTTTAACTACTACAGAACATCTATGCTCACTTTAACTACTACAGGACATCTATGCTCACTTTAACTACTACAGAACATCTATGCTCACTTTAACTACTACAGAACATCTATGCTCACTTTAACTACTACAGAACATCTATGCTCACTTTAACTACTACAGAACATCTATGCTCACTTTAACTACTACAGAACATCTATGCTCACTTTAACTACTACAGGACATCTATGCATTAACTACTACAGAACATCTATGCTCACTTTAACTACTACAGGACATCTATGCTCACTTTAACTACTACAGAACATCTATGCTCACTACTACAGAACAACTACTACAGAACATCTATGCTCACTTTAACTACTACAGAACATCTATGCTCACTTTAACTACTACAGAACATCTATGCTCACTTTAACTACTACAGAACATCTATGCTCACTTTAACTACTACAGAACATCTATGCTCACTTTAACTACTACAGAACATCTATGCTCACTTTTTAACTACTACAGAACATCTATGCTCACTTTAACTACTACAGGAACATCTATGCTCACTTTAACTACTACAGAACATCTATGCTCACATCTAACTACTACAGGACATCTATGCTCACTTAAACTACTACAGAACATCTATGCTCACTTTAACTACTACAGAACATCTATGCTCACTTTAACTACTACAGAACATCTATGCTCACTTTAACTACTACAGAACATCTATGCTCACTTTAACTACTACAGAACATCTATGCTCACTTTAACTACTACAGAACATCTATGCTCACTTAACTACTACAGAACATCATCTATGCTCACTTTAACTACTACAGAACATCTATGCTCACTTTAACTACTACAGAACATCTATGCTCACTTTAACTACTACAGAACATCTATGCTCACTTTAACTACTACAGAACATCTATGCTCACTTTAACTACTACAGAACATCTATGCTCACTTTAACTACTACAGAACATCTATGCTCACCTTTCAGTTTTGGTACAATTTGCTGAGACTTTGCTGGATCTGATGGACGCCTGGGGTCAGACGGACTGAATGGGATATTGGCTCCGGTCAGTGTGGTCTGTTTCCAGTCTTCCCATTCATCTTCTGAAGGCTCAAATACCGGTGCATCTATAAATTATAATACAACAATATTTTATTTTATAAATGTACAAGCCACAAGAGGAGGGCAGGATGAGAAGCACTAGGAAATAAGTATGAGATTCAAGTATGAAAACAATCATTTGAGCTGGATGTGAAAGTGCATCATTACCACACCAGCAAGCATGAATCTAGAAAAAAGGAAAAATGTACTTAACTCTTTTATTTAAATATTTAAAGTAAGTACGTACATATGTACATGTGTTTATGTATGTATTATGGATATGAATATGTATATATATATATATATTGAAATGCCTATGCTATTTCTTTTATTTCTATTTCACTAGCACAGAAAACATTATTTTAAATTCTAAACCTTGTATATTCCCTGTGTGGGTGCCGGGGCCCTACTGTGGGGTAAACAAGAATAGATTCACTGCCTCTGCAACAAGCATGCCTGACAGGCAAGGGAACAACAGCCTGCATACTAATAAGTCAGATCTGTAAAAGGGGTGCACATGCAACACTCAAGTTCTGGAACAACACTACAGTCCAGTGGTGGAGGAACAATCATAACTTTCCGCCTGAGTTTACAGCCCATGAAGGCAAAGAAGAAGAATATGAAGAAGGAGGAGGAGGAGAAGAAGAAGAAAAAGAAGAAGAAGAAGAAGAAGAAGAAGAAGAAGAAGAAGAAGAAGAAGAAGAAGAAGAAGAGGAAGAGGAAGAAGAAGAAGAAGAAGAAGAAGAAGAAGAAGAAGAAGAAGAAGAAGAAGAAGAAGAAGAAGAAGAAGAAGAAGAAGAAATCATACTTCTAAACAGTGCAGTAACAATGTTTTGGTATTCTAGTAAAATATGACAAGTGCAGTAAAATCTGATAACACAAAAACAGTACAATCCACACACCATTAATTAACACTGCAGGTGAAGGTGGCTGCAGCTGTGATGAGTCATCAACAACAACCTCTCCTTCTCCTAGAAGTCTGCGTCCCCTCATGCGAGGCATGGTATTTGGTCGCCTGGAAAGCCCTTCTGTTGCAGCTAGAAAAAGATTACAAAAAAATAAACAATACAGTGATAGGAAACATTGTCGGCTACACATTTTCGGCTACACATTATCGCCTACACATTGTCGGCTACTTTCTAATGAAAAGGTAGTACTTTTGAACTAGTATTTTGCTAATTAGATATTGTCTAAAGAGGGTGTGATATTTGACTCTTTTGATATCAGATGGGTTCACAGAAGTTTTCAAAGTGAAGACATAACTAGGATGAAAAATGATGAATGAATTACTTTCAGAAAGGCAAAATAAGCAGAAGTAGTGACCACTGGCAAATCCAGATTTCATTAGTGTGTTCTGACCAAAAATTTATAAAAAATAAAGCACATGATGCGATGGAGGTGAATCAAGGGGTAAATTCACTAACATATCAGGTGTTTCTTGGAATTGAAAGAGTTAGAGATTATTTTACAAACATCATTATATGAAAGCAATGTTTCCAATAAAAGAAACACAAACAACAGATAACACATTTTACTGCCGCACATATCTCTTTGTATCTTGTCATGTTAATGTTTTTGTTTTTTCAACGTTGTAGTATTAACTCTTTGAGTCCCAGGGGGTTTAGCATCACAGGCCCAAGGGGTAGTCAAGAGAGACATAAAATCAGCGCATCTTGCGTTTATTGGGCTTCTAGGTAGGAACCTATGAACGTATGTCACAGTATTAAGCACTGGACTCCCCGTGTGGGTTTCAAGGCCCAACTGTAGGGAAAACAGGAACAAACCCACTGCCTCCACAAAAAGCATGTCCTAAGAGATGATTGATGGGAGTTTCCTTCAAAGTCAGAGTTCATTTGCCTGTGAGGCAAGGAAAAACAGCCTGCTTACTAATAAATCAGCTCTGTTAAACAGATGCGTACATAACACTCAGGTTCTGGAACAAGACTCAAGTCCAGAGGTGGACAAACAACCAGAGCTTAGTGCTGGGGTTTACAGCCGGTGAATACAAAGAAGAAAAACCACTTGATACAGAAAAATATGAGAGATTGTTAGAGTATCATCACACAGCACTATTACCATGGCGCTTTCCCTTCCGCTAACCAGATATTTGGATATTTTCTCCCGGGTATGCAGGTGTATTAGGAAATGAACAGGCAGATCTACTAGCTGGTTCTGCACAACTTGGTTGTAAACTGATGCAAGGCAAGCTAGATATTGTAAGGGTCCTCTGGGGGCATGTGAACAGTGCAGAGGCACAGATGGATCATTGCAGTCTAAATGCTGCTGCTAGGAGTGACCAGGGGAACTGGCTGATGATCAACACTTAAGGGAACTGTGTGACATATATAAAATCAGACTGTTAGTGGTACAATCTGAATTGAAACTCTGAGCTTGCTGCTGAAGATGTGGACACAGCGCTTATGGGAATATCCAGAGTGTTGTGATATCGATTCTTAATGAAACATTAAACATTATAGTAATAGGGTGGCCAATGACAACTATACGTGTTATTTTCTGCTCTGGGTTAGTCATCATCAAAAGAATAGATAATCAACATTCAGGCACTACATAAGACAACAATACTAACTTACAATCTACAATGTTACCACCATGTTCCTCACTGACTTATACATGATAACAATATAGAATTACAATCTACAATCTTAATAGGACGTTCTTGAATTACTACAACTTTATATGACCTTCATAATTACAATCTACAATCTTGCTGGTGATTCTGAATGGTTTCACCAACACAATGATAACAATACATAATAACAATCCATCTCTGATATGTTTTCGAATAGCTTCAACTATACAAGAAGACAATAATATATAGTTACTGATAACAGTACATAATTACAATCTATGGTTCAGGTTCAGATGATGGATCAACATCATAACAAAAGATTAGTAACCCATAAGTTCCCTGTTCTACTTCTGACTCAAGCTTGAGTCCGAAAAATCTCAGCGCAGTGCATGAACTCTGTAGCACAGGCCAGGGTCCTGAAATACTTTGGGTAGATTTTTAACTCCAAATTTTGCTCGGGCAGTGCCTTTAGGCTACTCTTTTAGATTTTCAACTGCCTAGGGATGTTTTACTCGTGCAACAAAACACAATCTTACTATCCAGAGACCAGAAGTCCACATGAAAAAAAAAAATATCCCAGCCTTCACTGGGGCTTGAACCTGGGACCTCCAGCACTCGGCACCATGCCTTCGAGACCATGCAACCCCCGCTAATTAATTACAACCTATAGTCTTACCAAGAGGCTCCTAAATTACTTCAATTAAAGATTACAATCTACAATCTTCTTAATGGCTCCAACCATGCATAACAGAGATACACTACTACAATTTACAGACTTACTATGATGTTTCTGAATTACAACTGGAATTCATAATTACAATCTAAAATCTTACTATGATGTTTCTGAATTACAACTGGAATTCATAATTGCAATCTAAAATCTTACTATGGTGTTTCTGAATTACAACTGGAATTCATAATTACAATCTAAAATCTTACTATGATGTTTCTGAATTACAACTGGAATTCATAATTACAATCTAAAATCTTACTATGGTGTTTCTGAATTACAACTGGAATTCATAATTACAATTTAAAATCTTACTATGATGTTTCTGAACGACAACTGGAATTCATAATTACAATCTAAAATCTTACTATGATGTTTCTGAACGACAACTGGAATTCATAATTACAATCTAAAATCTTACTATGGTGTTTCTGATTTACAACTGGAATTCATAATTACAATCTAAAATCTTACTATGATGTTTCTGAATTACAACTGAAATTCATAATTACAATCTAAAATCTTACTATGGTGTTTCTGAAATACAACTGGAATTCATAATTACAATTTAAAATCTTACTATGATGTTTCTGAACGACAACTGAAATTCATAATTACAATCTAAAATCTTACTATGGTGTTTCTGAACGACAACTGGAATTCATAATTACAATCTAAAATCTTACTATGGTGTTTCTGAATTACAACTGGAATTCATAATTACAATTTAAAATCTTACTATGATGTTTCTGAATTACAACTGGAATTCATAATTACAATCTAAAATCTTACTATGGTGTTTCTGAATTACAACTGGAATTCATAATTACAATTTAAAATCTTACTATGATGTTTCTGAACGACAACTGGAATTCCTAATTACAATCTAAAATCTTACTATGATGTTTCTGAACGACAACTGGAATTCATAATTACAATCTAAAATCTTACTATGATGTTTCTGAACGACAACTGAAATTCATAATTACAATCTAAAATCTTACTATGGTGTTTCTGAATTACAACTGGAATTCATAATTACAATTTAAAATCTTACTATGATGTTTCTGAACGACAACTGGAATTCATAATTACAATCTAAAATCTTACTGTGATGTTTCTGAACGACAACTGAAATTCATAATTACAATCTAAAATCTTACTTTGGTGTTTCTGATTTACAACTGGAATTCATAATTACAATCTAAAATCTTACTATGATGTTTCTGAATTACAACTGGAATCCATAATTACAATCTAAAATCTTACTATGATGCTCTTGGATGGCCCTAAAGTTCCTGCTCTGATCTTCCACACTGCCATTTGGGAAACGGAAGCCAGTAGGTCGGAATATCTCTAGCCTGGAGTCACTCGGTGAATAAATCAATCTGTGATTCCTTTTCAGCTCGCTGTGCTTGATTTTGGCAACAAAGTGCTTGCTAGTTATTGAAGATGAGTGAGGTCTGTTTTGTCCATACAGTGTTGGCAGAATCCATTCTGGTCGGATGTTGCCTAGACCCAGGTTGGCCCAAAGAACTGTACCAGCTGAAGATGGATGGAGAAACAATATTATTATAAATCTTTTCACTGATTGAATAATGGGTGACTGATTGCATTTAAGGACTACATTCAATTCACTGTGAAACAATTTAGCCTCAACTTCAATTCCTCAGATTACACTAGAAAATTCCTTCTTCTTCGTCTTCTTCGCATTCACCTGCTGTAAACTCCAGCAGAAAGTTCTGGTTGTTCATCCATTTCTGGACTTTGATCTTGTTCCATAACTCGTGAGTCGCTTTCCCATCCATTTTTCAAATCTGGCTAATCTGTATGCAGACTGTTGGTTCCTGACCTCTCAAGCAGATGCAGTCTGAAGAAAAAGTTGATCCTATCTACTGTAAGTTGTCCAGAAACTAGCTGCAACCCATTTCAGACAGGTGGTGAGCAGTATGTGCCTTGGTCCTTGTGCACCACCATGCGTGGGTCAGCACATGTGCATTCCAGGAGGTTCACACCAGCTACACGACTTTGATTTCTCTCAAATATGCTGCTTAGAGAAGTTATATGACTTTTTATGTGGCCAACATTTACTGAAATTCTGTCACTTCAGGGAAGACTGATAAAAACAGAGATTGAGGAAGATAGTAGGAAGATAGTAAGAAATGTTTCTCAAATAGCCTTTTATCATAAAATGGAGAAATACAGGCACAAAAATGGATATATGATAAATATATATGACATATTCTGCAACAGAACAAACATAGAATCTTCTCCTTTTTTCTTATTTACATTCACCAGCTGCAAACTGCGGTGGAAAGTTCTAGTTATTCGTCAACTTTAGGACTCTAATCCTGTTCAAGAACATATTTGACTCATGCGTATGCAGACTGCTGGTTCCTTGCCTCTCAGGCAGATGCACTCCGACTTCGAAGAAAGCTCCCAATTAGTTGACTCTTACGGCATGCTTTTGAGTAGACAGTAGGTTGATTTTCCCAAAATGGAGTCCTGGCAAACACAAGGGAAACATAGGAATCTACACATTGAAAGAATAATTCAAGGAGGAAATAAAAAGAGGGGGGAGGGAGGTTGAGGTTCTGGAAGACATTTAACACTGAGGGGGAAACAAAGGCAGACTTTCATTAGGTTGCAACTGGTACTATCAGCATGTCGACTCTTCATTTGCTATTTAAGAAGGAGACGGAGCATGTGTGGGAATGTCCAGAGTGCAGTGAGGTAACTGCTTGATTCATTCATTCTGAGGACGATCACCAGATGTTTACAAACATACCTGTCCATGTCAGTCACAAGGTATATGATGTGATGATGAAAATATCTTAAACTGAAGAGCGGATGACTGAGTGATTAAAATGCAGACTCTTGAGTAAAAGAGAAGGGTTCAAATCTTCAGTAAGATAAACATCCTAACCTGTACAGTTTGGAACAGAAGTGGCATAACCCTGCAGTCAAAGCTTAAAGTATACAGAGCAGTTGTTTTAACTACACTGCTGTATACGCATGCGAAACATGGGCTGTATACCAGCGCCAGGCTAGAAAGTTAAACTACTTTCACACAGCCTGCCTTAGAAAACTATTGCATATCAGATGGCAAGACAAAGTACCTGATACCGTAGTCCTTAAGAAAGCAGCCATGGCCAGCATCCACACTCTACTGATGCAGTACCAAATTCGTTGGACTGGTCATGTGACACGCATGCCAGATCACAGGCTTCACCCCAAAAAAAAACTCTTCTATAGTGAGCTGTAAAATGGGAAACGTTCCCAAGGTGGGCAAAAGAAACGCTATAAGGACACCTTTAAGTCTTCACTCAAAGCATCTGAGATGAATGACACCAATTGGGAGGCAACCTCTCAAGACTGAAATGCATGGCATGATACTCTACACAAGGGCGAGGCTACATGTGAAGCAAACAGAACAGCAAGACTGATTTAGAAAAGGATGGACAGAAAGGCGACTGCAGGAGATCCCCTCCCTGAGACAACACTCATTCCCTGTACTCACTGTCCAAAAACTATTCGGGCCCGCATCAGCCTTATCAGTCATACTTGATGAAACAGAGTGGTCATCATCATCTTGATGGACAACCCACAGTGAAAGGGTCAGTTGCAAAATCCAATCACTCATCAAAAAGTATACTAATACCTATGGTCCATTCAGCAATAACCGGCTGAATAAGGAAAGAACCTCTATGATAAAGGTGAACAATATATCAATACAGACTAAAAAAATAAAATAATGAGTGTTGTCAAGTTCATAATCTAAGAATTAAATGACAAATAAAGACATAAGCAAAATTGACACACTTTCTTTATCCTGGCCTATGCATGCCAACAACATCCCCGTGATGCTGTGGTAGTTCTCTGCTAGGCTGAGCTTCAATGATGTCAGCACATCTCTGACTCCCTGTGACACAGAGACAAATTTTTGACAAAAATCTTGGAAACTATCAAGACATAATTATGAGATGTCACATGGAAATTATTAGAGCAAAATTAGGAGATGTATCCTAGAAATTATCAAGTCATAATTATGAGATGTAATGTGGAAATTAATAGGGCAAAATTAGGAGATGTATTCTGGAAACTTTCAAGACATAATTATGAGATGTATCTTGGAAATTATTAGGCAAAATTAGGAGTTGTATCCTGGAAACTATCAAGACATAATTATGAGATGTATCTTGAAAATTATTAGGCAAAATTAGGAGATGTATCCTAGAAACTATCAAGACATAATCATCAGATATATCAAGGGCATTATCAAGACAAAACTATGAGATGTATCTTGGAAATGGTCCTGATAAAAATATATGTATCCATGAAATTAGAATCCATCAAAAATAATTAAAGGCTAACCATTATTGGAACTGCTTGAAGTAAAATGTACTGAGGAGCTGACGTGCAAAATAACTCAATCTAAATCAGCACTCTACAAGAAAAGAAATATTTTATTGTAGATTCTTCCTTTACTAAGACATCAAAATGGGGGGTGGGGGGGGGGGGGGGGGGGGGGGGGAGGGTTAACCTTAGAAAGACTATGCTTCTCTTTTTAAGTCAAAATGACTGATTTTACAGCCATTTTAGCTCTGAAAATGGCGTGCATCAATCAGAGTGAGTTTTGTGGAGGTTTGCCTCTCACCTATGTACCAACTTATTACCTCCATAAGGTCTGTGATAGGGACTTTAAAGCAGCTTCCTTAGCTCAGGAATCAGAGGTACTTTTGCTTCATAAATGAACAAACTTATTTTCAAAGGGTTTAAGAAGTGGCCACACAAACCCATCTGACATTCTGCCTTTCTGGCCTCACTCAGGTCAAACGTTACTTCTTTTTTTCTGTTGTCAATATCTGCTCTGTGCCGCTAGGAGTAACGGTTGAATGAATGACAGCAAAGCTATGGTGTTCCAGCTTGCTTGGTATGCTGTGAAGTCTCAGACTCTTTGATTCCATCTTCTTCTTGGTCTCCCTCTGCCTCTTGGTGTACCCATTTTCATGTTACACGCTCTCCCTGCCAAAACTGTTGGATTTATTATCACACAGCTTCACTCATACACATTTTATTAGATAATAATGTATGATGAGAGGCATACAGTATGTAACCAGGTGATGATTCACGGACAGCTGACAAAGGAGGATAAAAGAGAAGAAGAAAAAGATGGAGATGTCATGATTAAACAAATGCTATTCATGTTTCCTTCACAAGTATTTAATTGTCAACAGGCTGCAAACCAACACCCATGATGAATAAAGATAAAAACACTAGAGAAAATCTTGTACTCACATGCTGCAAGAGGAACGCCACCATACTCTCATTGTTGTTACTGACAGCCTGGTACAGCGGGGTCTCCGTCCCTTGACCCATATTCACATCTGCACCAACCTCAATGAGGCACTCTGCACCCTGTAGCGTCATTCAATACATATAAAATTCAATGGGTGGTATGCAGTCATTCTGTCTTTATCAGATGTAGTAGCACAATATTTAATAAGTCACTTTCATTAACAGTTATAAGGCAAAGAAGATGGCAACATTTTGGGCACATCAGGAGAAGAACTGCCAAACAGGCACTGAAATGATAAATAATTGGACTGAGGAAATGAGGACATCCAGGAGAAACTCCAAAACAAAAGTTGCAAAAGGCTAAGGGCTCTCTAGACTGGATTCCATCCAAGATATTGAAAGAACATTTGTTTAGAAACCAACAGAATGGAGGGACCAGACTGCTTGTTCTATGTGATGTATAATGGCATGGTAACATGAGGAAGATGATGATGTCGACCTACCCACAATGTCTGAAAGTGAGTACTGAAATATGTTGAATTTGTGGTGTGTGGTGGGAAATCAGGCAAACAGGTGCACGCGCGCGCGTGCGTGCATGTGTGAGTGAGTGAGTGAGTGTGAGAAAGAGAGAGGGAGAGAAAAAGAGAGAGAGAGAGAGAGAGAGAGAGAGAGAGAGAGAGAGAGAGAGCTTGGAGGCAGTGGTGATATAGTTTCTAAGACATATGTTCAGGATACTTTGGTCTGCCTGAGCAGATAATAATGATTGCCTGGAATAAGCTGCAGAGTAATTAATAACAGCTGCTCGGAAGAAGCAGAAGGAGGAGGAGGAAGAAGGAAGAAGATGAGGAGGAGGAGAAGAGGAAGAAGAAATAATTCTAATATGATAAATAAAATTAAAGTAGACTTATGGTCTAAAGTGGATGAACAGCCAGAACTTTCCGCTACAGTTTACAGCCAGTGAAAATGAAGAAGAAGAAGAAGAAAAATAAGAAGAAATGATTCTACAATTCAAGGAAACCACCATATTTGTAAATAATAAATTAATAATTAAACTAGACTTATAGTGATGTAACATTTTAAAATTAGTTCATATTGGAGTTTGTACTGAACATCCTGACTGGATGCACCACAGCTGTGGGAATTATTATGTATGTATAAACATTGATATCTTACAAGATATTCACCACCATCAATGTGCATGACACTAAATAAAATATACAACAAATCTATTTAACACTGAATTGGACTTAATGAGTGATGTTTACAATTAATAAAACCTGTTCAATTTTAGAGCGGACCAAATGAAAGTTAAGGATTATATTAAAACTGCAAGCAGAAGAAAAGTCTTACAGCAATATATCCCTTAGAGCAGGCGGCACGCAGCATGCGGGACTTCAAGTCTTGCTCTATTCCCAACACATACAAGCATTCACTGGCTAAATCATGCAGCCCTAGGCAAGAGTTTCAACAATAAGTGCAGTCAACTACAGAAATTAAACATCAATAAATAATCTTAACAGACAGGGCAGAAAATGAATCCATTACACAAAACAAGTGTAGCCAATGATTCAACACTAAGAACAAGAGCAGGAGATGAAACAGAAAACAATTTTTTTTTTTAAAGAAAAGAAATAAAGACTCAACAGAAAATAAACAAACAAAAAATACAATTAAACAACAGAAAATATACAAAGGCTACAGAAAAAATTAGAAAACATAGGAAAACAAAACATGAGGCAAAAGGCCCAAAGTATAGTAAAACAAACACAAAAACAGTGTAGTCAATTGACACAATTGGTGTCCTAACAAAACCTATTAACTTGCACTGTTCCATCAGGTCCATGAACCAGCTCATGTGAATGAAACATGTGTGATGAGTGATGAGTCTTCCTCCCTGAGTGCAGCTGTCCCCAGCAAGATAGTCTGTTGGTGTACTCCACCTTTGATTGTTCTCAGTGAAACAGTAAACCTATCTCTCTTAGTCTGCTCCCTACTCACCAAAGTGAACAATAAGGGATACCCAAGTAGTGGTTTTACCACAACCCATTGCAGTCAATGAAACTTACAAGCCCCTCTTCCAATACAAGGTAAAAATGTGGTAGAGACATGAAGATCAGTGAAGAGAAAACTAGCACTGAAAGGAGCTGGACAAAGAAAACATGACATTTACTGATAAGTACAATCAATTCAGAAAGAGAATAGGGGCTTTTGAGCTGAAATGCTATAGAAAGATTCTCAGAATATTTTGGACAAAAAAGATGAGAAATATTGACATCTTAAAAGATCTGAACATCAAGGAAGAATGGCTAATAAACACCATGCTTTCTAGAACGCTGAAATATTTTGGTCATATCAAGCACCACGACGGATTGGAAAAAATTATGGCAGAAGGCATGGTACCAGGAAGGAGGGGCAGAGGCCGACCGACACAAAGGTGGGTATAGGATATAAGTGACTCCTTGAGTGTGAAAGTTCATGAGGCGGGAGAACTGGCAAGAGACCGAGTTTCTTACAGGCAGACTGTGATGAGAGCGACGTTCTGCAAAGGACCTCCTACATAATGATGACAATCAATTCACAAGTTGTAATAACATAAACACTCATGCCAGTAATTTTCTCTGAGATCGTTAGAACACGCTGCTCGCCTGTGGATCCAAAGGTTGTGGGTTCAAATCATGATGGCGCTGGAATTTTTTTTTAATTTCAAAAACTGACTTTGGTTCCCAGGTGGACCCAGCCTTAAATGGGTACCAGGCAAAAGAACTAGGAAGTAAAGGCGGCTAGTGTGATGCTAATCACATCACCCACCATTGGTCTACAAAATATAGGTCTAGCCCTATATGCCCAGTATGGCTAAAGTTGTGAAAAAGGGTACTTTACATCAGAACATATAAGTATCTTTTCCCACTGAAAGACACACACATTGCAGAGATGCAAACAGAGAAGTCAACAAGGACAAATATAATGCAAAAAGCTAGAAAGAGCAAAGAAGAATTGTATTGGTGTGTATACAGAACTCAGAAGCTGCAATAGTATACAGTCTTCTTCTACTGCTATTTACCAGTGGAGCATAGACCTGCAACCAACTTGAGCCAAGTGTTCCCTTCTTTCCTTTGTCATCAAGTGCTGCTTTCTTCATATCCTGCCCAACTTTTTCAGCTCACACTTCACACTATAATTACCTTCTGTCTGTGTGTGTGTGTGTGTGTGTGTGTGTGTGTGTGTGTGTGTGTGGGGGGGGGGGGGTCTGTCTTTATTTATCTCACTGCGTGGATTTCAGTACAGGGACATTCTAATTATATTATTATTATTTTATCCAATTCTAGCTTCTTTTCCTCATATCTTTATTCACTGGCATTTTGTTTGGCTCTCATCCCAAGCTCCACAATAGTAGTTATATCATATCATTTAATTCTCTCTATTCTGTGCAGGCACAATTATTGAACGCTTACAATTTATTAGTAATCATTATCCCTAGCGGCATAAGCAAATATTGACAAAAGAAGAAGTAATCATTTGAGTAATTTTCCATATTTCCGCTCCATACAAGAACATATAGTAAATAACAGGCTCTACTGGCAAATTTGGCCGGTAAGCTGGACTGCTTCGGCCGGCTTAGCGGGGCTTCGTGGGAGTTATGTCCCTTGGCCAAACTCAAAACAACTCAAAACAAGTCGCGGAAAAGTCATGAATCAAACGGCATACTTACCTATCATCATCCGGGTGCGTGTAGGGTTGCGTAGGGTGTCTATCATCGTCCTACGGTTGCGTGTAGGGCTGCTTATTGCGTGTAGGGTTGGTTGTTTGCGTAAGATAGATGAGGGGTAGGGTTAGGGGTTAGGGTTAGCGTTTAGGGGTTAGGGTTAGGGTTTAGGGTTAGGGTTTAGGGTTAGGGTTTAGGGTTAGGGTTTAGGGTTAGGGTTTAGAGTTAGGGTGTAGGGTTAGGGGTTAGGGTTAGGGTTTAGGGTTAGGTGTAGCGTTACATGTGACAATTGTGACGCCGTAGTTCCCTACAATCGCGCACAGTCGCATGCACGCGCACACAGTCGACGGACGGTTGATGCTACTGACACGGACAATTCGCCGCCACCGATTGGGGCACCAGCCGCCGCGCACTATTGTCGTCATATTTGTCACACTTCCAGTGGCGCCACTCCCACAAGCATCAGATTGTCGGCCAGTATTTCCACCTCCTACGTGAATATTTTCACATCATCTAACCCTAACCCTAGCCCTACCCCTAACCCTACCCCCTAACCCTCCCCCTAACCCTACCCCTAACCCTAACCCTACCCCTAACCCACACCCCTAACACTACCGCTAACCCAAACCCTACGCAACCCTACACGCAACCGTATGATGATGATGATAGACACCCTACGCATCCCTACACGCAACCGTATGATGATGATAGACACCCTACGCAGCCCTACGCGCAACCGTATGATGATAGGTAAGTATGTCATTTGATTCGTGACTTTGATTCCGCGACTTGTTTTGAGTTTGGCGAAGGGACGCGAAGGGACATAACTCCCACGAAGCCCCTTTAAGCCGGCCGAAGCAGTCCAGCTTACCGGCCAAATTTGCCAGTAGAGCCAAATAACATATAGTTGATGATTAAATCAATGCCAGACAGCATGCATGTTATCAGTCCCTGACATTTACAGCAATCACAAGCAACAGACAATAATCAGTAAAAACAACAAAAAGAAAACAGAAATGTTAAAAAACTGGGTTACACACTGCATGCTCATGCTATGTAGGGCCACAATTAATGGATCAATGATTCAATCCAGCACAAGAACATAAAGGTTAGATTTGAAAACATGCGTGTCTCAACAAAGAAACAAGAACATGTCAGTATTGACAAGGAATCAAATAAAAACTGCTAGCTGATGAATTTAAGTAAGAGACCCTTCTTATGCCCAACAGTGCACTGAGCATATAATGCTTGTCATTTTTATATAGCCATCGAACGGCACTAGGTCAGTGTTGTGCTCAATATCATGTTGGAAGATGGAAGTTCCAAATGTAAGATAGGCCTGCGTGCCTAATTTGTAATCCTTTGAAAAAAAAGTTCCTTCGTTCGTTCGTTCGTCGTTGGCTGCTTTTACTTCCTAGGACACTAAATGGTTTCCATTTTAGACTGGATCATCCTGAATGCTAAGGCCAATTTTGTAAAGAAACAAAATCTGCCACAATGTAGATTCAAACCCAAGACCTGTGGACCTGTGTGCCTGCAGGCAAGCATCTAGCCACAAGACTACTGGGTCTCTGACTGAACATGGTCAAAGACCACATGTTTACATGCTCACATTTGAGAATAAATTCTAAGTCAAGACCAGCAGAACTAATATGTCATCATCATCATCAGGTGTCTTGTTAACTGGTGTGGGTGATTATGCCTCTCTATAATCTGGGATCTTCAACAGTCTGTGTCAGTTCGTATGTTGACACCATTAACATACTATGTCATGACAAAAAGCTGTCAAGAGTCTTCTCACGTTATCTCCCTCTATCTCTCCTTTCTCAAATCTTTCCAGTAATCACAACATATTCTGTTTCCTTCTTCTTATTACATGACCACACACAATTATGACCGTCTCTTTCTGATTTCTGTGATGTTATCTACAAGCCCTTGCTTCATTCAAAACATCTAGGCTGATCTTTTCAGATGTGCCAGGAATTTTAAGGATTCTTCTGTAAAACCACAATATGTTATATGAAGCTCTTTGCATCAGATCATCACAGATGACCTCAAGTGGTCTGCAGAAATACTCTTGTGAAATACAAATCAAGTGCTTTACTTAATTCTCTAAGCCCTTCTAGGAAATTATTTACTGTCATTGTGTTTAAAACATTTGGTGCTTTCCCAATTTCAACCCCCATGATGATGTCACAGGACAGTCCAATATTTTCGAGGGTGGTAAGAGCGGGATCCCCGGCTTTCTGATGCTTTTTACTACTTCAAAACATCTAAAACTGGGCCTAACCCAAACCCACCTAAGTCCCATGCCTGCCTGCATCTACCACTCCCTAAATATTCGACTGTTTGTTTGAGAAAGGATATTGGGATAGAACCAAACATTTCACACCACTGCCTTATTTTATGTTTGGTCTAAGCATTTAAGAGAAATGTGGCCATTATTTGAACATACAGCACAGGATATGACCCTTTGAAAACAATAAACTCATGCTTTTTTCTGCTCTATTTTTATGTATCTCTTGTATATCTTCCTATGGAAGAACCATTCAAATAAAACATTCCATGGAGGAACCATAAAAATATAATATCTCACGAAAATAAGAATAGAATATGGAAGACACCATGAAAATAAGAATATAATATGGAAGACACCATGAAAATAAGAAAAGAATATGGAAGACACCATGAAAATAAGAATAGAATATGAAAGACACCATGAGAATAAGAATAGAATATGGAAGACATCATGAAAATAAGATTAGAATATGGAAGACACCATGAAAAATAAGAATAGAATATGTAAGACACCATGAAAATAAGAATAGAATATGTAAGACACCATGAAAATAAGAATAGAATATGGAAGACACCATGAAAAAAAGAATACAATATGTAAGACACCATGAAAAAATAATACAATATGGAAGACACCAAGAAAATAAGAATGCAATATGGAAGACACCATGAAAAAAGAATACAATATGGAAGACACCAAGAAAATAAGAATACAATATGGAAGACACCATGAAAATAAGAATACAATATGGAAGACACCAAGAAAATAAGAATACAATCTGGAAGACACCATGAAAATAAGAATAGAATATGTAAGACACCATGAAAATAAGAATACAATATGGAAGACACCATGAAAAAAGAATACAATATGGGAGGCACCATAAAAATAAGAATACCTCATGCATAAACCATTCAAAACAAATGATTTTAAAAACAAAACAAAAAAGTCCCACGGAAGAATAATGAAAAAAAGAATACATAAAAGAACCATAATAAAAAGAATATCACATGGAAGAACTTAAAAATAATATTCCAAGGGGAAATCATAAAAACAGGAATATCCCATGGAAGAACTATTAAAATAAGAATATCCCATGGAAGAATCATGAAAATATAAAAATATTCCATGAAAGAACTATGAAAATAAGAATGCCTAATGGAACAACTGTGAAAGAAGACAAAAAATATTCCACCCCAAGGAAGAACTAAGAAAACAAGAATATCGCTTAAAAAATACAAAGAAAATGCTTTTCTTGGCTAAAATATGAAAATATTCTATAAATTTCACATCTGTTATCTATCTGTTTAATCCATAAAGTTTTTAATTTAATTAGTTTCTGCAGAGCAATGATTGTTTGTTCTCCTCCTAATTCGAGTCATCATATTTCCCCAACACATCATCAGTAAAAATGTATATTCAAATGGCACTAATTTTCTGCAATTTCTCTCTACTGCTAAATATCTTTTGATATTTTTTCAGTTGTCATTAATTAATTTGTTTTGCTGAGATATAATGTACTTTTTTCTTCTTTTTTAACTTTGTTCCTGTGCTGACTTTTTTTTTAAACATTATTTTAAAAAAAAGCTTTTAAAACCAACATAATCCTGATTACTGAAACAAAAGATGAATCATTTGTCAATGTTTAATGCAAGCAGTAAATATTAAACAAACATGCTATTGATGAAACCAATTAACTTGTAAATCTTGTTAATACTGTAAGTAAAACAGCACTGAGATGTTTTCATAAACTGAACGGGTTGGTAGAAAAGATACTTACAGTAACACAAGTATACAAAGTGATGCTGATAAGAATAAATATACATATATGCGTTTTTCAGAAAACAAAGAAGATAATTTTGTAAAATAATGTACTCGGCACCTTTCTATATTTCCAGATGATGATGTTATGTTGTGCTACAGGGATGCATGGAAATCACAACCCAAGGCGAGGGCGAGTCCGACTAGCAAGACCCACTTGCTTTAAGACTAGTCTTCTATTTTTAGAGCATGGCATTTCGGATGCTTTGTTGCCACTGTAAATATTTCATGTGCTTCATCTCAGCCGGTCAGCTCTTACTATTATCTACTAACATTCAAATATAACATGTTTTAACACAGGATGGTTCCATGGCTGCCAGATTTGGGGCACAACAAAAAAGACTGAGATCTGTGAAGAGATATGATCAGCTATGCTGGCTTGTGGGGTCCATGAGAATGCATATGGCGTGAAGTGTTATGCCTTCATATATTCTCATCATCATCATCATCTCAATGAGCAGGCTCTTGTTGGATGTTACTCTTGTCAGGTCATCCCTGAAAGTCTTTCTTTGTAGGCTATGAAATATGTGCTACTGGAAACTGAACTCTGCACTTGCTAGTGAAGATGGAGACAAAGTGCTTGTGGGTATGTCTCAACTCCTGTGATTTTGTTTTTTTAATTCACCGCAGCTCAACTCAGGCTACGGAATAATCCAATGAGGTGGCCAGTGTATCAACAGATCTCGTTCCATGCCTATGAAATGATCTAATTTGTATTTACACAGATATCTTTAGTCTCTTCTCTCAATAACACTAAGCCACTGAGCTGTTCTGAATATCACTAGGGCAGCAGTAAGCTATTATATATTGACACAGCAAAACACAGTTATAAACTGTCAACAGATCAAGTCCCTGCAGGCAGTCACCACTGCACATGATCATCGCCCTTGGATCTAGACTGTGTTCTCCTGATTATGCAAAAGCCTCAAAGCAGCAAATAACATCAATGAACACAGCATGGGTGCATGCCTATCACAGATGCAGCAAATATACATCTAGTATAAAATATACAGTGTGCTGTATGCTGCAGGTCTGATTTCTATAGTATGTGTCAGATCATGTTGTGCACTGAATGGCAGATAAGGACAATAACTGATAATAAATTGTAAGAGGTAAACATAACAACATCATTTTATCTAAAAACATCAAACCTCTTTAACACAAACTCACTTAAGAATACTTGGTCAGCATAAGCACAATTTTGGTCCAAGCAGAGATGTATTTTTACTATTAGTCCCTTGTTAAGCCAAACTATTTTTAAGGTAAACTCAATTTTCAGTCCCTTGGAATTCATGTTAATAGGGTTTTTATCTGCTTTTCATGCGGTTGTTGACACATAAGGCATTCACAAGTGATCTCTGCTGCTGCTAGTCTGTTGCTGTCCTGCCTATGGTATTCCATGTCAGTTTACATTCCCTCATTTACCTGCTACTGTCCTTCTCCAGGTTTCCTTAAGTCATCCATGCCTACTTTTGTTTTCTATCTGCTGTCCACCAGAGAACTGTTCTGACCAAAGTGTTATCAGACATTCTGCAAACATGTCCAAGCCATCTCCATCTCCTTCCTTTGACCATGCTTGCCAGTGATGAACATTTTGTTTTTGTCTTCATTTGCGATCTTATTTTGGCCAAAATGTTCACAGTGTTCTCCTCACAGACATTTGAACATCATAGAATAGAAGGAAATGAGCTATAAATTCCCACAATATAAGTTAATGCTGCAAGGGTCTGTGACAGAAGAACCTGAAAGGCTCTCTGAACTAAACAATGAATGTAAAGCAAGTCTGTTGGTACATAAACAGTATATACAAACACATAAGCTGACAGCTTCATGTAAAAAAAAATGTTAAAAACGCATGCACGCGCACAGACACACAAAGACAAACAGGGAAGAGCAACATACCCTGGTCCTCATCATGCTTCTCTAGTATCTGAAACAAGAGCTCATGGCAATCTTCATCAACCAGCACTTCTGCCATGTTGCTGTACTGGTCCCTCTTGTCACCATCCACCCCCTTCTCTGCCAGGATCTGTATGGCTACAATGGCCTAATCAGAGAAGCACATTTTTGAGTATCAGCTGTGACTCAGAGAATGGCAGAGAAGATGTAGGGAAATGGTCTGGGTCAGAGAATGGGAGAGAAGATGTACAGAAATGGTCTGGGTCAGAGAATGGCAGAGAAGATGTAGGGAAATGAGAGATATAGTAGAAGATGTAGGGACTGGGTCAGTTACTTGTTGTCCGAATGGTCTTCTTCTTCTTCTTGGCATTCACCAAGATGTAGGGAAATGGTCTGGGTCAGAGAATTGGAGAGAAGATGTAGGGAAATGGTCTGTTCGTCCATTTTTACTAGACTTACTTTTTCTTCTTCTTCGCGTTCACTAGCCAGAACCGGTTGTTCGAGTGTTGCATCCTGTTCCAGAACCTGTGTGTTGTGTGTGACAGATCTGACTCATTTTTATGCAGACTGCTGGTTCCTTGACTCTCAGGCAGATGCACTCCGACTTCAAAGGAAGCTCCTAATTGACTCTTACGACTTGCTTTTGGGTAGGCAGTGGATCTATTCTTGTTTTCCCACAATAGGGCCCCTGAACCCACATGGGTGTTGTACGTATTGACATCCTAGAACATTTGTCTGACATATTTACGCTCCGTCCTCCGATGCAGCAGCCATCTCAGTGTCTCCATGCTCACTGAACCCTGTAGGAGTTAACTAGCACATCTTCTTTCTTTTCCCCACAACTGGTTTCTGTAGGCTTTTCCTTGTTTAACACCCATTTCAAACAGGCAGTTCACTGTCTCTGACTCTTTTGTCTCAAAGTCTCCAGAATGCAGCAGGTTCAGTATGTCTGTAACCTCCACACTTCTTCCTTCACTAACCTCTGCAGACACAGCCAATAAGTCAGCTCTTTCATTTCCTGTTACCCTGTTCACAGCAGACAACAAGAACACTGAAAGTTAAGTCTTACCAGTTTCTAACTAATCACCTTAAAACTGCAATGATACAACTGTCTCCAGAAGACAAGTCTACTGCAATGATTTATCATCATTTGCCATGCTGATTATTAGAATGATCACTATATAGGCTCCTAGGCCCTACTGTAGGGAATGGGGGATGGGGGGGCCTGCTAGAACAGACCTACTGCTCCCCTAACAAGAAAGCTGTAGTACAAAATGACTTATTAGTGGTGTTTCCTTTAAAGTCGGGTGGCATCTGCCTGAGAGGAGAGGAACTAACAGTCTGCATACAAATAAGCCAGATCTGTAAAACGAAAGTGCATGTAGAATTCAAGTTTTGAAACAAGACTAAAATCTAGTCATGGAAAAACAGCCAGGACTTTCCGCTGGAGTTCACAGCCACCTAAAGCAGCAGAATATAACACTGTCCCAAATAATGCACTATATGTGATCATTTATTGTCAGCCCGTATCCAAGAACCTAGAGGTGTAATTCTTTCTTTTACATCTGCTCTTGGCATTAAAAAAAAAAAAAAAATAAAATAAACAACATGCCCATCTACAACTACAACATACAGGACAGTAAATGTGACTTCTCTGAAAGTAATCATTGATCAAATAATCAATTCAATTAGGGAGCCGGTTTTCTTTCACCAAACCTTCTTAGTTACATTCTGTGTTTTCTAATCTATTCATTGTATCAGTTTGGCAGCAATCACTTCCCTCCCTCCGCATATTTTTTTAATACTTAACAAAAAATAAAACACTTATTTTTTTTTTACTACTACTCCTTGTCTCTAAATTTGTCTTTTATGGAGGGCTGATGAGAACATTATGGATAGATAAAAAACACAAAAGACATGTCTTAAAAGAAAATGACATACAATAAGAACTGCTTGTATGAATCAGAAGACTACTCTGTGTGTGGGTTCTGAAGGACCCACTTGGAGCAGGGGTCAAGGGGGAGATGGACCCAATGCCCCTGAACTCTTCTAATACCAAGGGGTGTACCACACACTGATTTTCCTGTCCACTGACACTGGAAGAGTGAACAAGTATGTCATAAAAGACAATCAATTCAGGTTTTGCTACGATCACAGCTGTTAGGCAAAAAGGCGTGGATATTGCAGCCTAGCTGAAATCTCAGTACAACATGCCAACCACACTTTTAATAAGAAGATAAGAAGACAATCTACATTCTTGAAGTTCCTCATCAGAAGAAGGCTGCAGTACACTGTAACAACCGGAAAGCTGCAGAGGCATCAAGACACAGATATGTACCTCTCGCTGAATGATGAGCGACTTAGGGTAATTCTTCATGGTTGACTTGATGATGGAAACCAACTCATGGCACATGACTGTTGACTGCACCAGCTGCCATTCAGCCAGGATCTGGATGGCACACAACCCTTTCTTCTGAAGATCTGCAAGTATATACACTTTATTTATGTATACAGTCGAAAAAACAAAAATACTCCCAAAGCAAGTTAACACATCTTCCTCCTTCCTCCACCCAAACCCACCCTTTTAAAATAAAAAATATTTTATAGAGATGCTGGAGTGAAGAAATGCAGAAAGACAAGTTTCTCAAGAATATCAAAATAAATTAGCAAAGAGAAAAATTTCTTTAAAAACACTGACATAAATGATAACAAAAAAAAAAACACCATAAATAAATTTTCAAAAACATTCTGAAGAAAAACTGTATGCATAACTTACTGCCATTGCTGAGGAATCTCTTCATACATTTAATGATTTTGTCGATGGTGCCACTGGAGTTCAGAATGTCAGAACCACTGGCTGTGAATTAGAACAACAAGAACCATGTAATCCTCAAAGTCATAATTAAATACAGGTCAGTAGAGCTCAAGGCAAGTCAGCAAGAGGTAGACAACAATATAAATGGTAAGATAACATCAGCAGATGGAGGAACAGTTAACGTCAGAGAGTGAACAACCAGGACAAGATACAGAGACTACTGCAGCCAACCTTCTTGTTAAGGCAGCATCAGATTAGCTGAACTCTCTTCAGGCCATTTATGATCAGAAATATGTTCACAGGAACTGACTGGCTTTCATAATAAGGAACATAAAAATACAGGACATCAGAATACACCAGCTAGATTATAATGGAAGATGAGAAAAGATAAGCAAGAAATACCAAACCACAGAGCTGACATATGTGGTTCCTTCTTCATGATACTGTGCCATCTTGGTACACTACAATCTTTACAGAAATGCCTTGTAGACTGGAACATTGCTGTTCTCTGTCACCCACCTTACTTGCCAGGTCTTGTACATGCACCCACCTTACTTGCCAGGTCTTGTACATGCAAACTACTTTCTATTTCTCAAGTCAATAAATATTTCCCTTAAATGGGAGGCATGTTTACAGAGTGGAAGACATTCAAAATGGAGTGACAAAGGTGTTTACGAACACTTCCAAATCTGCTTTCCCGGAGGGTGTGTAGAAGTTGAAACAACCTACAGAGAAGGAATTTCTTTTTTTTTTTTTTTTTTTAAATAAAAAAATATCTTCTCGTAAGAAACCGTCCATTTTAAAAAAGTCATCTCAAAATGTGTGGGTCACAGCTTGAATATATACAGTGAATATATACATAGCAGCAGGTCCTTTGCAGACTGTTGCTTGCATCATGACATTGTGGATAGCCCACCCAACCCCCTTGCCAACTTTCTCGCTTTGTGAACTTTCAGCACCAGAGTATCCTAGACAACCTGCTGGTCGACCCCTGCTTCCTCTTCAAAGAACCATACTCTTCACTACTGTTCTCTGGAAACTATTATGGCATTTAGCATGGCAGGAAATGTTAAGTTTAAGAGACAAAAAAAGACAAACAATTCTGTATATGAACCAATTCCCCTCTATTTATAATATAAATACACTAGGAATAAGTTTATTTACATTTTAGGTAACATAGACCTCACCTGCACCACCCAACACAGCAAGAGCTTCGACAGCCACCTCTTGCAAAAACTCATCCCCAGGAAAGCATTCCATGGCCTCCAGGATACGCAGGTGCATATTAACCACAAAACACTGATGCCTGAACAGATCTGCGGAAATCACAAACATATCAATTAACCAGACCTAAGCCCGACAGAAACTAAATTAAAAAAAAAAGACTGGTCAAATAATGAAATATGCCAACCAAACGTCAATGGTAACATTAAAAGACTCAGCAGAAACAGAAAGTGTTTTCATTTGCCTACTTCTGAACAACAATACTACACAGCTAGATAGAGAGCAAGAAGAGAAGAGGCGACTCAGAAAGACCTGTATATAGAATTTGGTTGAACAGACGTGCTTCAAGAGTGCAAAAATCGAATCCACTGCATCTGACCGACAGGTGGAGAGAACTGATCAATCAGTCAACAGCAGCTAGTGACCCAACAACACATGGTGTTATGGAGCTAAGCACTGAGTTTTGAACAAGGGACATGAGTCTAGTCATGGGTTTCAAACATCGCATTTAACCTCCCTCACCTGGATCTACACACCTGGTCAAGCAGGCGTAGGGAGAAATGAGCTAGCGGACCAACTAGTAAACACTGCACTAAGGATTGCAGGAAAAAAGCATGGACAGAGCAGATATCGTCAACGCTATACAGACTGGGCTAGTGGATGATAAGGAATCCTTGACACTAACATGATTGCGTGACATGGGAGTAAAGCATGGTAAAGCAGGTCTATGCCGTCTTCGAGGCCGAATTAGGAGACAGTATAACCAGCTTCTCATGGGAACAATTAGTAGACGTACTTTGGAGTGGCTGCTGCATCAGAGGACTGAACACACATGGGAATGCCTAATGTGGAGTGACATCAAGTGTGATAAAATTACAGAACATAACATAGCCAGGGTGAATGCCAACTTACCAATATCTGCCAGACAGGCAACGGTGCTGATGATCTCACTCTGAACCTCTGGATCATTGGGAAAGTTCCTGATGATGTCCAACAACAAAGAAAGCAGGTCCTCATCATAGTGAGCTATCTGGTTTTTGTGGTCATACCTACAAGTGTTCAGTGAATAGGACAGAGAACACATTTCATATTCTTTGCAGAGCATTACAAATGTTTATACATTTTTTTATTTTGGTTAAACCAGTGAACTATACAGTCCTATGTTAGCTCAAAAGTTGATTTCCAACACAAGTTGATTTCTTAGAAATCAATCGTAAATCTTTTCCATCAAGTGATAAAATGAGCCCGTCTGAATAATGAAAAGACAGATGTAATGGTGATTTCCAAAACAAAGAATAGTGCCTACATGTATAATAAAAGTCAAAGGAGTTATTTTAAGTACAGAAATGTAAGTATCTAGGCACATGGATAACATCCGATGGAAGATGTATCACAGAGATAAAGAATAGAATAGGACAGGCCAAAACTGCATTTTACAAAATAAAAAACATTTTATGCAATAAATCCATGTCATTGTAGGTTAGGAAAAGAATTCTCGCATGCTATATAGAGCCAGTTTTAACATACTGCTGTGAAGCCTGGACAATTAATAAACAAGCCAAACAATATCTTGAGGAATCGGAGATGTGGTTTTACCGAAGAATCCTTAGAATTCCTTTGTTAGCTAAGAAGAGCAACCCACATTTTTGAGGTGAGTGCTGGAAGACAACTAATCACAGACATCAGAAAGAGAGAGTCATCATTTGTTGGTCATGTTATGAGAAGAGGGAAAATGGAACATGTGGTGACCACCGGAAAGATCTGTGGAAAAAGAGACAGAGGAAGAAAGTGTGAAAAGATTCTTGATAGTCTTTTGTCATGGCATGGAGGGCAGTCAAGACTCAAACTGATATACACAGTTGCAGATTGTGGAGAGACATGATCGCCGACGCCAGTAAGCAAAACACTTGATGATGATGTTAGCTGACTTAAATTTATAAAATGCACTGCAAATTTTGAGTCCCCTGATGGCTCATAAATATGGAAAATAATCAGTTCTCCACAGGATCATAAACATTTTTATAAAACTTACTGTATGATACAATCGCTCTCTGGCTCAATAATATTTATAAAACTGACTGTATGATACATTCCCTCTCTGGCTCAATAATATTTTTAAAACTGACTATGATACATTCCCTCTCTGGCTCAATAATATTTATAAAACTGACTGTATGTTACATTCCCTCTCTGGCTCAATAATATTTATAAAACTGACTGTATGTTACATTCCCTCTCTGGCTCAATAATATTTATAAAACTGACTGTATGTTACATTCCCTCTCTGGCTCAATAATATTTATAAAACTGACTGTATGATACATTCCCTCTCTGGCTCAATAATATTTATAAAACTGACTGTATGTTACATTCCCTCTCTGGCTCAATAATATTTATAAAACTGACTGTATGTTACATTCCCTCTCTGGCTCAATAATATTTATAAAACTGACTGTATGATACATTCCCTCTCTGGCTCAATAATATTTATAAAACTGACTGTATGATACATTCCCTCTCTGGCTCAATAATATTTATAAAACTGACTGTATGATACTTTCCCTCTCTGGCTCAATAATATTTATAAAACTTACTGTATGATACTTTCCCTCTCTGGCTCAATAATATTTATAAAACTGACTGTATGATATATTCCCACTCTGGTTCAATAATATTTATAAAACTGACTGTATGATATATTCCCACTCTGGTTCAATAATATTTATAAAACTGACTGTATGATACATTCCCACTCTGGTTCAATAATATTTATAAAACTGACTGTATGATACATTCCCCCTCTGGCTCAATAATATTTATAAAACTGACTGTATGATACATTCCCTCTCTGGTTCAATAATATTTATAAAACTGACTGTATGATACATTCCCTCTCTGGCTCAATAATATTTATAAAACTTACTGTATGATATATTCCCTCTCTGGCTCAATAATATTTATAAAACTGACTGTATGATACATTCCCTCTCTGGCTCAATAATATTTATAAAACTGACTGTATGATACATTCCCCCTCTGGCTCAATAATATTTATAAAACTTACTGTATGATATATTTCCTCTCTGGCTCAATAATATTTATAAAGTTCACTGAAAAATAAGAGTTTTTTGATTGCTCATTTATGTTTTTTTTTAAAAAACCCCCAATGATACAAAGTCCTCTCATGGATCATTAATATTTATAAAACTTGCTGAATGATATACAATCCTCTGTAAGCTCATTAATGCTTTCAAAACCCACTAAATGTGAACCCCTCGAGTTGCAGAGAGAAAAAGCCACTTTAGAAATTTATGAAAGGTGCGGTAGAATGAATCGTAACCATCCTAATAGACACCTTGTAGAAAACTGGGAATACAAACAAAGAATAAAGCACGAATTGGTTTTACACTGTGTCCATAAAATACAAGACAGATACCACCTCCCAGAAAGACGCCAGGGCACTTAGAATGTTGCAAGAAACCTACCACCACACGCTGGCTTTAAAGCTCCAGAAGTCCGAATGAAATTGGTAGATGAAGAAGCTAAACAGTCTGATCCAATCGCCCTTGTGAACTCATCGCTAAAGACCACTGATTCTTACCCCCAAGAATGGATACATGTCTATACTGATGGATCAGCATTTAAAGCTACCATTAAAGCAGGTTACAGAATCTACATAGGTTATCTCGATGGATCTGTTGAAGAGATTTTTTATGCATGCTGGGAATTCTGCTCAAATTATGGTCGAAATAATGTTTACCCTTCAAAGGCCTAAAATATTGTCATTTTCACAGATTCAATGTCTGCCCTTCAAGCTCTGGAGGGCAGTGAATGATGCATAACTGACACAGCCAAGATAATTCTGGATGCTGATCAGCTCATTGCCTCATATAACATCAGAAAAGTGATGCAGTGGATTCAAGGCCACTCTAGCACATCAGGTAATGACAGAGATAACAGGCTGGCAAAGAAAGAACAACCACCTACAGCAACAACCCTACAGAGCTATAAACAAAGAGACGGTTGAACAAATGGGCCATGGGAGACACTAGAAGAGAGGTTTATAGACATATGGCTAGCCCTGATCCTAATGACAGCATTAACCATTTAACAAGAAGGGACCAGGCCACCATCTTCAGACTCAGAACGCAACATACTCCACTCAATGGACACCTAAACAGAATACAGCCACAACACTCCCCAGAGTGCCAGCTATGTAACTACCCCTAAGAGACTGTTGAACACCATCTTTTTGAGTGTCCAAAACTCAGAGAGACTAGAAGAATGCTACTCCTTCTGAGACCTGACAAGTGAAACACCTTGTAAGTAGCAAAAGAACAGCTTGTGAAACATGCAAATTCCACTACATGGCATTGGGCCAGAGGGCGGACCTCATATGCCGCTTGATCGATAACAACAAAACCCACTAAAAGATACAGTTCTCATACATCATTACATATTATAAAAACTCTCCAAGTGTCTATACAAACAAAATAACTTTTTCCTGGTCAAAGGGAAGGAAAGCATTTAATTCTTTGTGCTGTTTGTATTTGATGATTACTTCCCTTAGAGTAAAAAAATACAGGCCAAAAAGGTAATCTGGTAATCTGGTAATCCTAGTTTCAGCATCATAGCAAACGGGTAACCCCATTGTTGCTCCGCTCCTGTGCCAACGAAAAACACTCGTAGCTCACAGTGTCACACCATGCACTCAACTCAGAAGCTGGGTGACGAAACTATATCCTTCCAGTCTACAAATGGAGCAAAAATGCAACGGCCACCGCCTGGCAGAACTGCCACGGCTTTAAAAAAAAAAAAAAAAAAAAGTGGTCGTGCCTAGTGTCCACTGTGACTTGAAGCATTATGTGAGGGGTTAACAAATGGTCACCCCAGCAGTACCCTCACTATTAGCTGGAAAAGGGACTTAGGACATTACATCCACCAAAAAGGTGTGTGCATGTGCGCACGCCTGTGTGTGTGTATGTGTTTAGCTGCGATAAAGTAGTGGTCTTCACACCTGCCTGTCTGGTCACAGGTTTTGATACCTCCCCCGCCCCCCTCTTCTTTCCAGGCTGTTTTATAAAACACCAACCAAAACTTAAAATTGTGTGTGGTTCTTTTCTTTCTCTAACTTCTTAGGCAGAGAATTACAAGGGTGCATTAATTTTTTTTAATATAAAATCTTGAGGAAAGGCCATTTTTGTTAAATTCTTATGGGGCAGAATTGTTAACTGCAGTAAAACTCACTGAAAGATACATAGTCCTCTGATGGCCCTGCAGGCCGCACTGATTGCCTTGGGTCTGCTGGAGTGGTAACGTAAGCCTTGGATGATTGCAATGTGTGGATTCTTGAACATGAGAGTCTTACACAGACCTTCTGCAATAGACACAGTAAAGTGTGGCCATGATCATGTGCCACTGATGTTACACAAGTTCAACAAGTCAAGTAGAATGAGACTGCACAGACAAAAGAACATTGATGACATGGTACATACAACATACTAGACAAAGTAGTTCCCCCCCCCCCCCCCCCCCCCCCCCCCCACTTAGATTTCTGATCTCATTCAGTGCAAAGACTTATCAAGTTTGTGAACATGCAACTCCTGTATTCTATGTTTGTGACCCCAAAACAAATATTTCTGAAAATATATGATGTTTTCCCCATGTTTTCTGTATTCTTACAATTAACCTAAGGGTCACTGTGGTGAAGTGGACAAGCCATTTACTCTGGCTCTGAAGGTAATGGGTACGGTTCACTGCTGTTCCATTCAGTTCACAGGTGAAATTTTTATGCAGACTCCTCGGGATTGTAGCAGGAGCTCGTGTTCTTGCTTTTTTTTTGCGGCACTCTTGAAAGGCGGTAGCCATTTTGCACAAAGAGATGAGTCATATGGGATAACACAAGGTGCAATGAAATCGATCCTCTTGATTCTTACCTTTTTAACCTTCACCATTACCCCTTCCACATCAGACATCTATTTACTTTAACAACTGGGTGCCTCAATATGACTATGCGACTGAATAGGGCTTTTATGATATGAATAGCTGGACTTGGAGCAACTGGGTGTCAGTATGTATGTGTGCACACTTATGTGTGTAAGAGAGTGAGAGAGAAAAAGGGACAGACGGACGGAGGGACACAGACACACGGACAGACACAGGGACACAGACACACGCACGCACCCAGGCATGCACGCACACACACACACATATACACACACACACACAGAGAGCAGAGAGAGAGAGAGAGAGAATTACCATTGTCAGCAGTCAGGTAGTATATGGCCTTGCATGCTGATGTAAACACCTCCTCATCTTTCTCATGCATCAAAATGGCACCAAGACATAGTGTGTGAATGGGGTCCCTGGAGAGAATCACAAGACTCTGGTAATGTGTGAATGTCAACATACAGATAAGGCAACCAAACAGATTAATACAAAAATAACATGAATACAGTCAGCTATCAAATCCAAAGTAGACAGTATGGCCCTTCTGACTGTCCTGCTTAATAACGCTAATGCCATATAAACACACAAAAACACACACATATATACACCCACAATCACACTGAGAGTGAGGAGGGAGGGGGGGGGGGGGGGGTGAGAGAAATGTACATATATGTCAATAAAATAATTATATGCAACACTTATATTTATGCACACACACATATATTCACTCAAACACACACACATCCAGTACACACAACACACATATATTCACTCAATCACACATACAGTACACAAAACACACACAG
>CAJHNH020005946.1:287990-412990 GCA_905116865.2 Candidula unifasciata | reverse complement strand
ACGAGCATCCTCACTCGAAGACATCATTTCAGGCAGAACTGACCTCATCAGGAGGTCCTTGTCCACAAGAAGTTCAGCAAATTTTTCTGAGGAAACAGGGTCAAATAACTCAACCCAGAGGCTGGTATGGCATTTTAACCTTTTTTGCTCATAAAAATATTTAAACAATTATCTTTTTCAAAATTTATTTAAAAAGAAACAACATTATAATGTTCTGAAATTGTATCCTAAGGAAACTATAGAAAGATTTGAGTTGATTCAAGAACCAACATCACAGCACTCGGGGCATTTTCATAAGCTCTCTGTTCCTATCTTCAGCAGCCAGCACAGAGTTCCAATACTAATGGTGCCAGTAGCATTCTGATTAAACCTCTGTCTAGCCTTTTCTCTGAGCCTTGAACATTGGCCAGAACCCCTTGTCACTCTCTGCTGCATCAATCTCACCAGACTATGGTGATCCATCTGCTCCTCCGAAATGTACACTCTCTTTCACAAGGCCTTACCACGTGTGCCTTATCATACATCAATATTCCACCAAGTTGTGCACAGCAGTCAGTTTGTCCGCCCGTTCATTTCCCAACACACCGGCGTCTTCCGGAGAACAAAATCCAGACAATACTCCTCACCCATGTCCTCCGCAGTGAAGCATGCCATTCTGCATGAAGCATGTCTGTCCGGACCTTCCTCAGCATGCTTTCTGAGTCAGTTACAATCATGATGTGTGTGTGTGTCGTGTTCTCTAGCCAGCGGAAAGCTGCAGTGACCGCCTCCTTTTGGTCACTGCTTATAAAACTCCAAGACGTTAAACTTACGACCACCAAGCCAGCTTGTGACTGCATCACCATGACCCACATGTCACTAAAGAGAGGGAATTTTTAAAATGTAGACTCATTATTTTGCACAAAGGTTATTTTTTATAGAAAAAAAAATCATCACTAAATATATGTTGAATGTTGAATTAAGAATCGACATCACAAAACTTGGGGCACCCCCATAAGCGCTCTGTCCCCATCTTCAGCAACAAATGAAAAGTTGCAATTCAGATGGCACCAGTACCTGTCTATTGTATATGTGTCTCACCTTTTCCCTGAGTGTTGAGTGTCTGCCAGATCCCCTGGACCTCCTCACAGTGCCATCCTCCTCAGACCATAGTGATCTATCTGTGCCTCTGCACTGTTCACTCGCTCTCAAAGGGCACTCACAATATCTAGCTTGTCATACACTATTTCACCAAAGTGGTGCACACCAGCATAACCTGGAGTAAATGTCTAAAGGATATAATATATCTAAATCTAAATATCTAAAGGACACTAATTCCCAGAACCTCTGAAGCAATGCTTGCCACTCTGCAAGAGCATGCCTGTCTCCACCTTTCTCAACATGCTCTGTGAGTCAGTTACAATCATAGCATGTGTGTACAGCTGATTCTCAAGCCGGTGGAAGGCAGCAGTGACTGCCTCCACCTCCATTCTCAAACTAGACTTACAAGCACAGTAAAACCTCATTAACATGAATCCCAAAGGGGTGAATAATCCAAATTTCATGTTGAAAAATAATTAAGTGCTCGCTGGGACTCAAGTAGGTACATTCCTGCAGGGCCCAAAACTTTGTTCATGTTAACTAAGTATTCTTCTTAAACAAGTTCATGTTAATGAGATTTTACTGTAGAACAATTTAAATATGGGCCTCACTTCATCACAAAATAAACTGAACAATCGGACAAAGCCTTGAAGGTAGAAGTAACTGCTTCTACCTACATTCTCCTATTGGATGTAATACCCCATCAATCTTGTGAGAAACAAAACACATTTTCAATACGAAAAAGATGCACATCCTAAAACATAATTTCAGCTGATTTCACATACTCCAAATAATAAAAAGACAATGAGACTAACAAAATGTACACTCACCATACAGACATAACTTCTCCAACAAAGAAAAACATTCACAGATGATAGCAACATCTGAATGCCAGAAAGTTATCTGTTCAGACATCAGTGTTACAACTGGCAATGCCAAGTACTGCCGTGCTTGTTCTGAAACAGTTTATGAGACAATAAATGCACAGCAATGACCATTACAAGATACAGGCAGTGGTGTGGCAAGGTCAGGTGGGTAACCGGGTGTGGAACGTTTTCTGCCATCCCCTCTCCCCTTCCCCCATATGTGTTTATTTTAAAATCACATAATCTTTTACCTTCTCTAACCTGTCCTATCTACTCTAACATGTTCTACCCAGTCTAACCAGTCTTACCCACTCTAACCTGTCCTATCTACTCTAACATGTTCTACCCAGTCTAACCAGTCTTACCCACTCTAACCTGTCCCATCTACCCTAACATGTTCTACCCAGTCTAACCACTCTAAACTGTCCTATCTACCCTAACATGTTCTACCCAGTCTAACCCACTCTAACCTGTCCTATCTACTCTAACATGTTCTACCCAGTCTAACCAGTCTTACCCACTCTAACCTGTCCTATCTACCCTAACATGCTCTAACCAGTCTTACCACTCTAAATTGTCCTATCTACCCTAACATGTTCTACCCAGTCTAACCAGTCTTACCCACTCTAACCTGTCCTATCTACCCTAACATGTTCTACCCAGTCTAACCAGTCTTACCCACTCTAACCTGTCCTATCTACCCTAACATGTTCTACCCAGTCTAACCACTCTAAACTGTCCTATCTACCCTAAAATTTTCTACCCAGTCTAACCACTCTAAACTGTCCTATCTACCCTAACATGTTCTACCCAGTCTAACCTCTCTAAACTGTCCTATCTACCCTAACATGTTCTACCCAGTCTAACCAGTCTTATCCACTCTAACTTGTCCTATCTACCCTAACATGTTCTACCCAGTCTAACCACTCTAAATTGTCCTATCTACTCTAACATGTTCTACCCAGTCTAACCAGTCTTACCCACTCTAACCTGTCCTATCTACCCTAACATGCTCTACCCAGTCTAACCAGTCTTACCATTCTAAATTGTCCTATCTACCCTAACATGTTCTACCCAGTCTAACCAGTCTTACCCACTCTAAACTGTCCTATCTACCCTAACATGTTCTGCCAAGTCTAACCAATCTTACCCACTCTAACCTGTCCTACCTTTAACCTGTGAAACCTATCCTGTAGCAACAACTGACACACTCACCACAATGAGCTGTCTGCCAGAGAACATGAAGCAAATGCCTCACAAGTTCAGTCTGTTGAATGTGAGGTTTGAACAGCAACATAATCAATGGGGTGTACTTCTCTGCCAACTGCATCTGCAGATCTGGGTCTGAAACAACATGCTCTCTGTGTTAAATAAACATCAGGTGACTAACTGGCAGAGCTGTAATTCAGCAAACTGTTGATATGTCAAGTTTGAACAAAATCAACCATCAAATGAATTGGTCTTAAAGTTTAGATGAGGAGAAGAGACAGAGAGAGAGAGAGCAAGACAGAAAGAGAGAAATGAACGAACGAATGAACAAACAAACTTTATTTTCAAAGGGTTACAAATTGGGCACGCAGGCCCGTTTGACATGAGAAAACATGAGAGAGATTGAAAGAATGCAGTGAAACAGAAACTGATTAAAAGAAATGTGACAGAAAAGGAGTGGCAGAAAAGAGAAGTGAAGCAGAAGTGACAGAAAAAAAAAGAGAAAAAACTTAAATTTTAGACACATTAAGAGAAAGAAAATTGTATTTTGAGATAGACTGAGAGAGAAAATTGTATTTTTAGACAGATTAAAAGAAAGAAAAGATCATTTTTTGACAGACCAAGAGAGAGAGAAGGGCATTTTTAAAAGACTAAAAGAAAGAAAGGGGCACTTTTCGACAGATTAAAAGAGATAGAGAGATAAAAGCATTTTCAGACAAAGACAGAAAAGGGCATTTTTGACAGACTAACAGAAAGAAGGAATTTCTAGACAGACTAAAAGAGAGAAATTGGCATTTTTAAACAGACAGAGAAAGAAAAGGCCATTTGTAGACAGATTAAGACAAAGGAAACATAATTTTTACACAGATTAAGACAGAGGAAACATAATTTTTACACAGATTAAGAGACAGAAAAGGGCATTTTTAGACAGACTAAGAGAAAGAAAATGGCATTTTTACACAGATTAAGAGGAAAGGGCATTTTTAGACGGACTAAAAGACTGAAAAGTGGTAAAGTGAAGTGAAAGGAAAGTTAGAGAATTGAGAGAGCAGGTGTGAAAGAGAGTGACAGTGAAGACGGTAGGTAGAAAATAAATGTGAGAGATAAAGAAATATGTGAGGTAGATATAGGACACATGTGAAAGAGGTGTAAAGGAAAGATGTGACATAGATATGAGAGATATGTGAAAGTGATGTAACGGAGAAATGTGAGACTGTGAGATATGTGAAATAAATATAAATGAAAAATGTGAGATAGATATGAGATACATGTGAAGGAGATGTAAGGGAAAGATGTGATCGGATATGAGACATATGTCACAGAGATGTAAATACAAGACGTTTGACAGATATGAAAAATACATGAAAGAGACATAAAGGAAAGATGTGAGACAGATATGAAAGATACATGAAAGAGATGCAAAGATGTGACACAAGATATGAGACACATGTGAAAAAGGTGTGAAGGGAAAATGTGAGACAGATACACATGTAAAAGAGATGAAAAGGAAAGATGTGATCAGATATGAGACACATGTGAAAGAGATGTAAAGGAAAGATTTGATCAGATATGAGAAACATGTGAAAGAGATGTAAAGGAAAGATATGAGACAAAAGAGACGTGAAAGTAGTAAGCTGAGAAATGAATAAGAGTGAGAGCGATGTGAGATATATGTGAGATATATGTCAATGGCATTAAGAGAGATATTTGGGTGGGGGGATATATGAAAAAAGTGAGAAAATTCTCTCTGTATGTGAGATATATAAATATATATATAGATATATATATATATATATATATATATATATATATATATATATATATATATATATATATAAATATATATATAGATATATATATAACAGAGAGAGTCAGGAAGAAAGATCTCAGGAAAAAGAAATTTCATTATTAGACTAGTCCATCAGTGACAGACATGACAGACACCCTCTGCCAGTACACCAGACATGTCTTCCCAAGGAGTTAAGTTGAGTCAGGAATTGACATCACAGCACTCATGCATTCCCATGTATGCTCCGTCCTCATCTTCAGCAGCCAGCCCAGAGTTCCAATACTAATAGTACCAATCACAATCTGGTTTTATGTCCGTCTCGCCTTTCCTCCGAGCGTAGTGAGCCAGTCAGACCCTTTGATTACACCTAAGTGCCTCATTCTCTCCAGGCCATAATAATCTTGTTTCTCTACTGATTCCGTTGCTTGTTCCCACAGAGCCTTGACCACATCTGCCTTGTCATGTATCAATTCACCACCCAGTGGTGCAGATCCAGCCAATCTGTCTTCCGATGGATTCATCAGACAACCAACCAATCAACAAACCATCTACTCTGTATTTCCTCTATCAAGACAATATTTTTGGTTTGACTTTCTAGTGAGATTACATCAACAATTTCCTACAAACTCTGGTAGTCACTGCAACACTTGTAGTCAAGCATTAAAAAAAAAATGAGGTCAAGCCACAAGATGACTACATACTGTCTCTGAGGATGTACGTCAAAATCATGACAGCACTGTAGAGAAGCTGACTGTCGTGGTGGAAGTGTCTGATGGCATTCATCACAGACTCCAAGACATGCTGCCATTGCCGCAGGTGGGAGATCTGAGTTCTGATGTGGTCTGAGGACCAAATTATAGTTCACACATGTAGGTAATGCTTAATTTCATTAATCTTTTATGTAAAGTGTGTAAACTAGGTGTCAACTTGTTGATGACTGATAAGAGGATAAGTAGGTAGGTCCAGGAATGGGTGGATAAGATGACGCACGCACGCACGCACGCACGCACACACACACAATACTTGTCCTAAAGTTTCATCGAGACCAAAATCGAAACATTAGTACCTGTAAGGAGTGAAAGATGGGTCGCTTAACAGCAAGTTACAGTTGTCAATAAGTTGCGAGTAGTGCATTATGCACAAGAAAATGGGAAGCTGGAAGGAAGTTCAGGTGGAAGATAAAGATGCACGAAGATGGATTGGAATGCAAAATTCTCTTGAGAAAACATTCTAAAGTTGACAATCTTTTTATGGTAAAAGACGATTACCCGAAAGTAGAAGCTACGACCTGCAATAATGGAAAGAGTGCAAGAGAAAGGGTGAATGACTGAAGAATTGTACATCCACTGGTTGAAGACAGTGTGGTTTTGGCAAGAGAATTGTGATATGGCTCTGAAACTAGGAGGAATGACTGGCATATTACAACCACTATAGCCATTATCAGACCCTTTAAGGTTCAGTTGTGGTGTTTCAATCGTGACTGGAAATGCAGGTTGACAGAAGTGACTCCAAATGGACATCTGAGAAAATGCCTCACTATCCTAATTCTGTGGGTGGATCTAACTGTATGGAAACTCATACAAGATGAAATGATAATCAAGAGTTTCAAAGTCACCTCCATTTAAAAATCAATGGATGTCACTGGTACGTCATCAGTGCAAAATGGAGTAAATTACCAGTATTGTTTTTACAAGGTACGTTTCAAAGTGGTGTACTGTTTATTAAGAAATTATATCAAAAACTGACACATATGTCTAATATCTAGAATAAAAGCTGCATCATATGTGTTATTAACAATATTCTGTTAAAATACTGTGGCCTATACATGCGTAATATGGTATCTTCCCTTTTATATTATTTACAGTGCTGGCGCCTCTGCTGCAATCAGGAGTATTATCATAATCATCACCTATAGTCCTGATTTGTCACTATGTGGTTTTTATTTGTTTAACTCTTTAAAAACAGCTTTCAAGGGGCAACGATATCATATCGATGTAGATCTAATAAAACAGTAAACACTTGGTTCAGTGAGCAGCCACAATCTTGTTTTTTTCATGGATGGCATTCGTCGCCTACCTATGGCAACTTTTTCTTACCAATCCTTCTTGCATAATTCAGTCAAAATGAATGCTTGTTAAAATTCTGTCTCATCCCCCCCCCCCCCTCACAATCCATCGCACACTAACATAAAACGCAAATCAAATGAGACATTCTAACAATTGGTAAGTCCTACAAACACTGTGTCCTGGCAGAGAATGCAAATAAAAAAATTACCATAATCAATTATCCTAGCCAGCAAACGCAAGGCTCCAGCTTGAATTTTGTAAGCCTTGGGGTTCTCCGACAGAAGCCTGCTCAGGTAACTGGAAATAAGAGTTCATTTAAAATTTGAAAGCTCAAGGTTCAATAATAGTTTGTTCACATACTGTTCATATATATATATATATATATGATGATTATGATGGTGGTGATGATGATGATAATGATAAAAATAATGATGGTGCGATGGTGAGGATAACGATAATGATGACAGTCATGGATACAGTAAAAAAAATTTTATATGCTCAGGCAATTTTAAGTTCTGTAGTTTCCCACTGCTTTCTGAATGCTATGACTAATAGTATTGTAGAAATCAATGCATAGTGGTCCACTTTCAAATCGCCAGCTGTTGTCTTCCAATTTCGGTATTATGGGATTGTGGAACTGCGTTCACAACTAGGAAGCCAGAATAAACCATTCATATAATAGACCAGTGGGATTAGGGATGTTTGTTAATGCCAAAGGTCTCACAGCAAATTCCCAAATCAATAACCTTTTCTTTTGTCCAAGGGACGTCAATGCATTTGTGCCTGTTTACAGCAGAGCTGCGACACCTGCGCCTTTTGGCCAAAAAATCAAACTTCCTCTAGCATTTGTTGACTGGGTTAACTTCCCAGATAGTTTCCAGACATAGAAATGTTAGGCCTTATTTGTGCAGAGTTCTTTTTGTCCCCTTATCTACAGGTGTTGCCCCTTGTGACCTGTCGACGGCATCTGCGTGTAGACAGGACGGCCCTCAAAAGAAGGCTGGAGCAGATTGTGGGCATTCCCCACCATCCAAAGAGGCTTCCATAAATGTACAGCCAAGACATTATGCTCTGGTCCTGGGCTCACTTTAAGGAATCGTCACGTACTGCACATGACTGCATAATCTCATCCATATGCTCAGCTTTCCAACTGTCATGGGCTGCGTGCCAGGAGATCAGCAGGAAGCAGCTGGCAGGTCCAAGACTTTGATAATCCCACAAATAGGTACATTTTTCTTTGACATATTAGACACTCTTAATGTTGTTTCATCTGGAACTTAGCAAGACAGTAGGGCAAGGCATCTAGCATAGCTCTCTCCCTCTTTTAGTTTCCATACTCTAGCGAGTGGTGCCAATGGTAATAGGCATGTAAACCTTTCTGCCAACCAGCAGGACTTTTTTTGGGGTCAGACATTCGGAACTTTGCTTCTGTATCATAGGACATGTATCAGGTGGACATTAATGCTGTACCAGCTCACTGAAAGTGGCAGGTTGTCGAGGTGTACCTCAACGCGGTGATGACAATGTTGAGGAACAGCAAGGGATGTATGGAGACAGGACTGTCCTCTGAGTTGCTGCCCGCAAGAGAAGTTGCTCGTCTAGGGTGCGAGCCAATCTCTTGTTAGAGTTCTTCCCACTTGACAGACATTTTAACCAAGGGTTGTCATTTTGTAGTGTGATCACCTAGTGGAAATTAGCCATGTTCCAAATGAACTTTAATAAATATTTTCACCTATGCACTGGGGGTGGTCAGGTGTGAGCCAGACTAGACACAAGATCTCTAGAGACAACCAACTCATAGATCCTCTGCCAACTCGGTTCAGGTCACAAAGGTGAGCCATTATCCATGGCAGACGAAGTGGACATGACCCAGGAGTCTTGTGTGAGGATCTGTAGAACCATCCCAGAGCCGGCTGGAGCCCGAAGTGAGGTACAGAGTAACTCCTTATACACATCACAACGGCCTTAACTTTCTCTCATTCCTGTGATCGATATCACAGCGCCACAAGAGAATGAATGACCAGTATGAAAAGTCATGGAGGAATAACTGATGAAAATATATAAAATACGCAGCAGAAGTAGCCAACAGGAAAACCAGATTTCTTTAGTGTGCTCTGAGGAACAGTAAAATGGGGGTTAACAGACTCACCAAATTTATTTAGTGTGCTCTGATCAATAGTAAAATTGGGGTTAACAGACTCAGTGCCCCCTCCCCAAACCAACAAGCATGTTAACAGAAGCGATTAATTAAAGATCTGCTAGTCAGATGTGTTGAACTGAAAGGTGCAGATACAGCAGCTTAAATGTAACCTCCATCACAATGTGCCTAGTGCTCTGCCATTAGAGTCAACAGTTATACAAGAAAACTCTGATTTTGTTTTGAGATCTGAACCAAAATATTAGCAAGGCTTCTGGTACCTTCATGATAAATTTAGATAAAGTTCAAAACAATGTTTTCCCGTAATGAATTTAAATAATGCGGACACAAACAATACATTACACAATTTATTGCCAGGCATATTTCGCTGTATCTCATCAGGTGTGTTACTACAGAGTTACATAAACATAAAATAAAGCACAACACTGAATAAATTCAACTGAAATGCGAATAACTTCTTCCGATACATTGTATCTGTTTCATGGCCACCGGAAGCTCACCGCAGTCACGTGACTTAACAGGGTAACTTCAAATTTACAATAAATTCCGTCTGCTTACAAAGGAGGGGGTTGTTAATTGTTATTGTTAAAGCTTCGGCGATTCTCAAAAGTCTCCTGTTCGGAGTGTGGTAAACCACACGAAAAGCACTGTCTGTGTCAATTATGTGTCCGGAATTAAGTAGATGACGTCTTATGGAAGAAGCGGGTTGTGAAAATCAGCAACTTATAAAAATCATGTGATGGCATTTTAAAATAAAACAAACAAATGACCACTTACATAAACAAGTTAGCTTTCCTTTTCATTTTGTCCTCCATGACAGGACTCTTGAGCATGAATGTGTGTAAGATGTCCAGCCCCACCTGTGGGGGAAAGCAGTGGTTGTCTTAGCTAAGCTGTGCAGCAAAGATACAAGACTAGAGGGCACTCTCTCAATACAGACCTGCATCCCTCAACCTTGTGACCCTGAGATACTGGTTTACCTTTTTCAGTGATCAATCAGACCCTGAGGTGATAGTTTACCTCTTTCAGTGATCAATCACCCTGAGGTACTAGTTTACCTCTTTCAGTGATTGATCAGCACAAAACATTGTTCTCTTCACTTGTTTCAGTAGCAAGCTGTTGTTGTTCTTCTTTGGTACTGTACTGCTTTTCAGCGGCAGGTTTTGAAGAGGCAGTGGGTGAGAGCCCTGGTATGTGCTACATAGATGCCTGTCTCAATGTCGGTGGTCAAGCCATTTGCCTTGTGCTCTAAAAGTCATGGGTTCAGTTCATGGCTGTGCCATTCAGTTTTTGAAAGCAATCTTTACTAAGATCCCCGGGGATCATTGTCATGACACTCTAGGCAGGTGGCTAGCCGTTCTGTGGAGAGAGACCAAGCCATATGGGTAAAAACCTTGTGCAAGGAAGTGGATCCTCTCGACTTTAACCTTCAACACAGATGCTGGCATTTACAGGCTTAGATATTCCATCTATCCATCACTTGTGTGGTCAACCTAACAGGCCTCAGTATGAGCAGCTGGGACATGACTTAGTTTACAGTAATTGTCTCTCTAAGAAAGGTAAAAATATTTGCCAGGCTTCTGGAGCAAGGAATAAGGTACATCGTGAAACTGAACCTGAGTCCAGCACGTGCTGAATTCAGCAAAGGAAGTAGATGTACTGATTTTATATTTGCCCTAAGACAAATCAGCAAAAAAATTATAGAATACAGATGCCAAATGAATGTTGCTTTCATAGATTAAGAAAAAGCATTTGATAGAGTAAACAGATAATTACTTTGCCAAGTCCTGGAAAATTATGGAATAAACGGAACAGTGTTAGACTACACAGCAGCCATCTATAAAGAAAGTAAAAGTGCTGTCAGAACAAGAGCTGACCTTGCAGACTGGTTTCCAATAACATCTGCAGTAAGACAAGGATGTGTTTTATCACCTTTGCCATTCATCCCATCCATGGACAATATCAATAAAATGACACCAGCTGGGGATAAACAGGACAATTTCAACAAAATCCTATTCGCTGATGACCAATGCCTATTCCACAATCCAGTTATTCAGCTAGAGGACCACAGAAACCAAAACCAACTACTTGACAGCTGCCTCGGACATAATATGACAATAAACAGACCCAAATAAAAAAAAAGGTCATGTGTATAGCAAGAGAACATCAAACAATCAACATCTGAATTGAACAGTTCAGGAAGCCAGCGGTGCCTTCTCCATGACTGCCAGCAGCAAGACGATGTAGGTGATGGCGGTGACACAGACTTTCATGTGGCTGGGATCACAGGACTATTCCCGTGTGTGTGTGCTGAATGATTCTTTGAGCATGATCCGGCAGGTCGAGGCAGGCTGGTTACGCAGACAGTGGCTTGAATCGTTGCAAAATTCTCTTGTGTGTGCAGTTACTTTCATATTCGTCCCAGGGCATGCAGGCATTGTTGGTATTGAGAGAGCTGATAGGCTGGCAGGTGCTGCATTAATTGAAGATGGCCGGCCCATGGATTACGCAGACATTGTCATTGCCCTCAGAGAGATAGGACGTTCTGAGGATTTTGGAAGCAACTTGTCCAAATCACTGCTAAGAATACACGAATTCGGAGTAAAGATCGGCACCGCCAAGCATGAGATGCACACCGCACGCACACAAAGTCTTGTTAACCTACATAGGACTGGTACTATTAACCGCACATCGTTGATGAATATATTGAGAAGGGAATATGAGCACCTATGGAAGTGTCCGGAGTGCTGTGAAGATAATCTAAGATAATCTATCTAACGCATAACTCATAACTCAAACAATCAACATACAGATAAAAAAATCAAAAATCAAAACAAGTTCAATACTTTAAATATTAAGGGAGCATCTTTAAATATACATAATAGCAGAATAGACAGGGACTGAAACAAAAATCCAACAAGCCAACAATGTAAGGTATCAGGTGACCCCAATTTTGAAACACCCGCCTATCCTAAAAGAGATAAAAAGACAACTTATAAATGCTATCTCCATATCAACCTTATGCTTTCAGTATCAGGCTTTAAAAACATAAAAGAAAAAAAAAATACTAACCACAGGCAAAATGAGATGTTTGAGAAAGGCAGTGAACAAAACTAGAAGAGATCCCGTGAGAAACAAAGAAATTACAACTACTGGAAGAAAATCTATAATTAAATTCATTGAAAAACAAAGAGTTAAATGGTTTGGCTAGTTAATGAGCATGAAACCAATGATGCCAGCAACGAGAGCGCACAACAGGAAAGCAGAAACAGCAAGAGGTAAGGACAATCAGGAAGAAGAAGGACTGAAGGAGTCACTGATATCCTGAGACTCCACAAGATCACAGCATTCAGGACAACCGAGCGTGCCCTAGCTAGGAAACCAATCATCAGTTAACCTGTGATATCTAGCAGAACAAAGTAGCAAATGGACAAAGAAGAAAGAGAAAAAAAGTCTCTCTAAAAGAATCTACATAGAGACCAGACATTCTGTTGTGCTGTGTACTTTAGAACACTGACCTGACCCATGAGTCTGACGATCATGGGAGATGGTGAAAGATCACGGCCTAAGCTTATCATTATGATGCATACTGCGTGCTTAGAACACTGACCTGATACATGAATCTGGTGATCGAGTGCGATGGCAAAAAATGGCAGCCTAAGCTTATTGACACAATATATATTGTGTGATCAGAAAACTGACCTGATCCATCAGTCTGGTGATCGTGTGCAATGGTGAAAGATGGCAACCTAAGCTTACTGACACAGTACACATTGCATGCTCCCAGCCAGGATGTTTAAATGTCATTATATGATCACCTTTATGACACAACATGTCATGCATGAAGACTCACCTCTTGGAGGGTCAAATCTGTACTCATCTGGGCCATGGTGGACAGAATAGAAGTGTAAACGTGGCTATCCTCCAGATATCTGGGTACTAAATCAAACACAATATCAATGAATTAGGGCTAACTCAAAACAAAACAAACAATGTGAAATATAATCCATGTGAAATATTTCCATTCCACCCTTGAGCAGACAAATTACCTGGTGGCTCAACAAGAAGTGCCCACATTATCCGGGGGTTCAGACTGACTGGTTTCCCACTCCAGGTTAATACCTGATGACCTGACACCCCTGAATTCCAAAGACTCACTATCTGGAAGTCACTCCAGCAGGACAAATCCCAGATACCCTCTTCAACCTCAGGGACAGTTATAATTATAGGCCACAGCAGCGGCCATAAATTAGCCTGCAGCACATAAATTAGCCTACCAATGTCTGGCTGGTCTAATTTTTAAAGTAGAACTCTCATGTCTCACAGATACCTTTTCTTCTTCGTCTTCGCATACACCAGCTGTAACAGGTCAACTCTGGTGGAAAATTCCAGTTGTTCGTCAACTTCTAAACTTCTAGTCTTGTGGGAGAGATTGGGTCTATTCCCCCCCCCCCCCCCCCCCCCCCCCCCCCCCCCCACAAAGAGGCCACGGAACCCACATGGGGAACAGATACCTCCAATCTCCTCCCATAGCTCACACACACACAAATCTACCCTCAAAACACAAACTCCGTAGCAGTCCATGATGATTCAACTGTGTCAGTAAACCAGAATCACTCATTCTTTTCTCTGATGTTGGTTACTTTTGGAAATGTAATTGGGGCTGCAAATTATCTTGCCTGCGGTTTGTTTGTTTTTTCAACTGCTTCATTTTTTTTTTTAATGTGTCCAATGTAGAGACAAGCAGCACAAATAGTAAAGTGACTATATGCCTGCCTGCCTAAAGTTACAGATTCAAATCTGTGTGATGGACTGACTAGGGGTCAACCCAACCTAAAACTGGTACCAGGCAATATCCTGAAAAATGAGAGACCACAGTGGGCGGGCACCCAAAATTCCAAAACAATCAGCTTTTGCTAGGGATTGACCCAGACTTCTTTTAGTGAGCAAGCAAACTCATCACTAAACCACATCAGCTTTGCAGGTTTTATTTACTTGATATATTGGATATCCTCTCCACCTTTTCACATGTTCATTTCTGTCCATATTTATTACTGGCTTTCTGACACATTTTGACATTCTTGACCATATTTACAAGAGCTGCTAAGTATATTTTCTTCTTAGCACTGACCAGCTGTAAACGCAGGCAAAACAGTCTGGTTGTTTGACCACTTCTGGACTTGAGTCTTATCCCAGAACTTGAATTCTATGTGCACATCTGTTTTACTGGTCTGCTTATTTGTATGCAGGCTGTTGGTAGCTCATCTATTAGGCACATGTTCTCCAAATTCGGAGGAAAAGTACTTAGTCAGTCACTTTTTAGAACATGCTTGATAGGAAAGCAGTGGGTCTATTCCTTTTCCCATCTAAAACAACAGGGCCAAGAAATACAGAAATGCGAGCCAAGTAGTTAATTCTTCTTGCACAGACACAAATAAGGACAATACATTTACATAACCAATGTGTTAATTGACAGCCAAAGAGGCAGCATGCTGGAACTCACTAACTACAAACAACTGCTCCAGCCGACGGAAGGCAGCCTCCAGCTCATCGTGCTCTGCTGACACCTGCAGGATGCGAAGGATGTCATCCACTTCGCGGGCATCATTGAATGTTTTGACCACTGTGTCAGGAAGAGCTGACAGCTGGGGTGACCAGCGGCCACTATCCCGGTCAATGTCAGTGACATGCATTGCTGTCATCAAATGGCCTTGGGAAGAGGAAACAGATCATATTTAATATTGAGTTTCCATCAACAATTCTTGTCTGGAGTTATCAGATCAATGCATGTATTACCCCTCATCATCATCATTCAAATACCTTACTGGCTGATTTGAGTGGGCATGTCTCTCTATGACTTGCCTTTTCCAACAGCATGTAACATTTCATGTGTTGACACCCTCCATACGTTTTGACATGAAGGCTACAATCTTGCCTTTAACTGTAACTGTATTAGGAAAAATCTTTGGAGAATTGCCTTATTCATAGCTTAGGTGTTATGGGCTTAGTTGGTAACAATATTCAATATACCTTCATTTAAAAAAATATCATCACTCTTACATTTTTTTTTTAAATCCTGTTACTGTTATTATTTATTTATATTGGTCATTTAATTGTTAAATGTATATTATTATTGTTAATATTATTTCTACTATTACCACATCCATTATTTCATATTACTTTTATTATTATTATTAGTATTATTATTACTGTTATTTTTCCCCTTTATTTATCTGAGCTCGGTATCATCTGTTCCTCATCCTCTATTTTAAGTTATTCATGAACCTCCATACAGGCCAGGATACTCTCCTCTCGTTGTTGTGTTTTTTTGTCAACAAAGGCTGCTGCCAAAGTGTCCGATTGTTCATGTGTGTGAGTTTTTCCCAATTCCCACCTTTTGTTTAGATTCTCAGTCACAGTTAAGTGGATTAATTTCTTGACTGTTTGAGAGTCCAGATCACTTAAATAAGAGCATTATGCAGAAGTAGTTGAACAATTCAGATTAATGAGTTAATGTAACAACTATCTGTGATAGAAAAGATGAGGTGCATCGTACCGAAAAGGAACTTCACAAACTTGCCCTCATGGCAAAAGTTCCTTCCCCTCCAATTCATGCCGCGACCGGTCACACTGACTATCCTATGTTGTAAGGGGGGAGGGGTGTTACGAGATGGCTTTATTCGGTATTTGCTTGCCGTATATAATGTTTGTGGGAGGTTGTGTTGTAGTGAGCCTTTTAAGGGCCCCAGGTGCAACTGTTTGTAAGTATCAAACTTGGATTTTTTTTTTATTTCTACGTTCCTTGGTGGTGGCATCCCCCAGAAAAAGAAGATACTGACAAGGAAAGTAGAAATTAAAAAACATCTCAGTTTGGGTACTCAAGAACCATCGGACAAGTAGCACAATATGGAAATAATCATGTAAGTGACAACACAAGAAAAGAGAGAACATTTAAACCTTTGAAAATTAGGAATACAGTGACACCCCCACAACAAGGGACAGGCCGTGCGGCCAGCCACAGCATGAATGGGAGGGGAAAGAACTCTCACTGTGAGAGCAAGTTTGTTATAAGTACCACCAGAAAAGTTAACTGACAATCTAGACTACTGTGTAGATTATCTATAAAATCAGAGTCGCAAAGAGTTTTTATTTGTATACAAATATGAGACTGGCGGTATACATCTAATGGTAGTAATAGATCAATCAGTTTGTCCCCTCTGGCTTGCCATCTAAAGATTTACCATACAATCCTGAGATTACAAAACCTCAATCTAGATGAAAGGCCAACAAGGCAGATCCCAGATACCCTGTTATTCCATTAAAGTCGCAGCATATCTGCCTGACAGGCAAGAAACCAACAGTCTGTACATAAATAAGCCAGATTTGTAAAAAAGATGTTCATGAAAAACTCAAGTTCTGCAATAAGACCAAAGTCAGGAGTGAAGGAACAAACGGAACAACTTTCTGCCAGAATTGACAGCCAGTGAACAACACAAAGAAAAAGACACCCGGTTCAATCCCCAAAGAAGTTATAACTGGGGCACCCTAATGGCAACACCAGCCAAGTGTAACCTGCAGTCCGTTGTCAGTAAGGACAACTGCAGTAATGCAACATTCACCTTTGTCAGTAAGGACAACTGCAGTAATGCAACATTCACCTTTGTCAGTAAGGACAACTACAGTAATGCAACATTCACCTTTGCCAGTAAGGACAACTGCAGTAATGCAACATTCACCTTTGTCAGTAAGGACGATTGTAGTAACGCAACTTCACCTTTGTCAGTAAGGATGACTGTAGTAATGCAACATTCACCTTTGTCAGTAAGGACGATTGTAGTAACGCAACTTCACCTTTTTCAGTAAGGATGACTGCAGTAATGCAACATTCACCTTTGTCAGCAATTATGATTGCAATAATGCAACATTCACCTTTGTTGGTAAGGAGAATGGCCCTAATGCAACATTCACCTTTGTCAGTAAGGATGACTGTAGTAATGAAACATTCACCTTTGTCAGTAAGGACAACTGCAGTAATGCAACATTCACCTTTGTCAGTAAGGACGATTGTAGTAACGCAACTTCACCTTTTTCAGTAAGGATGACTGTAGTAATGCAACATTCACCTTTGTCAGCAATTATGATTGCAATAATGCAATATTCACCTTTGTTGGTAAGGAGAATGGCCCTAATGCAACATTTACCTTTGTCAGTAAGGATGACTGTAGTAATGCAACATTCACCTTTGTCAGTAAGGATGACTACAGTGATCCAACATTCACCTTTGTCGGTAAGTATGACTGTAGTAATGCAACATTCACCTTTGTCAGTAAGGATGACTGCAGTAATGCAACATTCACCTTTGTCAGTAAGGACAACTGCAGTAATGCAACATTCACCTTTGTCAGTAAGGACAACTGCAGTAATGCAACATTCACCTTTGTCAGTAAGGACGATTGTAGTAACGCAACTTCACCTTTGTCAGTAAGGATGACTGTAGTAATGCAACATTCACCTTTGTCAGTAAGGATGACTACAGTGATCCAACATTCACCTTTGTCGGTAAGTATGACTGTAGTAATGCAACATTCACCTTTGTCAGTAAGGATGACTGCAGTAATGCAACATTCACCTTTGTCAGTAAGGACAACTGCAGTAATGCAACATTCACCTTTGTCAGTAAGGACAACTGCAGTAATGCAACATTCACCTTTGTCAGTAAGGACGATTGTAGTAACGCAACTTCACCTTTGTCAGTAAGGATGACTGTAGTAATGCAACATTCACCTTTGTCAGTAAGGACGATTGTAGTAACGCAACTTCACCTTTTTCAGTAAGGATGACTGCAGTAATGCAACATTCACCTTTGTCAGCAATTATGATTGCAATAATGCAACATTCACCTTTGTTGGTAAGGAGAATGGCCCTAATGCAACATTCACCTTTGTCAGTAAGGATGACTGTAGTAATGCAACATTCACCTTTGTCAGTAAGGACAACTGCAGTAATGCAACATTCACCTTTGTCAGTAAGGACGATTGTAGTAACGCAACTTCATCTTTTTCAGTAAGTATGACTGTAGTAATGCAACATTCACCTTTGTCAGCAATTATGATTGCAATAATGCAACATTCACCTTTGTCAGTAAGGATGACTGTAGTAATGCAACATTCACCTTTGTCAGTAAGGATGACTACAGTGATGCAACATTCACCTTTGTCGGTAAGTATGACTGTAGTAATGCAACATTCACCTTTGTCAGTAAGGATGACTGTAGTAATACAACATTCACCTTTGTCAGTAAGGATGACTACAGTGATGCAACATTCACCTTTGTCGGTAAGCATGACTGTAGTAATGCAACATTCACTTTTGTCAGTAAGGGTGACTACAGTAATGCAACATTCACCTTTGTCAGTAAGGATGACTGCAGTAATGCAACATTCACCTTTGTCAGTAAGGACGACTGCGGTAATGCAACATTCACCTTTGTCAGTAAGGATGACTACAGTAATGCAACATTCACCTTTGTCAGTAAGGATGACTGCAGTAATGCAACATTCACCTTTGTCAGTAAGGATGACTGTAGTAATGCAACATTCACCTTTGTCAGTAAGGATGACTGCAGTAATGCAACATTCACCTTTGTCAGTAAGGATGACTGCAGTAATGCAACATTCACCTTTGTCAGTAAGGATGACTACAGTAATACAACATTCACCTTTGTCAGTAAGGATGAATGTAGTAATGCAACATTCACCTTTGTCAGTAAGGATGACTACAGTAATGCAACATTCACCTTTGTCAGTAAGGACGACTGCAGTAATGCAACATTCACCTTTGTCATTAAGGATGACTACAGTAATGCAACATTCACCTTTGTCAGTAAGGATGACTGCAGTAATGCAACATTCACCGTTGTCAGTAAGGATGACTGCAGTAATGCAACATTCACCTTTGTCAGTAAAGATGACTACAGTAATGCAACATTCACCTTTGTCAGTAAGGATGACTGCAGTAATGCAACATTCACCTTTGTCAGTAAGGATGACTGCAGTAATGCAACATTCACCTTTGTCAGTAAGGATGACTACAGTAATGCAACATTCACCTCTGTCAGTAAGGATGACTACAGTAATGCAACATTCACCTTTGTCAATAAGGATGACTGTAGTAATGCAACATTCACCTTTGTCAGTAAGGATGACTGTAGTGATGCAACATTCACCTTTGTCAGTAAGGATGATTACAGTAATGCAACATTGACCTTTGTCAGTAAGGATGACTGCAGTAATGCAACATTGACCTTTGTCAGTAAGGATGACTGTAGTAATGCAACATTCACCTTTGTCAGTAAGGGCGATTACAGTAATGCACCTTGTGTCTGAAAAGAGATCCTCTACTCCTTTTTTGTTTCAAACAGACATCGTGAAGGTTCAGCCACACATATATAAGTTAATATGAAAACTCTTGTACCTCACAGTACACGCCAGTCTACTGGGAAATGAAAAGAAAGACAGACTGGCTGGTTCTGTACAATCAGGTGGTGAATTAACACATCACAAGCTTTCTGGGGCATGTGAACAGTGCAGAAGCATAGATGGATCATTACAGTGTGCGGAGAATGGTGCTGCGATAAGTAGCCAGGGAATCTGGCCGGCGATCAACACTCAGTAGCATATTTGCAGGGATTACTAAGTGTTTGAAAACAATAGGGCCCACGAGCAGTATTCTACATGCAGGCCAACATGATTTACGGCTTTAGAAGCCTCTGATTTAAATAAAATATGTGTTTACTAGATTTCTGTTAAGTTAAGATATATAACGTTGCGAAGCAGACTTGCTTCAGTCATTTGTAGAGTCACAATTTGATGAGGGATAGCTCTAATGTGTACCTCACACAAAGCGAACAACGATAACAAAGTCAGCTAGCACAAATAAAATAAATATTAGTGAAAAGGCTATTTTCTTCAGTGTCAGTTAGTGCTATTTCCCTTATTACTTAGGAACATAGCTATAAAATTATAGGAAAACTAAGTGTTATACATACTTCATTTTGTATGAAGATACTAAGTGTTTTGGGAATTTAATTCTCTTTACCAAATAATGGTGCTCTATTAGGATGCTTCAAAAGTTTCTCTGGAACAAGATCTAATGTACAAATTGAGTTTACATTTTATGTACACATTACTAAGTGGTTTCTGTTCCTTTGTGATTCATTTTGGATATATTCTATTCAGTTTTCCTTGAGCATTCATTCATTCATGTAGCAGGTCCTTTGCAGAACTTCGCTCTCATCACAGTCTGCCTGAAAGCAACTCGGTCTCTTGCCAGTTCTCCCGCCTCATGAACTTTCACACTCAAGGAGTTACTTATATCCTGTGCCCATCTTCGTGTCGGTCGGCCCCTGCCAATCCTTCCTGGTACCATGCCTTCTGCTATATTTTTTTCCAATCTGTCGTGGCGCTTGATATGACCAAAATATTTCAGTTTTCGAGAAAGGATGGTGTTTATTAGCCAATCTTCCTTGATGTTCAGATCTTTTAAGATGTCAATATTTCTCATCTTCTTTGTCCAAAATATTCTAAGAATCTTTCTACAGCATTTCAGCTCAAAAGCCCCAATTCTCTTTCTTAAGGACTGAGAGATAGCCCACGACTCACATCCGTATGTAGCCACAGGGAAGATGCATGCTCTCAAAATTCTAATTTTTATCTCCTTGCTGGTGCTTAACCATAGACTTTTAACCCTACAAGACCGCTCTCCCGTTTTTCCGGGAATTTCACAACTATTCTGTATACCGCTGGCCCTAAATTTCGGCTATTTGCATAGTGCGTGAAAAAGATGCGTCACTGACTAAAAATAACAACCAATCGTTGTCAGTCAGCTTTGTTAGAGATTGCAAATGGCTTCCCTGTGTGTGTGAAACAATTTTGTGTGTTTTAAAGTGAAAAAATTCGGAAAATTCAGAATGAAGCAAGCGGCTGATTAACCAAGTTCTAGGCTTTTCACAGTCCAACAGGTGATCGATACTTTGGTTTATTCAGACTCTGTGATATATATATATATATATATATATATATATATATATATATATATATATATATATATATATATATATTCATTATCTGTGATAATTTCATAAACAATATGTTCTTGAAATGAGACTGTCAGTGAGAGCGCAAATGATGAGGAAAATCTTGAAAATTATCAATCTTGAAATAGATCGATAGTAGGAGGAGGGGGTGTGTCCATCAAATGGCAACATCTGGTGTTTACTTTGTGAAACAAAGTTGATTCTGATGAGTGAATTCGCACTCAAAGGTGGAATATTGGCGCTAGATAAAGGGTAAGCCTATATTCTACAATGTCTCCAAGTTTCATCATATTCTAGCCACTCGTTTGCATGTAACTAATATTTTTGCATATCAAGTTGGTTTTTTTGCGGTATTGCCCAGGAGCTCAGGTTATAGGGACAGTTAGGTTTAGGGCCTTAGGTCTGGTAGGGTTAGGGCTGTTTCCTTGAGCGCAGTGGTAATAAGTGGAACAATTATTATTTTATTTTACTATTTATTTACTAATATTTAACTACTAGCACAATTATTTGTTGTAGCTGTATGCTAACATTATTCCCCACAATCCCTGGTGACTTTTATTAATAATGTGTGTTTGCTGTGTGGCACTTGAACTAGTATGATCTGTTTTAATTTGTTACACTTGTGAAATTAAAAAACTGCATTACCATCCCTGGGGGGGCCTCTGAGGCTAAACTCCCTGGGACTCGAGTTAAAAATCAACGCCAAAACTTGCACTTTGGTATATTCTTCATTCTATTAACTTTAGCTTGCTCTAGGGGAACTGTTTGAGTGACTGGTACAGATTTACTGTTAATGTTTTTCGTTTGTTTGTTTAATTTAGTTTCTGCCAACAATGGAGGCAAGTGAGTACACTTCAGTAAGTAATAATATTTACTTAAGCAAATTCAATCGTGAAAACGTCAAGTATACAGTAATTATATTCGTTTCTAGTTGTTATTTCAACTACGTGAAAACTGCCCGAAAACAAAAAATCCACTAAATTTGATTTTCATAGCAGTCATATAAAAAAAGTACCATAAAAAAAAGAATGCAAATATATATATATATAATAAAGACATAATTATGACATTAATAATGATCAGAGTCAGATATCAAAATAAACTGCAGTATCACTGTTAAACTAGTAACATAAGAATTTAACACTTACTTGTGATATCATATTACCAATCCCGAGTCCTTTCCGTCATAACAGGTAACCAGTGAAGAAAGTAGAAGAAAACAGGACAACTTTGTGGAGACAGTAGCAGACGTCAGCTGACACTGGCGGCCGCTTGTGATTGTGGCCAGTACAAAACTAGGATCGGGACGGTATGCAGCTCTCTACCTGTGTTATGAATTAATAAAGTAACAGAAAGTATTGTGAACGGCACTCATAGGAAGAAGTAGAAAGATAGAAGAACACACTAGACAACATAAAAATCGAAAGCTATAGTTACCGTGCCAGGAATTGAACCTGTCACCTCCAGACGGCGTCTGCGCCTCGCCATGAATAGAAGTGCAGTAAGATACATGGTCAACTAGGCACCCCAAAAAAGGTGTCTCATTGGCCATGTCTATCGTTCGTACAGCTTGAAATCCACGACTATGGAATACGGACAGAATTCATTTCAACCCATTGAAATGGTTATCGGGATCCAAACAGGAAACCCAGAATAGCAACAGTAACACTGCAGCTTTATGGTGTGTTACCCCCCCCCCCCCCCCCCCCAAAGTGTCGTAAAAGTTGACTAATTGGGGTTGTATCTTTCGAAGTTGAAATGCATATGCCTGAGAGGCGAGGGACCAAATAAGTCAGATCTGTAAAACTTAACTGCACACAAAACTCAAGTTATGGGACAAGATCAAAGTCCTGATTTGGGTGAACAATCAGAACACTTCCAGTTTATTCCTGGTGAACGCTAAACATAAAAAGAAAGAAGGAGACATGTCCACAAGTGTTCAAAACCTCCCTCAGTATGAACTCAGCGTCCGGTGGCTAAACTCCCAAGTCTATCATTCTGGTGAGTGATGTGGATTCACTGCACCTAAAGTCTTCCACCCTTCCCATTTCTCGGAAAGTAGTAATAATATCGGCATGATCCAAAGGTTGACTGTCGGTAGTGATAGCGGATCCAGCCACTCTGTCAGCTCTTTCATTTCCATCGACGCCCGCATTTCCAGGAACGAAAATAGAGGTGACTCCATGCACAGTAGACTTCTGTAATGACTCAAGCCACTGCCTTCGCACATAACCTGCCTGAACTCTCCGGATCATACTCACTGAATCACTGAGTTCACATGTGCGGGTGTAGTTCTGTGCTTCAAGCCAGGCGAAAGCATGCGTTACTGCCATCACCTTCATCGTCATGCTGCTGGTTGTCATGGAAAAGGCGCCGTTGGCTTCTTCGACTGTTCTGCCCGCTGAGGGTGCTGTGAACGCCCATGTGTAGGAGACGATAGTAAATTTTCATAATTTGAGGTTTGGATTTTTTTAACACGAGTCAATCGGCTAGGTAACAATTGTATTCTTACTTATTACTTGTTGTCCATATCGATCCTAATACATAGGTCCGATCTTTTCGTGTTCGGTCCCCTCATGCTGCAGCAATTCCTATGTCGCCATGCTCACCGTACACAGAAGGAGTTATACTAGTATATCAAAATAATGTTTTTTTGCGCCACAACCAATGCCTGCATGCTTGTTCTCTTTTTCCAACAGGCGGTTCGTGTCCTCAACTCATTTGTCTTGGCATCTCTGGAACGCAGCACATTAAGTACGTCTACTCTGTCCGTACATATTCCTCCAGTAACTATGGAAACAAAAAAGTCTAATGCAAAGGTTCTGAAAGGATTACAAATGATTAGAGAATTGGTGGGGAAAAAAGAGTGACAATTGAAATACATTAGTCACATTAAAAGACATAACACGCTTTTGCAAATCATACTAGAGGGAAAGGTCAAAGGCAAGTGAGCAAGAAGTGGGCAACGATTCAAGTAGGAGGAGATGGACGGGCAGCAGTTTGTGACAGAGTGCAACCAGAACAAGAGACAGAGCGTCTTGGAGATCAAATGCAGTTAACCTGCACTGTGGAGACGGCACCTGATTGATTGATTGATTGAACTACTGCACGCACGGCAAATCTGTCGGCTCTTTCATTTCCGATCACACCGGCATGATCCTGTGTGTATACAGCCAAGATAGTTTTTTGAGGCGAAACTTCTGCATACTATCAACACATTCTGGCTAGAATCAGCAAGTGTGAATCTTCGAGCATGCTCACTGAGTCTGTCACTATCAATGAATGAGCTGCTTTCTGTCCCGCGGCCGTACAAATACACATATGACAAATGTTGACTCCACCATCTTGCTAGAAGTTGTTTAACTGACTGCCTGATTTGCTTCTTTAACTGTCGTCTCATTCACCTGCCCTATGTATGTCCACACAGACTGCACCCCATGAATCGCTGAGCTATCTGTATAGGTCAGAAGTTATACCCTTTTTTTTTTTTTTTTTTGTTTAGGTGACGCCCCCCTCCCGCTTTTAACAAACAGCAAGACCTCAACGCCCCTCCCCCCTCCCCCCTCCCCCCATTCCAAACTAAAAAGAAATGTGAAGAACAAGAAAAGGGGGGAAAAAGAAAAAATCCCAAGTACTAATAACAAGAATTTTTCTAAAAACATCCACATAAATCAGTGTCCAGAAACATAGAAACACATTCACCTAACAACAACTGGTATTGGTGTCTAAATATCAACGTGATTGTTGACACTTTTTTTTTTTTTTTTGTCTTACTACTACAACTTGTTCATGAAAACACAAAAAAGTCCTTGGCTTTTTGTTTATATATTTTTTTTTAAATATTTCGTCTATAAGTAAAAGTACCAGTGTTACCTTTATTTTTTGATAAACAAGGCAGACTGAGAGAGGGATCGTGATGCATGGGCAACACATGGTCTCTACAATACTGCACAGGCTTTTGTGCTATGGAGAAGAGGAACTTCCTCCCTAGCCTTAGTTGGTCTCGGAAATAAATCGGGAGGCAGCAGTTACGGCCATAAGTCCTTGTCTGTTGGAACTCTTGTCTGCCAGACTTGTGTTCTCTGCACTCTTCTTTATGGCAGTCAAACTTGGTCAGCTTATTTGCATCAGGAGAAACGGTTAAATAGTTTTTCACATGCGATGCCTAAGAAGAATGCTTGGCACTGTATGGCAAGACATGATCACAAACACCTGATGCATTGGAAAGACCAGGTATTACAACAATTTTTTCAATGTTGATTCCCTAAATGCTCAGTCACACCTGGAGAATGGAGAAGAGTCCATAAGGACATCATGTATGATGAATTACACATGACTAGAAGATGTCGAGGCCGAACTCTACTAAGATATAAAGATGTGTGCAAGTGGGACATGAATGATACAGTTACTGAGGTAGATTAATGGGAACAAAAATACCATGGACCGTGTTGCGTGGAGTTGATAAATCATGAAGTACTAATAACAAGAATTTTTCTAAAATCATCCACATAAATCAGTGTCTAGAAACATAGAAACACATTCACCTAACAACAACTGGTATTGGTGTCTAAATATCAACGTGATTGTTGACACTTTTTTTTTTTTTTTTTTTTTTTTGTCTTACTACTACAACTTGTTCATGAAAACACAAAAAAGTCCTTGGCTTTTTGTTTATATATTTTTTTTTAAATATTTCGTCTATAAGTAAAAGTACCAGTGTTACCTTTATTTTTTGATAAACAAGGCAGACTGAGAGAGGGATCGTGATGCATGGGCAACACATGGTCTCTACAATACTGCACAGGCTTTTGTGCTATGGAGAAGAGGAACTTCCTCCCTAGCCTTAGTTGGTCTCGGAAATAAATCGGGAGGCAGCAGTTACGGCCATAAGTCCTTGTCTGTTGGAACTCTTGTCTGCCAGACTTGTGTTCTCTGCACTCTTCTTTATGGCAGTCAAAACTTGGTCAGCTTATTTGCATCAGGAGAAACGGTTAAATAGTTTTCACATGCGATGCCTAAGAAGAATGCTTGGCACTGTATGGCAAGACATGATCACAAACACCTGATGCATTGGAAAGACCAGGTATTACAACAATTTTTTCAATGTTGATTCCCTAAATGCTCAGTCACACCTGGAGAATGGAGAAGAGTCCATAAGGACATCATGTATGATGAATTACACATGACTAGAAGATGTCGAGGCCGAACTCTACTAAGATATAAAGATGTGTGCAAGTGGGACATGAATGATACAGTTACTGAGGTAGATTAATGGGAACAAAATACCATGGACCGTGTTGCGTGGAGTTGATAAATCATGAAGTACTAATAACAAGAATTTTTCTAAAATCATCCACATAAATCAGTGTCTAGAAACATAGAAACACATTCACCTAACAACAACTGGTATTGGTGTCTAAATATCAACGTGATTGTTGACACTTTTTTTTTTTTTTTTTTTTTTTTGGTCTTACTACTACAACTTGTTCATGAAAACACAAAAAAGTCCTTGGCTTTTTGTTTATATATTTTTTTAAATATTTCGTCTATAAGTAAAAGTACCAGTGTTACCTTTATTTTTTGATAAACAAGGCAGACTGAGAGAGGGATCGTGATGCATGGGCAACACATGGTCTCTACAATACTGCACAGGCTTTTGTGCTATGGAGAAGAGGAACTTCCTCCCTAGCCTTAGTTGGTCTCGGAAATAAATCGGGAGGCAGCAGTTACGGCCATAAGTCCTTGTCTGTTGGAACTCTTGTCTGCCAGACTTGTGTTCTCTGCACTCTTCTTTATGGCAGTCAAACTTGGTCAGCTTATTTGCATCAGGAGAAACGGTTAAATAGTTTTCACATGCGATGCCTAAGAAGAATGCTTGGCACTGTATGGCAAGACATGATCACAAACACCTGATGCATTGGAAAGACCAGGTATTACAACAATTTTTTCAATGTTGATTCCCTAAATGCTCAGTCACACCTGGAGAATGGAGAAGAGTCCATAAGGACATCATGTATGATGAATTACACATGACTAGAAGATGTCGAGGCCGAACTCTACTAAGATATAAAGATGTGTGCAAGTGGGACATGAATGATACAGTTACTGAGGTAGATTAATGGGAACAAAATACCATGGACCGTGTTGCGTGGAGTTGATAAATCACGATGGGAGTGGGAATGAAGGAAGAAAGTATAGTAGAAAGGATGAGAGCTGAGTGTCAGAGAAGAAAGACTCTAAATACGAGACCACATGCTATAATTTTGGAAGACTTTTCGTAACGCGGGCTGGTCTTGCTAGTCACACTCGCCATCGCCACGGTTTGGAAAGACGGAAAGGTGGCAACAACAACAATACAACCGGAAAAAGTTGCAGTATAACAGATTATTACAAATATTCTCAGTTTCAAAATTACTCGCCCCCCCCCAACCCTTTTTGACAACTCCATATACCCCTCCCCCTTTTTCGGGGGGGGGGGGGGGGGGGGGGGGGGGGGGGGAGGAGCGTCCAGTAGTTTGTAAACCACTGGTAAAGATAATGGCATATTGCACTTTTGTTCGTGACCAACAACGAATTTAAGTACACTTTCCAGGACTGTACGTTTTTCTTCACAAATGTATGACCCAGATTTGCGGCCTTTTAATGTTTCATGTTGACGTTAGCTGTTAATAAACTCCGTTGTCTTGTCCATAGAGTTTTCTCATCACCTTTTGCGTAGAATTTCGAATTCCGTTGATAAAGACTTAGGTAGAAATGTTCGTCTGTATCTGTGCGCTTCTTTTTTCATTATTTGGTTCATATATTTTTTTTTAAAGTTCGCTTTGTGTTTAGTACTTCTTTATATGACCGAGATTCGGTCCATTAATTAGCTCATAATTAACGAATCAACTGCTCCCAAAAATACCAGCCCATCCCAACTCCCCTTCTTTGGTGTTAGTAATCTAATCGGACCTAATCTGATAAGAAGTTATTGTTTTCATTTTTAATCGTGTAACACATAAGCATATGAACAAGATTGGATATTGTTTCCAATGGTATGTTTATAATAGTTAGATTTATCATCTAAAAGTAAGCCTAATCAAAATATAAATACAACCAATGCCACTTCATGGTTGTTTTTGTTTTGTTTTTTGGATATGACTGAGTGACTGCCTTTCTACCCCACCAGGACATCATACAAGCGATAAACACCCGATATCACAATGTGCCACCATGTGGGTGAGGATCACCGTGGAGAGGTCCCAGAAACCGCGTTCAGCCATTAGGCCATATTTATGGCCAGGCTATATTGCGGCCCCTGGCAAGAGCCAGAGTAGGGCTTCAAATAACGAAAAATTTCGTCCTGAAAAGGAAGGGAAGTAATAAGTAAAGTTATGTTTTCATATGGCTGACTGACTGACTTTCTACCCCACATGGACATCACACAAGCGATAAACACCCGATGACACAAAGTGCTACTATGCGGATGAGGATCACCGGGGAGAGGTCCCAGAAACCGCGTTCAGACAATTGGCCATATTGATGGCCTGCCTATATTGCGGCCCCTGGCAAAAGCCAGAGTGGGGCTTCAAAAAACAAAAGATTACGTCCTAAGAAGGACGTAGCAATTCCCTTACATACTTGTGACATCTTTCGTTAGATATTACTGTGGATCCTATATTTTGAGTACAGTTTACCTGTTTCATTTGTTTATCTGCTTCACTATCTGTAACATTTACCAATACATTGACATTCTACACTTCCTCATGTACACATTTCTTTGTTTATCTACATCAAAGATAAAATAGCAACTTGAAGAGGTTTACTTTCTACAACTATCATCTGCTGGCTACATGGGTTATCTACCGTTAAGTAATTCTGTGACGTGATCATCAAAATAGATTTGACAGATCTTGTCTGTGGCTGTGAAGCGAGCAAGTGATCAAGCTAAGATATCCATGGGCTATACACACACACACGCATATATATATATATATATATATATATATATATATATATATATATACATACATACACACACACACACAATATAAATATCTACGTCTGTATCTATATCGATGCAGAAGCTCTTTAATGTTATTAATCCATTTCCTCCTAGGGCAGCCTCTTGCTTTCACTGCAGATCTTTTCTCGGTGAATTTACTGCATGGTGTTGTTCCTACAGTCTGTCTGATATCATTTCTAGCTTTGTCTCGGATGGATGAGTATATGGTTTTTCCTCAGGCATCTCGTTTCACAGGTGTTAATTTTACGTAGTTAAACTTTGATAATGTCCAAGTCTGGCACTGGCAGCACAGTACTGGTATGAACATGCTAGTAGTATAGTCGGAGCGAAATCAATATTAATTTTTGCAGGTTTTTTTTTCAACTCTTTATGCTAAATTAATAACCCTCCACAGGGAAAACAGAGGCAAAACATGACCAACCTTCCCTCCCGATAGGGTGAACCCTCCCAAGTGAGGGTTTATAGGGGGGAAAGGAGGTCAAGACTGGCTGTAACGTTAGGCTTTTTTTTTTTTTTTTGTCTTAGAATGATTTATGCTGATGAGTTCTGGTGCTTTGTGTTTTAGTGGTTGTGAATGTGATTCATAATCCCAGAACACCGGCGAGGCGGGAATTGGCTTAGGTGTCCTTCAGGTTATTAGTAGTTTACTAATTTATGCTGTTCACCCTAGCAAGGAAGTGCTAGCCAACCCCGACACTGCTGGCTCGCAGTCAGCAGGGTTGCCATATTGGTATTTTTTATGCCAGATTCCACAAATCTGGCATATTTGAAATTGAACTGGCATAAGATAATGAACTGCCATATTCTGGCATATTTGGGTTTTTCCTGGCATTTCTTATCAAGACGTGCTCACATTTTCTTCATGGTTCCTCCGTTAGAAACACGCAAATTTACTAAAAGCAATGTAGACCTATAGTTAAAATCTTTATTTCAGTTTGACTTTGTTGTGATGTCCTGGTACGGACTAACAGAGATTTACTAGAATAAATGCGAGATATAAAACGAAAACCCACCACTGATGATACTAAGTGATTCAGACTGTTCAGAAACTAGAGGACAGAAAATAGATAGAATATAGACCTAGTTCTATCTGTGATAGATTTTATTACTTTTTCCAATGGCCACGTCATCCAAAAACTGGTAAGCATCTTATGACAGCCAATCGCAGGTATGATAGTAATTGGGAGAAAACATACTTGTGGCTCAAAAGATCTTCAGACGGATCAGAGGCAGCATATTGTAAACTGTGTCAGTGCACTGTTGCACCAAGAATTACTAGCATTTCAAATCATGAAAAATCCGAAAAACACAGGATGAAAACTCCGTCAAAAAGCCAGTCACAGATTATTACAACAATAACTCCTAGGCAAAGTAATGATAAAGTTAAAGCAGCAGAGTTGCAACTTGCTGTAGGCATGACCTTCCATTGTGACAATTGATGATTTACGTGAAATCATGAGAGCGCATGGTCAGGGGAGTACATTGGAGCACATACAGTTGCATAGAACTAAATGTTTATGCTTAATAAGAAATATTATATCGCCTGCACTTAAGGATGACTTTATTGAGGATTTTCGGAACAAGAAATAAAATATGCCATCATTATAGATGAGTCTACTGACGTTTCCACTCAAAAGTATTTGTGCATTATAGTTAGTTTTTTCAGTGACAGGAAAAATGAAATATTTACTGGATTTCTTGCTTTAATTTCCTTGTAAGTGGCTACAGGAGACAACTTACTTAATTTGATTGATAAGGTAATCAAAAGGTGTGGTCAGAGTTACAAATTGCATTGGGTTTGGATGGCGCTTTAAACATGGTCGGGTGCAAGAACTCTGTAAGTCCAGAATTAAAGATGTCTCCTTTTTGTGTACAGCTCAGATGCATCTGCCATTCACTAGCACTCTGCATTTTTAGTGGAATTGCCAAGCTGCCATCAAATATTGGTTTCTTACTGACAGAAATACCTCAGTGGTTTTGTCATAGTGATTTAAGATGAGAAGCCTATAAAGAACTGTTTAGAGTGATGAACACATCTACAGAGTTTGAATCAGAACGAACTGCTCCTCTTCCATTTGAGAAACTGTCATCTACTAGGTGGCTTGTGCGTGGAAAGATTATGTTCAATATGCTGGTGAACTGGAAAGAATTGAAAGCTTATTTTACATGTGCTGAATTAGCACAGACAAATATAAAGTGAGATTGTTAAAGGAAATGCTGTTAGACCACAATAATTATTTGTACTTTGTGTTTGCGACACCAATTGTACACGAATTTGAAAGACTGAACAGTCTTTTTCAACAAACAAAAGCTGATTCTCATGAACTACCCCAAGAATTGTCCATGCACCAGAAAAATCTTAAGAACAGACTCTATGACGTCAATGAACAGAAAAAAAATATTCATCACACTGACTTTGGTATTAAACTCCTAACGGAATGTAATGCGTTCCTACAGAAGAATAACAGGACTGAAGTTCAGATAGAAATAAACAATGTTAATGAAAGATGCATGTCTGTGCTAGAGGAAGCTCTCAATCAAATTACGTGTAGACTTCCCACCGAGAATATTTTTAAAAATCTGTCAAATTTGAGCCCTTTGGCAGTTTTAAATTAAATATCAAGGACACAGTTTTCAGAGCTACCATTTTTATACCTGGCAGAAAACTACATCAGTATTATAGAAGAGCAGTACAGAAAACTGATTGTTGTCAACTGGAAAGAAGAAGCTACATTTAAGAAGGATGGACTACCTACAAACAGGGAAGATTTTTGGATAGGCGTACTTTAACACCAGCATTTAAAGAGTTGGCCACTTTCGCCCTTACTTGCCTAATAATGCCCGTTAGCAACACTGTAGTTGAGAGAATATTCTCTCTTGTTACTTTAACTAAATCAAAAGCAAGAAACAAAATACTGCTGGATTTTTTAATGCAGTTGTCAGAATTAGAGCAGAACTTTTGATATCAAAGAAATGTTGCAAAGACTTCATTCCATCTGAGAAAATGCTTGAAGATTTTACATCCGAAAAGGTTTATGCTGCATCTTCCACTGGTTCCAGTGAGGATGACAGTGAAGAATTCAATCTAGAGCTTTTGATGTGAAGTGAGTACAATGTTACACTTTATTTGGCAATTTTCTGGCATATTTTGGGTGATGGTTTGGCATAAAATGACGTTTATCTGGCAACCCTGTCGCAGTGGCTGGCACATTGACATAACACACAGACCAGGGCTGTTTAACTGGAAGTCTATCAAGTGACCCACGTTTCAAACCGCTAACGTAAATCCAATTTCCTCCTTTTTAGGATGACATTTTTTGTTATTTGAAGCCCCACCCTAGCTTTTGCCAGGGGCTGCAATATAGGCAGGCAATAAATATGGCCAATTGTCTGAACTCTGTTTCTGGGACCTCTCCACGGCGATCCTCATCCACATAGTGGCACTTTGTGTCATCGGGTGTTTATTGCTTGTGTGATGTCCTAGTGGGGTAGAAAGTCAGTCAGTCAGTCAAGTGACCCACGGATCACTACTGTTTGTATTGTATTAAAGATTCCTTAATGCTGGTACTCAGGCCTGTGACCATCCCCATTTTGTAAATGTTGGTCCCTGGGTAAACTTAGTTGAATAGCCCTGCCAAAGATTGTTCTAGAACATGATCATAAAGAGCAGAAACTGGTCACAAGCAAACCCAAAGATCAAGGCTTTTCAACTGGCAGCCTGTGGGTCAAATCTGGCTTGTGGAGGCAGAAAAAATGGCTCACACATCACTGCCAGTTGTACTGTACTAATTATCTTTCTACTGCTGGGGCTAGGGCCTCTGGTGACGATCACCATTTTCAAAATGTTGGCCCCCTGAGTAAATTTAGCTGACTACCACTGTCATAGATAAAGCAAAGAAATACACAACGCCAACATTGTAATCGAACATGAGTTTTTTTTTGGCTTTTTTATGTATAATAAATTGTGTATAGACAACAAATACAAAGATGGCAGCAGTACATGTAACAACAGATTTCAAAATGGTCTCATAAATGTTGATGACTATAAAAGAGAAGACAACAAAGAAAACAAATTTCACTAGCACCAAGAATCAGTGATTAATCCTGGCAAACTTTCCAAGTCTGCCAGCTGGACGGAATCTGAATCATGGTGACTCAAAACAAGGTTTGACACAACCAAGGTTCGCTCAGGTACATAATACTACAGCACATGGTTTGACACAACCAAGTTCATGCAGGTAACAATAGTACAACACAGGGTGTGACACAACCAAGGTTCATACAGGTAAATAATATTACAATACAGGGTTTGAAATAACCAAGGTTTATACAGGTACATAATACTACAACATAGGGTTTGAAACAACCAATGTTCATATATGTACATAATACTAAAACACAGGTTTTGACACAACCAAGGCTTGCACAGGTATCCAAAACTGCACAACAGGATTTCACACAATCAAGGTTCACACAGGTATATAATACTACAAAACAAGATTTCACACAACCAAGGATTTTCTTCTTGTAATTGCATCCCCGAATGTGATACTACAAAATAAGGATTTCCTAAAACCATTCATACAAGCAGGCTATACTATAAACACAGGGTTTCACACAACCGAGGTTCAAACAAGTCTGTTAGTCATACAATCTGTTAGTAAAATGACAGCTAGTAAGCACTCTACACTTGCCACATTTTCTTTGACGTGTTGTTTTTAAATGATCCCTTTTTGCTGTACATAAAGTACTCCAGTCTCCTTCCTTCTATACAATACTTGATCTGCCTTGGGCAGCATCAGCATAAGCTGCTGTCTATGGGATTTGTACTATGCTAACTTGAACAGGGAACTCCTGCTCTGTGGCTCTTATCTGAGAAGACTAGGTACGTGAAGTGTCTTCGATTGTGATAACATAACAGGTATGGGAAATCATCTTTGGAGAGACCAGGAGACACATATTAAAAACCAATATTTTTGGGAAGCACTTCACAATTCAGTGAACTATGAGACAAAGACTACTGAAGGCCATGTCATCCACTCTGTCTTAATCATTTGGTCATTCACATACCCCGTGGACAGCACACAGACAGGCAGATAGATAGATATCTAGATAGATACACCGATAGATATCTAGATATATAGCTACAGACAGAGACAACTGTGAGATAAGGGCCACTTAAGGATATTTCCAGTGGAGACATAGGCTTTCAGTGAAGTGGGAAATGATTTTTCACTGAGCAGACTGCACACCTTCCTTTCAGTGCCAGGAAAACGTTTTTTTTTTTTAGCTTGTTCCTTGAGAGACTGAAAAAGTCTATAAATGAAAGACTATGAGACGAACAAGCAGGCTTCAGACCAAAACAGTCATGCATAGACTACATCTTCATCCTCAGAGTAATCATTGAAGAATCTGTAGAATTTCAGTCATCAACCTTGTCAACTTTCAAACAGCTTTTGACAGTATCCATCGTACTACACTTTGGAAACTACTTGAAATCTTTGGTTTTCCTACCAAATTCATCAGTGTAAAAAAATCCTTCTATAGGAGACATGTTGCATTGTAAGAACAGAATCCGGCAACTCTGAATGGAAAACAGGAGTGAAACAAGGCTATGTCCTATCACCAACCAATGCTCTTTGGAATAGCAATCGATTGGGTCATGTGCAACACAGCAAAAGCAAAAAATATTAATCTTACCAGTAATTCAGACGACATCAAGCTTAACAGTCAAATTCTTGAAAAAGTCAACAGCTTTACATACCTAGGGAGTGATGACATCTGCAGGGGATTCAAAACATCAGAAATATCATCTAGAATCGCACTGGCATCTAGTGCCTTCAACAAACTATCAAACATCTGGAAGTCATTTAGCAAACACACAAAACTTAAGATCTTAAACTCATGTGTGAGTACAGTGCTAATTTATGGATGCAAGAGATGGAAAGTAGCTCTAGATAAAAAATTAGTCAGTTTTGAGAACAGATGTCTTAGAAAAATAATTAATCTCCACTGGACAGATTCAAGAAAATAAGACAAGAGAGAGACCGAGCAAGATAATGCATCCAATTTTATAAGAAACTGGAACTACATCAGACAGGCGCTCAGAATGGATAAGACCTGACTCCCCTATCAAGTCCTCATATGGAAACCAGAAGGGAAAAGAAAACGGGAAAGCCCAAGAGAGATCCTGTGAAGAACCATCATCATGGAAGGCTCAACCTTGAGCCTAATAAACATTGGCAACCTAAAATAGGTGGCAATAAACCACCAGACAGAGAGCTATGCCTCTGCCCTATGTGTTGCACTAGGCTCAAGAGGAAAGACTAACTAACTAACTAACTAAGGCTATGTCCTCCATTCTATCTAAATCATTTGGTCACTCACAGACCCAGTGGAGAGCAGACATGCAGGCAGCTAGATAAGCAGGCAGACAGAGGTGACTCTATGTCCTGAAATGATCCTATTGGATTCCCCATATATTTATACAATCTAAGCGCACACATACTCCCATGAAAAATCCCGTCACAGAGCATTGACTAGATCACACATTATAGCATGATATACTCAGTTCCCTTCTCCAAGATATTTCCTTTACAGAAATAATTTAGCTTTCATGTAAAAATTCTGAGCTGTTCTAGAAGCAAACAATGCAAACAGCATGAGACTATCAGCAGAGACCGATCCTAGATATACAAACTGGAAAACTAGTCTACTCTCCACTATTATATAGTATACATATACAAGTTATATAAATCAAATAACTATACCATATCCTAAATCCATACAACACAATAAACATGCAAAGAAATTAAAGTTATACAAGAAAAATCTGACACTTCATGATGAATGGTAAGACTTTACACTAGGTGTCACAGCAAAGGAAGCACAAGTGACTCAGCACTGAATAGCCTGTATGTGGTTATGTACATATATATCACAGATAGACTTTTGTCTTGTAACATTACATTATTCTCATTTAGTAATATTGTCAGATGATTCTCTTGTAGTATTGTCAGATGATTCTCTTGTAGTACTGTCAGATGATTCTCTTGTAGTATTGTCAGATGATTTTCTTGTAGTACTGTCAGATGATTCTCTTGTAGTACTGTCAGATGATTCTCTTGTAGTATTGTCAAATGATTCTCTTGTAGTATTGTCAGATGATTCTCTTGTAGTATTGTCAAATGATTCTCTTGTAGTATTGTCAGATGATTCTCTTTGTAGTACTCTCAGAGGATTCTGTTTGTAGTACTGTCAGATGATTCTCTTGTAGTATTGTCAGATGATTCTCTTGTAGTATTGTCAATTGATTCTCTTTGTAGTACTGTCAGAAGATTCTCTTGTAGTACTGTCAGAAGATTCTCTTGTAGTACTGTCAGATGATTCTCTTGTAGTACTGTTAGATGATTCTCTTGTAGTACTGTTAGATGATTCTCTTTTAGTACTGTCAGATGATTCTCTTTGTAGTATTGTCAGATGATTCTCTTGTAGTATTGTCAGATGATTCTCTTGTAGTATTGTCAGATGATTCTCTTTGTAGTAATGTCAGATGATTCTCTTGTAGTATTGACAGATGATTCTCTTCTAGTACTGTCAGATGATTCTCTTGTAGTATTGTCAGATGATTCTCTTGTAGTACTGTCAGATGATTCTCTTGTAGTACTGTCAGATGATTCTCTTGTAGTATTGTCAGATGATTCTCTTGTAGTATTGTCAGATGATTCTCTTGTAGTATTTTCAGATGATTCTCTTGTAGTATTGTCAGATGATTCTCTTGTAGTATTGTCAGATGATTCTCTTGTAGTTTTGTCAGATGATTCTCTTGTAGTATTGACAGATGATTCTCTTCTAGTACTGTCAGATGATTCTCTTGTAGTATTGTCAGATGATTCTCTTGTAGTACTGTCAGATGATTCTCTTGTAGTACTGTCAGATGATTCTCTTGTAGTATTGTCAGATGATTCTCTTGTAGTATTGTCAGATGATTCTCTTGTAGTATTTTCAGATGATTCTCTTGTAGTATTGTCAGATGATTCTCTTGTAGTATTGTCAGATGATTCTCTTGTAGTTTTGTCAGATGATTCTCTTGTAGTATTGTCAGATGATTCTCTTTGTAGTACTGTCAGATGATTCTCTTGTAATACTGTCAGATGATTCTCTTGTAGTATTGTCAGATGATTCTCTTGTAGTATTGTCAGATGATTCTCTTTGTAGTATTGTCAGATGATTCTCTTGTAGTATTGTCAGATGATTCTCTTTGTAGTAATGTCAGATGATTCTCTTTGTAGTAATGTCAGATGATTCTCTTGTAGTATTGACAGATGATTCTCTTGTAGTACTGTCAGATGATTCTCTTGTAGTACTGTCAGATGATTCTCTTGTAGTATTGTCAGATGATTCTCTTGTAGTATTGTCAGATGATTCTCTTGTAGTATTGTCAGATGATTCTTTTGTAGTATTGTCAGATGATTCTCTTGTAGTATTGTCAGATGATTCTCTTGTAGTATTGTCAGATGATTCTCTTGTAGTTTTGTCAGATGATTCTCTTGTAGTATTGTCAGATGATTCTCTTTGTAGTACTGTCAGATGATTCTCTTGTAATACTGTCAGATGATTCTCTTTGTAGTATTGTCAGATGATTCTCTTGTAGTATTGTCAGATGATTCTCTTGTAGTATTGTCAGATGATTCTCTTTGTAGTAATGTCAGATGATTCTCTTGTAGTATTGTCAGATGATTCTCTTGTAGTTTTGTCAGATGATTCTCTTGTAGTATTGTCAGATGATTCTCTTTGTAGTACTGTCAGATGATTCTCTTGTAATACTGTCAGATGATTCTCTTTGTAGTATTGTCAGATGATTCTCTTGTAGTATTGTCAGATGATTCTCTTGTAGTATTGTCAGATGATTCCCTTCTAGTACTGTCAGATGATTCTCTTGTAGTATTGTCAGATGATTCTCTTGTAGTATTGTCAGATGATTCTCTTGTAGTATTGTCAGATGATTCCCTTCTAGTACTGTCAGATGATTCTCTTGTAGTATTGTCAGATGATTCTCTTGTAGTACTGTCAAATGATTCTCTTATAGTATTGTCAGATGATTATCTTGTAGTATTGTCAGATGATTCTCTTGTAGTACTGCCAGATGATTCTCTTGTAGTACTGCCAGATGATTCTCTTGTAGTACTGTCAGATGATTGTCTTATAGTACTGTCAGATGATTCTCTTGTAGTACTGTCAGATGATTCTCTTGTAGTATTGTCAGATGATTCTCTTTGTAGTACTGTCAGATGATTCTTTTGTAGTATTGTCAGATGATTCTCTTTGTAGTACTGTCAGATGATTCTCTTGTAGTATTGTCAAATGATTCTCTTGTAGTATTGTCAGATGATTCTCTTTGTAGTACTGTCAGATGATTCTCTTGTAGTACTGTCAGATGATTCTCTTGTAGTATTGTCAGATGATTCTCTTGTAGTATGTGTATGTTGGATTGTTCTCTTGTTTATACCCACCAAAATATGTATGAAAAATCATCAGCCAAATAGAAAGAGTCACACATGGGGAATAAAGGCATAGATTTAAAACTCTGGCAAGTAGAGATCTGTCAGTACAGAATTATGTGGCACTAGAGAGAGAGAGAGAGAGAGAGAGAGAGAGAGAGAGAGAGAGAGCGAGAGAAACAGACAGGCACCATAGGTGTGGCATACTCAGGAAACTCAATACCAAGATTTAAGTTAATGAACTAGAGATATGCAACATCTGGCACTTGGTTTCAAGTATTCTCTGATTAATACTATGAACAAAATAGACCTAAAATTCAATTTCTTCATTTATTTCGATACTGTGTGGTGTTTGTAATCATGTCTATCTACAGCTTCCTGTCTCAAGTAGTGTCAATCATTTCTGATACATGTTCCTTGCCAAGATGCCAAATTGTCCAACATCTTGTAATGCTTGAGGCCCCTAAGTCTGTGGTCAGGCGGGCAGCTTTCTCCACATGGTTGGCCGACCTTGATGGAACTCACCATGTCCTTCGGCTGACAGCTGCTGTTTGTACTCTTTCAAAGCATGCAGGCTTAAGGGTTCCCAGCTGGACTTAAACTGTGACCTTTCACCAGGCGACAGACATTGGGCAGGCTCTCTTCTAATGTGTGAAACATCTGCAAAGAGATAAAACTAGTTTTGAAACTCCTGGCATGAAAAAGAAATTCAAGCCAATTACTTTGTCTTTTTTGTCTCCAGTTACCTCACCAAAGTGTTGACTGGGAAAGGATTGGGCGGATGCTGCAGGGGTCTTCTCTAAGCCAGTTATATATCAGACACTACACAGTGATTTGGAAGAAGGATCTTCTGTGAGCCAAAAACAGTGCGGATCTGATAAGCAGAACTCACGAAGGACCCAAGAAATGGTTCTTCTTATCAGAAAAAATTATCTTATCCATATAAGAATTCAAGTACACACACAAACTGCCAGAGATAAAGAAATTGCTCTTCACAACAAGAATTTGCCACATCTGAGATCACCTTAAGCAATCTGCATGTAATCAGATGCTGCACAGTGACTGGAAAAGGATTGGGGAAAAACTGTAAGGATCCTCTGTGAGCCAGTGATATATCACACCAAACAGTGAGTGTGATCCACTTGAAGGAGACTTTACTCCCACATGTTGCTCCAAGACACTCAGCTGGGGTCTGTTAACAATGCAAGACCTCAAACCTTAGCCACCAGATCAGGTCTAATCTCAGCTGATCTGTATGTCTGAATATTAACATTTCACAAAATAAAGTTGCCCAACCTTTACAGCAGAGCTATTCGACTAAGTTTACTCAGGGACAACATTTTGAAAATGAGGATCGTCATGGGTAAGAGGTCCGAGCCCCAACTTAGAAAAATCCTTAACATAATACAACTGGCAGTGATCAGCAGGCCACTTGCTAAGCCTCTGTGGGCCAGATCTAGCCCTCAGGCCACCAGTTGAAAAGTTCTGCTTGACAGGATGTTGCAAACCAACCCCAGACTATTGGCGGTTTAACCCTTAGGCCCCGCAAATGATAAAACAAATGGGTCATGACTCTGTGGGAATTCTTGGAAAAAAATCTTTGAAATTTTTTTTTTTACAGAGGCCACTAATGCATAAAAAACAAACAAAATCTGAAACAAATATATTAAAGGGTAATCAATAAACATGAACAAAGTGAAGTATTAAATTGGATACATTCTCTGGGGTCTAAAAAACAGTAAGTATTGAGTGAGTCAGGCTGTGACCTTATAACCTCTATTACTAAAGATTACAGGAAATTTAACATCAACCTGGCATTGAAACAAAGACACTGGGGTCATAAGAAAACCCCCACAAATGCTATGTTTAGTTACTACATGCATACATTGGTCTGTTGCAGCATCCATGGCTTAGGTGTTGCAAGTTTGACTCGTAATCCCAATGTACTGCAATCGAAACCACTGCTGGCAGGGTGGATTTTATCACAGGTCGACCCAGCCTAAAATGGGTACCAGGATGTATGTCCTTGGGAAGTAAAGACGGCTGGCGTAATGCTGACCACATTACCCACCTAGTGTGATCGGTCTGTGAAAATATGGGTTCTCTTCCCATATGCCCCTTGCGCCTAAAAGGTGTGAAAAGGGATTTTGACTTTACAGCGGTCTGTTAAACATCATACAAGCACACACAGGACTAATGGAATTTAACTATGCAGTTTGACAGCAGGCCACTGTAAAGAGGCACTTACAGGACTGTGAAATAACTAGAAGTGACAAGATTTAGTCTTCTAGGGTCAACAAGGTTAATTAGGCAATGTTATATTCAGTAGTTTGCCATTGCTGTCTGAATAGTCAGCCCTTCAAATATTATCAAAATCAACAACAACCCAGTCTGCTGCCAAATCACTTGCTAATGAACTGAACCCAGTTTACTTCTGAATTACAAATCACATTCGAAACCTCTAAGACATAGATGCTGATAACATCAACATTCCTGAATGCTAATTAAACATAACATAGTTTTCAAACATACACTGAGAATGAATACAAACTGTTGAGGATTTCTAGCTCTTTCATGCAACACACTAGAGCTTTTACGTATCTACAAAGTTTCTGACATAAACACATAGCTAATGTTTAAACACAGCAGCTTATGCATTCAAAAAGTACTATTAATGCACGCACGCACACACACACACCACTGCTGACCTATTTAACTGGCTAAATACCACAACAGACACAATCTCTAAACAACAAACTCAGATTATTACTTGGAGGAGATACAAGCTCAGGATATCCAGAACCTTTTCCCAAGTGGAGTCGAGCCAGGAAAGCACCTGGTGTCCAAGCTTCCTCTTCTGTCAGGAAATGATATCTGAGGACAAGGCATACAACAAGCTACACTCACTATTATTTTCATCACCATCATCATTCAGTGTCATCTTGACACTGAAGAATGACTGTCATAAGACTGTGAACATTTATGTTTTTATGCCACACTTAGGCTTTGTGTTTGTGCAGTCGATCTTTGATGTGTACCGAATTACCTTAATTCTGTGTGCTTTTCTCTCTGGACATGAATGACACAGGTACTGAGGTGGATTTGTGGGAACAGGATGCCATATATGGGAACAATCAGGAAGGCAAAAGGGATACATTATAGGTAAAGTGCTGAGTTGACAAGAAGCAGCAAGTTAAATACATGAGATGGCAACAATGGTCCTGAAACTCCATGCCTTTTTTGTGGAAGACGTTCCTAAACACAAGCAGGTTTTGCTAGTCACACTGACCATCCCCATGGGCTATAGTTCCTATGCTTCATCATAGCACAATACATCATTCCTATCTGGCAAGTCAGAATGGTGCTAATATTCACCTCTTTACTCCAGCAAAAAGCTGATTCCATCAATGGCCAGAATATCCTCCACAAACACAAGATCCTCAATGCTTTTTGGTCAAATCAAGAATGACTATTATTTCATACATTAACAGCTGGATCTGTCCCCAAAGCATGACTAGAACCAAACAGCAGAGCTAGAAACAAACAGCAGGACTGGAACCAAACAGCAGAGCTAGAAACAAACAGCAGGACTAGAAACAAACAGCAGGACTAGAACCAAACAGCAGAGCTAGAAACAAACAGCAAAGCTAAAAACAAACAGCAGGACTAGAAACAAACAGCAGAGCTAGAAACAAACAGCAGAGCTAGAAACAAACAGCAGGACTGGAACCAAACAGCAGAGCTAGAAACAAACAGCAGCTGGAACCAAACAGCAGAGCTAGAAACAAACAGCAGAGCTAGAAACAAACAGCAGAGCTAGAAACAAACAGCAGCTGGAACCAAACAGCAGAGCTAGAAACAAACAGCAGGACTGGAAACAAACAGCAGGATTGGAAACAAACAGCAGAGCTAGAAACAAACAGCAGAGCTAGAAACAAACAGCAGAGCTAGAAACAAACAGCAGGACTGGAAACAAACAGCAGGATTGGAAACAAACAGCAGAGCTAGAAACAAACAGCAGGACTGGAAACAAACAGCAGAGCTAGAAACAAACAGCAGAGCTAGAAACAAACAGCAGAGCTAGAAACAAACAGCAGAGCTAGAAACAAACAGCAGGACTGGAAACAAACAGCCGGACTGGAAACAAACAGCAGAGCTAGAAACAAACAGCAGAGCTAGAAACAAACAGCAGAGCTAGAAACAAACAGCAGAGCTAGAAACAAACAGCAGGACTGGAAACAAACAGCAGAGCTAGAAACAAACAGCAGAGCTAGAAACAAACAGCAGAGCTAGAAACAAACAGCAGAGCTAGAAACAAACAGCAGGACTGGAACCAAACAGCAGAGCTAGAAACAAACAGCAGAGCTAGAAACAAACAGCAGAGCTAGAAACAAACAGCAGGACTGGAAACAAACAGCAGAGCTAGAAACAAACAGCAGAGCTAGAAACAAACAGCAGAGCTAGAAACAAACAGCAGAGCTAGAAACAAACAGCAGAGCTAGAAACAAACAGCAGGGCTGGAAACAAACAGCAGAGCTAGAAACAAACAGCAGAGCTAGAAACAAACAGCAGAGCTAGAAACAAACAGCAGAGCTAGAAACAAACAGCAGGACTGGAAACAAACAGCAGGACTGGAAACAAACAGCAGAGCTAGAAACAAACAGCAGAGCTAGAAACAAACAGCAGAGCTAGAAACAAACAGCAGAGCTAGAAACAAACAGCAGAGCTAGAAACAAACAGCAGAGCTAGAAACAAACAGCAGAGCTAAAAACAAACAGCAGGACTGAAAACAAACAGCAGAGCTAGAAACAAACAGCAGAGCTAGAAACAAACAGCAGAGCTAGAAACAAACAGCAGGGCTGGAAACAAACAGCAGAGCTAGAAACAAACAGCAGAGCTAGAAACAAACAGCAGAGCTAGAAACAAACAGCAGAGCTAGAAACAAACAGCAGGACTGGAAACAAACAGCAGGACTGGAAACAAACAGCAGAGCTAGAAACAAACAGCAGAGCTAGAAACAAACAGCAGAGCTAGAAACAAACAGCAGAGCTAGAAACAAACAGCAGAGCTAGAAACAAACAGCAGAGCTAGAAACAAACAGCAGAGCTAAAAACAAACAGCAGGACTGGAAACAAACAGCAGAGCTAGAAACAAACAGCAGAGCTAGAAACAAACAGCAGAGCTAGAAACAAACAGCAGAGATAGAAACAAACAGCAGGACTGGAAACAAACAGCAGAGCTAGAAACAAACAGCAGAGCTAGAAACAAACAGCAGAGATAGAAACAAACAGCAGAGCTAGAAACAAACAGCAGGACTGGAAACAAACAGCAGGACTGGAAACAAACAGCAGAGCTAGAAACAAACAGCAGAGCTAGAAACAAACAGCAGAGCTAGAAACAAACAGCAGAGCTAGAAACAAACAGCAGAGCTAGAAACAAACAGCAGGACTGGAACCATACAGCAGGACTGGAAACAAACAGCAGAGCTAGAAACAAACAGCAGAGCTAGAAACAAACAGCAGAGCTAGAAACAAACAGCAGAGCTAGAAACAAACAGCAGAGCTAGAAACAAACAGCAGGACTGGAACCAAACAACATGGTATGGAACCAAACAGCTGGATCTCATAGGACTATATATACGATTTATGACTGAACAGGGTTTCTAGGCTTAGCTCTTTTTGGATTTTATTCGAATTGTGCTCCTCACTGAGTATCAATCTTTCTGGCTGCAAACCCAAAGGGGAAAAGTAATATTTTGTTGGGTTAAATTGAACAATAAACGAAAACACAAATCTAGATTCATATGGACCTGGGCTGTTTCTTGGGTTTCCGCCTTGTTACCAGAGAATTGCAGATGTCCTGCAAATCCTTACTGGCAGCAGAGCCACCAGACAAGAGGGAAGGCCGCGTCATTCTCCCAACGTAGGGAGCTATCTCATGGTTATCTCCCCTCTCAAGGCAATGATCCTCTTTAAGCCACCTCAAGTAAGAAGCTTCTGTGCTGACCTGTGGGGTACAAAACATGTTGACACTTGTGAGGTCTGGCATATTTTGAGAAGGTGAGGGTTCAAAACATGTTGAGACATGTGAGGTATAAAACATGTTGAGACATGTGAGGTATAAAACATGTTGAAACATGTGAGGTTTCATATATACTGAGATCTGTGAGGTTCAGAACATGCTGAGACTTGTGAAGTATAAAGCAATATTGAGACATGTGAGGTATAAAACATGTTGAGACATGTGAGGTATAAAACATGTTGAGACATGTAAGGTATAAAACATGTTGAGACAGGTGATATTTAAAACATGCTGAGACTTGTGAGGTTTAAACCAACTACCTCATAAACATTGGCCCCTAAACAATAAGTCTATATCCATCTAATCTGTCGAGGGGATGATGTTAAGAAGTGTCTATATGACCAGCTCAAAATGGTCAATCAAACTTTCCACGGCCACTCAACTGAGTGTTGGGACTGAAAGTCTGACTGTCAAATGTCCTACTGTTTGACAGACCAAATGAGGCAGCCATGCCTAATGCATGATTTTCCTACACTGGTGTGCTAAGCAACAGGATGCCACAACGTTGAATGTACCCAATGTGCTTTAGAAGACTCTGCTCATCTGTATGGTCAATAAAGTTCCTGATCTGCAGGCTGCTCCCTGTTGATCTCAAGAGGCTGTAGCCCATAATAAGTGGGAAGCCCGACACATGGAAATGATGTTAAGCAGTGATGACTGTGGGTGAGCCCAGGACTAGAATTTCATGTGTCGGTTTTGCATTTATGGAAGCCTCCTTGGATGCCCACGATCTGCCTTTGCTTTCCTTTGAGGGCCGACCAGTCTACACACAGTTGCCCTGGATGGGTTTTCCAGTGGCAACACCTGTAGATAAAGGACAAAGAGGACACAACACAAATATGGCGACGTCTTGTTCCATGAAACCAAACAGGAAGATTAAACCAGTGAACAAATGACTGATAAAGTCAGATGTGTCACCTCAAAGGTAAAAATACTGCAGATATGCATTAAACAGGAACAACACAATCATGTCACTTTGGTAAGTAAAGAAAAAAACAAACTAAAAAAGACAGGCATCTCTATAGTCTAGTGAAGAAGAGGAGTGACTCAACAATATTACATAATTTATAGTTTTAGAAGAAAAAAAAAATGTAAAAAACTTACAGAATCTGTATCGTCACATGGAGGAAGAAACCTGCTAACCCCCTCCTCATCATCACTGAGAGATGGTAGAGGGTTGTTGAACAAGAGAATCCTGGTTCTGTCCTGGTTGACAAGTGAAGAGCGATACATCAGCTGAGTCTTGTGGTGTCGAACTCTGACACGATGCAGCTTGGACTTGTCCATCAAGAAGTCCAGGTCAGGCACCTTTGAATGTGCAACAAAACATTGGGGATCAGGTAACAAATAAGGGATTTGCTTTTATTTAATGCAAAGATTTCACCTCAGCTCAACAAAATGTAAATTACTGGTAGTATTAAATAAAATAAAAAACTATGGCTGATACTATGCTATCAGTGCCAAACTTGGACATGTACATCCTCTAATAAATGTAAAATTGTGACAACAGAGAAGAAATGCCTTAGAAGAGCTGCAGGAGTTGTCGCATGACAGTAAACACACATCTACCGCCTTGGGCAGGTCCACAGTCTGAACACCCCCGGAATCGTCATTGTAACTATGATATACAATGGGCCAACCGTAGTTATCTAGTTCGTTTGTTGTGGGGGAGGGGGGGGGGGGGGGGGGGGGTCCAGATAAGAAAAATCCCTTTTAATCACTATGATATTGACTCTTTTAGGCTTTTAGTGTCGATTTACACGTTAGGATACGTTTTCTACGCCTATTTAAAATAAATTGTCTGGCCACTGCACTGCATACATGAGCGGGATTCTTACGCCAACTGCTGTAGTTGGGGACCGTATATGTATGCGTCACTTCTCTATGGTCCGGTCTATGAGGCTGACGCTTTCCTGTTGTGTTGCCACTTGACCGTTAAAAAGACAAGATTCTTTATTCTCTTTTCATTTATCATGGGTGAGTTTTCATAAGGGTTTTTAATTGAATATTTGTGCTCAGAGTGTCTGTGGTGTGGGTAAGTAAGATCAGCAGATTGATAATGCGAATCTGTTTGTCTACGATCCTTGCAATGGAGGACGGAGAATGGAGCTCCAGATTGGAATGCACTTTCTGCTGAAATTTCTCGGAGAATTCTTCGAACCGGCCTTCTAAACCTCTTCGGATCAATCAATCCACATATCTGGAGTGGGTTTATGGTATTGTTAACTTTGTATGATTAGTTGTTTGCTGTTATTCGGTCTCTGAACTTGGTGAGTCCTGAACCGTTGTGAATGACAAGAAGCTTTGGGTCAGGCATGACGTCATATCCGCTGTTGCTAGGAAACTTCGTAACCACAACAAGCTTAGACTGTCGTACTGTTTTCGGAGCATATTTCATTCGTTCTTAGTTTGACTTCATCTCCTATCCCTTATCTTCCTTATTAGTGGAAATGTATTTTAAAAGGGAGGGGAAATAATGGAGATCTGTCTGGCTTTCGCTACAGGACTGAATACAGGAACTATTCGAGTTAATGATCTAGTGCTCACTCTGGGAAAATATATGGATTCCAAGATAGAGGTAACCAACCTTCATGGTTGGGACTAACCTCAAGTATATCTGAGCATGAGGAGATGGTAAGGACATTGATTGACTAGGTGCGTTGGGTACGGTTCGCTCATGGGTGTTGCTTTGTGTTTTTCAGGTTTCTGAAGATCCAACGAGCGTCCGTAGTCTAACCGAGTGCTTCCACCTGGCACCATCTAACCGAGTGCTTCCACCTGGCACCATCTAACCGAGTGCTTCCACCTGGCACCATCTAACCGAGTGCTACTACCTGGCACCGTCTAACTGAGTGCTTCCACCTAGCACCACCCAAGAAGCTATTGACGTGGGGTGAATTGGTCTAACTGAGTGTGCAGACGGTATTAGAGTCGACATCTTCCGATCTCGAGTTGATCATCCTTGATCAATTACAGAAGCCACATTGTTCCTGTGTAGTCATTCTACGAAGTGAGGTGGTCTGAAACTTCATTCCGGCATCCTGAGGAGCTACAAGATCTAAACAGATAAGTCAGAGTGACACTTAGAGGCAGCTTGATTCCAAATGGGCCTTTGCAATCTATCCCACTCCTCAGCTGTGATGATATCGGAAAGAGACGTAGATTAGGAGGAGGACTCTTTCTCTAGCATTGTTCTTTAAAGAATTCAGTATTCTTTCAGTTGATTCTTTAGGTTATTTTTCGTCAGCTTTGTTACAGTGAACTTATTACATTGAATTTTGAGTTCATCTGTCTTCTGGTTCTTAGGAAAGTTTTGTCTTATTGAAACTCATTGTGGTATTCAGAAAGGTAGTCCTGTCTTGTCGTATTCACTGTTGTTCACTTGTTTGACTGTGTTACATTGTTACCAGTCTGGGGGAATAATAGTGGTGGGGACGTCTGGCCGAGAGGTACCCAAGTGTTCATAATAACCCCGTGGAGTCAGAGCTCGAGTCACCTCATCCCTGAGACAGATTGAATGGAAAGTTTGAACCGAGGCTTAGGCCTCTAGACGAACGAGAGCCACCATTCAAAACACTACTGTCTCAGAGCACCTGAGGGATTTGTGAAAATATTCTGCAAGTAAGGTGCGCGACAAAACTGCCATACGACAGGAGTTTCAAGGAAAGATAGAATATGAAATCACGAAATCAGACGAATGCTAGGAATAAAGCCAGTCTTACATGCCATCAAAGAACAACAAATGAAGTGGTTTGGACATCTAACAAGAATGCCCTGGTACTATATACCACAACGAGCCTAATGAAAGTGTTACAACGGGTATAGAAGACCTCAGAAAATATGGAGTGATGGTATTAGGAACAGTCTTACAGAAATAAACATCAATCTTAATAGTGCTCTTGACAGAGATCATCAACGAACGTTACCCCCCCCCCCCCCCCCCCCCCCCCCCCCCCCGAAATTTCACTGAGGTACAAGGTGGAAGAGAAGAAGAAATAAAAAAGCTTCTTCCATTGATAAATACTAACTATCTTCTTTGTCATGTCTTGGAGATGCAGAGATGCTGAACTACACATGGGGGTGCACCAGGAACAAGGCTCATAATGGTCAAGACCTGCCTACAACACTCCCCGGTCCTTTGACAAACAGGTTCATAACATGGGTGTCTGACAAATGTAGACAAGACTGATATTTCCTTTAAAGTTGGAAAGCACCTGGCTGAGAAGTGAGGAACCAACAGTCTGCACTCACTTAAGCTAGATCTGTAAAATGGATGTGCATACAAAGCTGAATCCCTGGAACAAGATCCAAATCTATAAGCAAATGAACAACTAGAGTTTTGCACCAGAGTTTTCAGCCAGTGAATGTGAAGTCTTCTACTTGATTTGAATCTCAAATTTACAAATGAGACACAGATGTCAACTCTACTGCTAGCCTATATAAACAGCTCTGTGTACTGGTAAAGCAAACTATACAGCTTTGCAGCACCATCCCAATATGGGACACAGCTTTTCGTTTTTTTAAAGCCTCACTCTGGCTGTTGTTGGGGGCCCTAACATAACCGTTGAACAGGGTTTCTGGGACTTGCGCTCAGGCGATTCTCAACTGAATGGTGGCACTTTGTGTCACCAGGTGTTTACCGCCCGCTGTGCGGTCCTGGTGGGATTGAACTTCATTCGTGGTAAATAAAAGTAAATGACCCTTTGCCAGCAAGGCATCAGGTAAATGGTGCTAGTCTCATTTTTTTATAGACTGATTAGAACTCGCAGATCTCCCCTCTCGCTCTCCAACTAAAACAAAACTAGCAGCCCGAGTTTGGCAGGCAAGGGAACTTAACATCTTTTACCTTTTACATTAATACCTTCTATCTTTTACCCTGGATGTACACACTCCAAAAGTGCTGTTTGTCCATTTTTTATGTCATCTTCCCACTTGTATCACTATCTGCCTCGTACTCATCTGCCTCGTACTCATCTGCCTTCCCCTTTTCCCTCTAGTACGGTTTTTTAAGAGTGTTTTGTCTTTTAATATGGCCAGAATATTTAACCTGTCTTATATCTGCCAGCAACTGCCTTTCACTGCTAATCTGCTCAGTCTGCGTATTTCATGTCTGTTTCTGTAGCTAAGATCATGACAGTGCTTCCCTTACACTTATTTAATCTCAGTGATAGAGGTCTCTGGTGCAGTGGTCAAAAATGTTGCCTCACACACTGAAGGCTGTGGGTTCCATTCAGGACTGCCATTTGCTCAGTGAGTGCAGTCATTTAGGAGAGCCGACGGATCACATGCCAGTTGCATTCATTAATGGTCTTTCTGAGTTTGGGCTTAGACCTGTGGCCTGTGACGATCATCATTTTGGCTCTCGAGAAAACTTATTGAGTAGCCCTTCAGTACAGCATCATACGATAAAATGACCCCAGCACAATAAAGTAAATCCCCACGCCTTCAAACTTCTTCAGAAACAGCTAAAACAGTCAGAACAAACACCATTAGTAACAGTTCAAACGGTGAAAACAAACACCTTTAGCAAAAGAGCGAACAGTGAGAACAAACACCTTGAGCAACAGAACAAACAGCGAGAACAAACATCTTTAGCAACAGTACAAACAGCGAGAACAAACATCTTTAGCAACAATATAAACACTGAGAACAAACACCTTTAACAACAGTACAAACATTGAAAACAAACACCTTTAGTTAAATCATGCAGTAGCTGCCGTCGTTACATCAACCAGAACAGAATAAGAGTTGTTAGCTCAAAAACACTTGCATACTCAGGAAAAGAAGAGAACATTTATGGTCAGGTCCAATGTGCGAATGAAGATGATCTATAAATGAACAATGAACTCACATCTTCAGTCAGGGTAAAGCTTCTGGAAACAGGTTTCCTGAACTTAGTGATTCCCTGCCGCACATGAGAACTGAATGTCTCCTGTAGATGAAAAAACAAAAAAATAAATTACATCAGCTCATACTTCTTTCCATCTTCCGTAATATGGAGCAGAACACAGGCCTTTAACCCCTACCAGCCTTTGAAGACTTGATTTGTTAGCTATAGTTTTAACTCTTTGAGTCCCAAGGAACCCATCATACGTTCATAGGTTTCTACCTAGAAGCCCAACGAACATATGATGCACCAAATTTATGTCTTTCTTTACTACCCCTTGGGCCTGTGATGCTATACCCCCTGGGACTCAAAGAGTTAATGCTACTATTCTTCACTTTCCATATGGGAAAACATGCTTATACAAAATCATGCCATGACAAGGACTCAAAAACCGGGTGAAAATCAGCAATATTCACTGGCAAAAGAACACGAGCAAGACAAAAAGATAAATAAATGGATGTCTTGGCCACATGAATGGTGTGGGACAAAAGCACTGACCTGATCCTTGACTGTGGTTATCATGTGGGGTGGTGAGTTATGGTTGCCTATATTTTCTAGGAGGTGGCACAATAAAGTCAAGGACACTTGCCACACATTTTGTGTAGTCCTATATTTTCACAGACCTATCAGCACTCAATGAATGATGTGGTCAACATCACGCCAGCCACTTTTACTTCCCAGGACATTAGCAGGTACCTCTTTTAGGCTGGGTCAGGCTGGCAGCTTGGTAATTCTTACAAATCTGCCAAAATGAGGATTTGAACCCTAGACCTTTAGGCCAACAGCTGAGCATCTAAGTTCCTGGCAGAGCACATACTAATGATTCATTTTTGTAAAGAAAGTCTGCTACATAAAACTCTGAGAACACAAACGAGTCAATTATTTCAACAGAAGCATGCTGGGAAAACACAAGATATGTGTGTTTGTGTGAGCTTGCTTTGGTGTGTGTGATAATCACAAATGAAATGATGAAATAGCTGCAACCACATTTAGAAACACTGTAATTAAAATATTGAATGTTACAAAAAATAAATCAATGAACACAAAAACATGCTCAGAGTCATGGAAACATAACTAGAGATGTGCAGAGGAACACAAAAAGATCAAGGTCTGAAGGGTGCAGAAAGTTGTAGTGGAGTCACTAGCTTGTACAAAAATAAAGGATTCTTGTCTCTGTCTTTGGGCATACTTGATAAATGGTGCTGTCTCCATCTTTTTATAGACTATCAACACTCTATGGGTAATGACAATCACATCAGCCACCTTTATCTCCCAGCACACGTCCTTCTACCCATTTTAGACTGGGTCGGTGTGGAAAAGGACCCTTTTCCTACCTTCAGGCATACTGCACATTTGATGCACAGGCTTTGAATAGCTCATGTAGGGTGATCCTTATACAGCCAGTTGAGAAGATATTACTGGCCTAATAAGTCAACGTCATCTCAAAGCTGTAAGGGGTCAGGAATTCCCCACATTGAAAAACTCAGCTTTATTATAAGAACATTATAAGAACCAATCTATCGATGTAAACATCAGGGATGCAATCAGAAGAAGACTACAGCCTTACATAATGAATGACACTCACAGGGGATTATATAATGGCCTTTTTTTCTATCTGTTTTTACAGCACTTGAAAGCTGTTTACCAGTATTAACGTTAAAGGGTCACGAATGAAGGACTACAAGTCCTATAATGTCCCCAGAGCACCATGGTCAGACAACTCAACTTAGGATGGGGTAAATAAACATGATTTCTTTGCCCCTGGCAAATCAGTAATGCCAAGGCAACATTAGTACTGTAAAACAAGGCAACATAATGACAGAACTGGATAATTCCTTAGGAAGATTAGATCAGCAATGTTATAAATGTTTTTTGTTTAAACATCGCCAATAGCATAGAAAAAAGTGCAGCTACTAACAGAGAACATTTATTATGTAGCCCTATATGGCTTTAAAACACGGACTGGTGGAGTCTATCACTCAATGCAAAGAAAAAATGACTGCTTTAAGAATCAAAATAATAGCCAAGCAGGTATACTCATAGATAGAATCAACATAATAAATAGCCAAGCAGGTATACTCATAGATAGAATCAACATAATAGCCAAGCAGGTATACTCATAGATAGAATCAACATAATAGCCAAGCAGGTATACTCATAGATAGAATCAACATAATAGCCAAGCAGGTATACTCATAGATAGAATCAACATAATAGCCAAGCAGGTATACTCATAGATAGAATCAACATAATAAATAGCCAAGCAGGTATACTCATAGATAGAATCAACATAATAAATAGCCAAGCAGGTATACTCATAGATAGAATCAACATAATAAATAGCCAAGCAGGTATACTCATAGATAGAATCAACATAATAAATAGCCAAGCAGGTATACTCATAGATAGAATCAACATAATAAATAGCCAAGCAGGTATACTCATAGATAGAATCAACATAATAAATAGCCAAGCAGGTATACTCATAGATAGAATCAATATAATAGCCAAGCAGGTATACTCATAGATAGAATCAACATAATAGCCAAGCAGGTATACTCGTAGATAGAATCAACATAATAACACAATAGGCAAATGTTTTTGTCTGAATGCCCCACAGCGTGAAGGTTAGGCTTCTTCATATTCTAGGCAATGACATATAAGGTTGGGTGGCCAGTTTCCTGGCTCATCCCTTTTCCTTACCAGGCAACTGTCAGAACATTCTAGAAATTATCTGAGGTTGGTTCAATGTGACAACACCCTCTAGGGTGAATTACAGATGGGTAAAAGATGTTGAGATCGATCTTCACTACGATATAAAGATGTGTGTAAGCGGGACATGAAAGATACAGGTAGTGAGGTTACACGAGAACAAAATGCCAAGGACCGTGCTGCATGCATGGGCAAAATCAGGAAGGGAATAAAGAAAAACTTGTTTGCAGACAGGTGGAGAGCTGCGCATCTGAGGAGAAGCACTAAATACATGTAATGAGAACAACGGTCCTGAAACCCCATACTCTTATTGTGGAAGACTGTTCTCATCATGGATGGGTTTTACTGGTCATTGATTGTCATGTTTGTGGAAGACTTCTCTCAACATGGATGGGTTTTACTGGTCATTGATTGTCATGTTTGTGGAAGACTTCTCTCAACATGGATGGGTTTTACTGGTCATTGATTGTCATGTTTGTGGAAGACTTCTCTCAACATGGATGGGTTTTACTGGTCATTGATTGTCATGTTTGTGGAAGACTTCTCTCAACATGGATGGGTTTTACTGGTCATTGATTGTCATGTTTGTGGAAGACTTCTCTCAACATGGATGGGTTTTACTGGTCATTGATTGCCATGCTTGTGGAAGACTTCTCTCAACATGGATGGGTTTTACTGGTCATTGATTGCCATGCTTGTGGAAGACTTTTCTCAACATGGATGGGTTTTACTGGTCCCACTGGCCATTGCCATGAGCTGCGATTGCCATGCTTGCCCTCGCCACAGTACAACACTATCTGGAGAGATAGGAAGCTGCCAACAACAACAGCCTGGCAGCCCTAGGTCAAGTAGACAAAAACTACCTCAGCAGGGCTGAAGACCTTTAGACCTAAGTATCTCTGCAATCACACTACCACAGCTCCTGTGATCAACTTAGGGAGTCAACAAGGGCTGTTTTCATGCTCTTGGTACATCGGGTATATAGTCCTCATCATCACTATTAATTTCCACTTCTGCCATTTTGCATCATGGGAAGAAACAGTTTGCAATCCATTGCTTGATGAGCAGAAATGGCCACTGTCTTTCTGTGTCAACGTAGAAGCTCCTTAATGTCATCAATCTATATTTCCCTAAGGCAGCCTCTTGCCGTCACTTCAGATCTTTCCATGTGTAGCATCCGCGTTGGTTGTTGTTCTGGCTGCATTCTTACTGGATGACCAAACTATCTGGTCTTCTGTTTCTCAGTGAATCTGCTGCCTGGTGTTGTTCCTACAGTCTGTCTGATATCGTTTATAACTTTGTCTTTTACGGTTAGGTTGGTAGCTTTTCTCAAACAGCTGATTTCACAAGTGTTAATTTTACATAGGTTAACCTTTGATAATGTCCAAGTCTAGTACTACTAGCACAGTTTTGGTATGAATATGCTGTTTATAATCTGTTTCTTGGCGCTCATAATTATGTTTGGATGTCTTAATAACAGTGTCAGTTGGTATATAAGTGCACTGACCCACTGGCATCTTGTTTCTATTTCCTGATCAATTCTCCCATCCTCGGAGAGTACACTTCCTGGGTATTTAAATTCTTTAACTCTTTGAGTCCCAGGGGGTTTAGCATCACAGGCCCATCGGGTAGTAAAGAAAGTAATAAAATCGGTGCATTATGCGTTCATTGGGCTTCTAGGTAGGAACCTATGAACATATGATGCGTTCCTTGGGACTCAAAGAGTTAACTCACTACACACAAGTACCATTCAATTCTATATAAAGCAGACAAGGAATTCTGTCAACCTGCGTTACTTCTGTTTTAGTAGTATTTATATTCATCTTATTTCTTCTGCACATAAAAATTTGCCTGCTCAAATATTCTTACAATCTGCTACCCCCATATATAGACCAATGTATAAGCGATGGATGTGGTCAAAATCAAGCCAGCCGACTTGACTTCTCAGTACATTACCTGGTTCCCATTTTAGGCTGGGCTGGCCTGCGAGCCCAAGGCTGATTTAACCAAAAAATCTTTATCGATGCGGATTTGAACTTTTGACCTTCGGCCATGTTTCTGTGATTCCAAGCGATCAAGTAAATGTATTAAATATTTGCTATTATCAGTGTTCTACCTTCAGATCCTTAGGAAATCTCTCGTCTGCTTGCAATAGTTTAGAGACCGAGTCTGACCACAAAGTTGTCCAGATCTCGCTGGCACTCAAGTGTCCTGTCAATAGAAACAAAGAGGGAAGCATGAGTGTCAGGAATTCAGGTTGCACGACTATGCAGTCGCCCTGAACTCTGCCTGCAGGTCAGAATTTGACTTTTACCCCAGACCAATAAAAACTTCTCAATCTTTCACCAAGGAACCAAAACCTGCAAACACAAACTCCCACTGTTACAATTGTCAGAATACTGACTGGGAAGGGAATAAGTCATTCTAACGCAGTTGTTGTTGCCTGGAAAATGTCAGATTACTTTAAATCCAAATGGCAGGATTTTGGAAGTATCTTTATCCTTCAACTACTGTAATTAACTACAAGTCCACTGTCACCTGCTGACATAAACTACATATCTACTGTCATAAACTACATATCTACTGTCATAAACTACATATCTACTGTCATAAACTACATATCTACTGTCATAAACAACATATCTACTGTCATAAACTACATATCTACTGTCATAAACTACATTACTGTCATAAACTACATATCTACTGTCATAAACTACATATTTACTGTCATAAACTACATATCTACTGTCATAAACTACATTACTGTCATAAACTACATTACTGTCATAAACTACATATCTACTGTCATAAACTACATATCTACTGTCATAAACTACATATTTACTGTCATAAACTACATATCTACTGTCATAAACTACATTACTGTCATAAACTACATATCTACTGTCATAAACTACATATTTACTGTCATAAACTACATATCTACTGTCATAAACTACATATCTACTGTCATAAACTACATATCTACTGTCATAAACTACATATCTACTGTCATAAACTACATATCTACTGTCATAAACTACATTACTGTCATAAACTACATTACTGTCATAAACTACATTACTGTCATAAACTACATATCTACTGTCATAAACTACATATTTACTGTCATAAACTACATATTTACTGTCATAAACTACATATTTACTGTCATAAACTACATATCTACTGTCATAAACTACATATCTACTGTCATAAACTACATATCTACTGTCATAAACTACATATCTACTGTCATAAACTACATATCTACTGTCATAAACTACATATCTACTGTCATAAACTACATATCTACAGTCACAAACTACATATCTACTGTCATAAACTACATATCTACTGTCATAAACTACATATCTACTGTCACAAACTACATATCTACTGTCACAAACTACATATCTACTGTCATAAACTACATATCTACTGTCATAAACTACATATCTACTGTCATAAACTACATATCTACTGTCATAAACTACATATCTACTGTCATAAACTACATATCTACTGTCATAAACTACATATCTACTGTCATAAACTACATATCTACTGTCATAAACTACATATCTACTGTCATAAACTACATATCTACTGTCATAAACTACATTACTGTCATAAACTACATATCTACTGTCATAAACTACATATCTACTGTCATAAACTACATTACTGTCATAAACTACATATCTACTGTCATAAACTAAATATCTACTGTCATAAACTACATATCTACTGTCATAACTACTACATATCATAAACTACATATCTACTGTCATAAACTACATATCTACTGTCATAAACTACATATCTACTGTCATAAACTACATATCTACTGTCATAAACTACATATCTACTGTCATAAACTACATATCTACTGTCATAAACTACATATCTACTGTCATAAACTACATTACTGTCATAAACTACATTACTGTCATAAACTACATATCTAATGTCATAAACTACATATCTACTGTCATAAACTACATATCTACTGTCATAAACTACATTACTGTCATAAACTACATATCTACTGTCATAAACTACATATCTACTGTCATAAACTACATATCTACTGTCATAAACTACATATCTACTGTCATAAACTACATATCTACTGTCATAAACTACATATCTACTGTCATAAACTACATATCTACTGTCATAAACTACATATCTACTGTCATAAACTACATATCTACTGTCATAAACTACATATCTACTGTCATAAACTACATATCTACTGTCATAAACTACATATCTACTGTCATAAACTACATATCTACTGTCATAAACTACATATCTACTGTCATAAACTACATATCTACTGTCATAAACTACATATCTACTGTCATAAACTACATATCTACTGTCATAAACTACATATCTACTGTCATAAACTACATATCTACTGTCATAAACTACATATCTACTGTCATAAACTACATATCTACTGTCATAAACTACATATCTACTGTCATAAACTACATATCTACTGTCATAAACTACATATCTACTGTCATAAACTACTACTATGTCTACTGTCTACTGTCATAAACTACATATCTACTGTCATAAACTACATATCTACTGTCATAAACTACATATCTACTGTCATAAACTACATATCTACTGTCATAAACTACATATCTACTGTCATAAACTACATATCTACTGTCATAAACTACATATACATAAACTACATATCTACTGTCATAAACTACATATCTACTGTCATAAACTACATATCTACTGTCATAAACTACATATCTACTGTCATAAACTACATATCTACTGTCATAAACTACATATCTACTGTCATAAACTACATATCTACTGTCATAAACTACATATCTACTGTCATAAACTACATATCTACTGTCATAAACTACATTCTACTGTCATAAACTACATATCTACTGTCATAAACTACATATCTACTGTCATAAACTACATTCTACTGTCATAAAACTACATATCTACTGTCATAAACTACATATCTACTGTCATAAACTACATATCTACTGTCATAAACTCTACTGTATCTACTGTCATAAACTACATATCTACTGTCATAAACTACATATCTACTGTCATCATAAACTACATATCTACTGTCATAAACTACATATCTACTGTCATAAACTACATATCTACTGTCATAAACTACATATCTACTGTCATAAACTACATATCTACTGTCATAAACTACATATCTACTGTCATAAAACTACATATCTACTGTCATAAAACTACATATCTACTGTCATAAACTACATATCTACTGTCATAAACTACATATCTACTGTCATAAACTACATATCTACTGTCATAAACTACATATCTACTGTCATAAACTACATATCTACTGTCATAAACTACATATCTACTGTCATAAACTACATATCTACTGTCATAAACTACATATCTACTGTCATAAACTACATATCTACAGTCATAAACTACATATCTACTGTCATAAACTACATATCTACTGTCATAAACTACATATCTACTGTCATAAACTACATACCTACTGTCATAAACTACATATCTACAGTCACAAACTACATATCTACTATGTTAACCACATATCTACCATAATTAACTGCACATAAACAGACATTAGATTAAAACTAAGGTCATGAGGAGCTATGTAACAGAGAACTGAGACTTAAAATGTAGGTAAAATAATAACAGAAATCCAGTGAATGATCTCTCAGACATACAATAATTTATACCTGCCAATTTTTTCAGACTTGCATGGGGGATTTTTTTGTGAAACAGCTTTCTGGCATCACTGTATTTACCGGCATTATGCCCATACAGTTTGAAAAGCTCTGTATTCTGGATTGTAGCAGATATTCCTTCAACTGTCTTTCTGGAAGCATGTTCATCCTTACAGATATCATCAGCTTCATTTTCTATCTCCTGTGTGGAAGAGCAGACTGGTATGTCAGCATGTGAACTACTGCTGCTACTGTGATCTCTTCTGGGGATGGAGGTGCTCCTCTCACATGTGTGCTCATTATCTCTGTTTTTCTTTCTTGACTGTGCACTTGTGTTACTGGCAAGTGACTTGATTTTTGTCTCCTGGTCGTGTGCTGGAAATGCACAAGGAACTCAGATAGAATGACAAGACTTTGTAAGCTGCTATAACAGAAAATAGCAACCTTAAAAATTCGTGAAGATGGGCCTAATATCTTCTTCTTCTTCTTCACGTACACCTGCTGTAAACTTCACGTACACAGGCTGTAAACTTCATGTACACAGGCTGTAAACTTCATGTACACAGGCTGTAAACTTCATGTACACAGGCTGTAAACTTCACGTACACAGGCTGTAAACTTCATCGGAAAGTTCTGGTTGTTTGTCCACCTCAGGAATTTAGTCTCGTTCCAGAACCTGACTGTCGCATGCACATCCATTTTTCAGATATTAATTCTGTATATGTAGATTGTTGGTTCCTTGCCTCTCAGGCAGATGCACTCCGGCTTTGAAGGAAGCCCCAAGTTAGTCGACTCTTACGACATGATTTTTGGGGAGGCCATGAGTCCGTTTTAGTTGTGTCCATAATAGGCCACAGAGCTCAAACAGGAAGGGCCTAATATGAATTCCAGTGTAGAGAGTACAGTTGAAGTAGAGTGGACAGTTGAAGTAGAGTGGACAGTTGAAGTAGAGTGGACAGTTGTATTAGAGTGGACAGTTGTATTAGAGTGGACAGTTGTATCCTACACTCAAGGATGTTTAAATATTAATCTTCTACATTGGACGTGCACAGATTTTTTTTCTCCTCCCTGAGATGTAAACTCATTTCCCTCTCCTCCCTGAGATGTAAACTCATTTCCCTCTCCTCCTTGAGATGTAAACTCATTTCCCTCTCCTCCCTGAGATGTACACTCATTCCCCTCTCCTCCCTGAGATGTACACTCATTTCTCTCTCCTCCCTGAGATGTAAACTCATTTCCCTCTCCTCCCTGAGATGTACACTCAATTTCCTCTCCTCCCTGATATGTAAACCCATTTCCCTCTCCTCCCTGATATGTAAACCTATTTTCCTCTCCTCCCTGATATGTAAACCCATTTCTCTCTCCTCCTTTGAGCTGTACACGTCGTTCTATCTCCTACCCTGCAATGTATACACAATTCTTTCTCCTACTCTGAGATGTACACCTATTCTCTCTCCTACTCTGAGATGTACACACAATTCTCTCTGCTACACTGGGATGTATACACATTCCTTCCCCCCCCCCCTTTTTTTTCGGGTGAGCACACATTTCTCTCCAGTAAAGATTCTCTTATCTTGGGATATGCATGTCTCAACCAAATACCTGAACAATGTGCAGGTCACTCTTCTAGTCATGTGTTCGAATTGCCATTGAGGCCAGGTTTTTAAAATATTGAAAAACTGGAACAATAAAATATTCTGGGAAGTAAAGGAGGCTAGCATAATATTCACTACATCCCCTATAGAATATTAATTATTGTATTTAAAAATTAAAAAACAAAACTCATAAACACTATATTCCTTAAGGAGTGGGAAATGGGCCCTTTATTACAGGACATGTCTGGCCTGCTGGATACCCGCCAATGAATTGAATGGATTAAACTTCAGACATACATGCAACATAGCCTACTTAAGCACAATAACATTCAAATGAAAACAAGAAAGAAAGGAAAAAAGGGGGTTGGAGAGACAGGCAGACAGGAATAGAGCGAGATAGAGACAAAGGCAGAGATAAAAGCAGAGCTAGAGAGAGAGAGAGTGAGAGAGAGAAGAGACTGACGACAGATCAACTGAGACAGATACAGCGAGAGAGAGAGAGAGAGACACAGAGAGAGATACAGAGAGAGAGAGATACAGAGAGATTCAGAGAAAGAGAGAGAGAGATACAGAGAAAGAGAGATACAGAGAGAGAGAGACAGATACAGAGAGAGATACAGAGAGAGAGAGAGAGAGAGAGAGAGAGAGAGAGAGAGAGAGAGAGAGAGAGAGAGAGAGAGACTTGAAGTATACCTAGGGCCTGTTTACATTTGGCTTGCAGATCTGCCAGTATGTCTTGTCTCTTTTTCTTCTGCTCATTGCGTTTCTACAGGGAGACAAGAAAACATCGATCACTTAGCAGATAGTCAGGGGTTGCCACAGATGTGGTGTAAAGATAGTCAAATAATGACTCGGCAAAACAAAATCGGCTCCAAGTGGGAAGGCGGTAAATCTGATACATATCAGCTCTAAGTAGGGGGTATATCTGATACATATCAGCTCTAAGTAGGGGGTATATCTGATACATATCAGCTCTAAGTAGGGGGTACATCTGATACATATCAGCTCTAAGTAGGGGGTACATCTGATACATATCAGCTCTAAGTAGGGGGTACATCTGATACATATCAGCTCTAAGTAGGGGGTACATCTGATACATATCTGCTCTAAGTAGGGGGTACATCTGATACATATCAGCTCTAAGTAGGGGGTACATCTGATACATATCTGCTCTAAGTAGGGGGTACATCTGATACATATCAGCTCTAAGTAGGGGGTACATCTGATACATATCTGCTCTAAGTAGGGGGTATATCTGATACATATCAGCTCTAAGTAGGGGGTATATCTGATACATATCAGCTCTAAGTAGGGGGTACATCTGATACATATCAGCTCTAAGTAGGGGGTAAATCTGATACATATCAGCTCTAAGTAGGGGGTACATCTGATACATATTAGCTCTAAGTAGGGGGTACATCTGATACATATCAGCTCTAAGTAGGGGGTATATCTGATACATATCAGCTCTAAGTAGGGGGTACATCTGATACATATCAGCTCTAAGTAGGGGGTACATCTGATTCATATCAGCTCTAAGTAGGGGGTATATCTGATACATATCAGCTCTAAGTAGGGGGTATATCTGATACATATCAGCTCTAAGTAGGGGGTACATCTGATACATATCAGCTCTAAGTAGGGGGTACATCTGATACATATCAGCTCTAAGTAGGGGGTACATCTGATACATATCAGCTCTAAGTAGGGGGTACATCTGATACATATCAGCTCTAAGTAGGGGGTACATCTGATACATATCAGCTCTAAGTAGGGGGTACATCTGATACATATCAGCTCTAAGTAGGGGGTACATCTGATACATATCAGCTCTAAGTAGGGGGTACATCTGATACATATCAGCTCTAAGTAGGGGGTACATCTGATATCTGAGCCATCGGGGAATAAGAATACACTTTCTGTGCTTTTGGAAATATGGCCAAGGCTCTCGGTACTCAGGTGCCTAGGCCCCTCCCCTCACGTAGACTTAAGTCAAATTTTGGCGAGGACTGTTCAAAAAAAAAAAAAAAATGATAGTATATATATTCCTAATGCGCACTTAAACAAGGATTATGTTTCTTGAAAGCTCAGCCGCAGAAACATTACTGATGCCTCTATGTATCCCCCCCCCCTTTTTTTTGAAACTGTCTTTTGTGTCGACCGGCTCTGCTGAGTGCGGCATCAACTACTCTGATTAATTTGAGATTACAGACTGACGGCTGCGCGCGCTCATGTATAAAAATTGGGAGCTGTATGGAGAAGATCAACTATTCTATGCAACACAAGCAACCGCTGGTATCACAAGGGAGATATTCTATGCAACACAAGCAACCGCTGGTATCACAAGGGAGATATTCTATGCAACACAAGCAACCGCTGGTATCACAAGGGAGATATTCTATGCAACACAAGCAACCGCTGGTATCTCAAGGGAAATATTCTATGCAACACAAGCAACCGCTGGTATCATAAGGGAGAGAATCTAGGCAACCCAAGCAACCGCAAGTATCACAAGGGAGAAGGTCTATTCAACATAAGCAACCGCTGGTATCACAAGGGAGACAGTCTAGGTAACCGCTGGTATCACAAGGGAGATAGTCTAGGTAACCACTGGTATCACAAGGGAGATAGTCTAGGTAACCGCTGGTATCACAAGGGAGATAGTCTAGGTAACCGCTGGTATCACAAGCGAAATAGTCTAGGTAACAGCTGGTATCACAAGGGAGATAGTCTAGGTAACCGCTGGTATCACAAGGGAGATAGTCTAGGTAACCACTGGTATCACAAGGGAGATAGTCTAGGTAACCACTGGTATCACAAGGGAGACAGTCTAGGTAACCGCTGGTATCACAAGGGAGATAGTCTAGGTAACAGCTGGTATCACAAAGGAGACAGTCTAGGTAGCCACTGGTATCACAAGGGAGATAGTCTAGGTAACCGCTGCTATCACAAGGGAGATAGTCTAGGTAACCACTGCTATCACAAGGGAGACAGTCTAGGTAACTGCTGGTATCACAAGGGAGATAGTCTAGGTAACAGCTGGTATCACAAGGGAGATAGTCTAGGTAACAGCTGGTATCACAAGGGAGACAGTCTACACAAGTAACCGCCAGTATCAACAGCTACTGGGGGGGGGGGGGAGAGGGGGGGGGGGAGAAATTGGGTCATACTATGAGGAGAAGCGAACTGAGAATCGATAAAAGGCACTGAAGTGGCGAAAGAAATGGAGTGAGGAACAAAGAGAAACCCTATGATGAATGCTCAGAGATGCCAAGGCATCTATTCATGATACAGTACAACCCATGATATAATTCTATCCATGATACAGTTCCACCAATAATATAGTTCCATCCATGATATAGTTCTATACATGATTCAGTTCCACCTCGTGATGTAGTTTCAGTTTCGCATATGATAGTTTCACAACTCCACCAATGATACAGTTCCACCCATGATTCAGTTCCACCCATGATACAGTTACAGTTCTGCCTATGATACAGTTTCACAGCTCCAACCATGATACAGTTCCACCCATGATACAGTTCCAACCATGATACAGTTCCACCCATGATACAGTTCCACCCAAGATACAGTTCCACACATGATACAGTTTCGCCTATGATACAGTTTCACAGCTCCAACCATGATACAGTTCCACCCATGATATCGTTCCATCTATTATAAAGAAACTACACCTGCACAGAGTGGAGGACTACACGGCGAGTCATATATGACATATAACGGCATAAGATGATGTTAATAATGATGAATACAAGCATGGTGAAATGCAGAGATAACACAAACTTGATTTCCAGCCATAAAGATGGTGTGATAAAGCTATAACGTAGACATGAACTCTAGCTAATGAATGGTATGATAAAGTTATAACATAGACATGTTCTCTAGCTGAAGGATGGTGTGATAAAGATATAACAGACATGATCTCTAGCCGAAGGATGGTGTGATAAAGCTATAACATAGACATGTTCTCTAGCCAAAGGATGGTGTGATAAAGCTACAACATAGACATGATCTCTAGCCGAAGGATGGTGTGATAAAGATATAACAGATATGATCTCTAGCCGAAGGATGGTGTGATAAAGCTATAACATAGACATGTTCTCTAGCCAAAGGATGGTGTGATAAAGCTACAACATAGACATGATCTCTAGCCGAAAGATGGTGTGATAAAGATATAACATACATGATCTCTAGCCGAAGGATGGTGTGATAAAGCTATAACATAGACATGTTCTCTAGCCAAAGGATGGTGTGATAAAGCTACAACAAAGACATGATCTCTAGCCAAAGGATGGTGTGATAAAGCTATAACATAGACATGTTCTCTAGCTGAAGGATGGTGTGATAAAGATACAACAGACATGATCTCTAGCCGAAGGATGGTGTGATAAAGCTATAACATAGACATGTTCTCTAGCCAAAGGATGGTGTGATAAAGCTACAACATAGACATGTTCTCTAGCTGAAGGATGGTGTGATAAAGATATAACAGACATGATCTCTAGCCGAAGGATGGTGTGATAAAGCTATAACATAGACATGTTCTCTAGCCAAAGGATGGTGTGATAAAGCTACATCATAGACATGATTTCTAGCCAAAGGATGGTGTGATAAAGCTATAACATAGACATGTTCTCTAGCCAAAGGATGGTGTGATAAAGCTATAACATAGACATGATTTCTAGCCAAAGGATGGTGTGAAAAAGCTATAACATAGACATGATCTCTAGCCAAAGGATGGTGTGATAAAGCTATAACATAGACATGTTCTCTAGCCAAAGGATGGTGTGATAAAGCTACAACATAGACATGATCTCTAGCCGAAGGATGGTGTGATAAAGCTACAACATAGACATGATCTCTAGCCAAAGCATGGTGTGATAAAGCTATGACATAGACATGATCTCTAGCCAAAGGATGGTGTGATAAAGCTACAACATAGACATGATTTCTAGCCAAAGGATGGTGTGATAAAGCTATAACATAGACATGATCTCTAGCCAAAGGATGGTTTGATAAAGCTATAACATAGACATGTTCTCTAGCCAAAGGATGGTGTGATAAAGCTACAACATAGACATGATCTCTAGCCAAAGGATGGTGTGATAAAGCTACAACATAGACATGATCTCTAGCCAAAGCATGGTGTGATAAAGCTATGACATAGACATGATCTCTAGCCAAAGGATGGTGTGATAAAGCTATGACATAGACATGATTTCTAGCCAAAAGATGATGTGGTGAAAATGAAGCTACTATACAGACATGATCTCTAGACAAAAGATGATGTGGTGAAAATGAAGCTACTATACAGACATGATCTCTAGCCAAAAGATGATGTGGTGAAAATGAAGCTACTATACAGACATGATCTCTAGCCAAAAGATGATGTGGTGAAAATGAAGCTACTATACAGACATGATCTCTAGCCAATAGATGATGTGGTGAAAATGAAGCTATTTTACAGACATGATCTCTAGCCAAAGGATGATGTGGTGAAAATAAAGCTACTATACAGACATGATCTCTAGCCAAAAGATGATGTGGTGAAAATGAAGCTACTATACAGACATGATCTCTAGACAAAAGATGATGTGGTGAAAATGAAGCTACCATACAGACATGATCTCTAGCCAAAGGATGATGTGGTGAAAATGAAGCTACTATACAGACATGATCTCTAGACAAAAGATGATGTGGTGAAAATGAAGCTACTATACAGACATGATCTCTAGCCAAAGAATGATGTAGTGAAAATGAAGCTACTATACAGACATGATCTCTAGACAAAAGATGATGTGGTGAAAATGAAGCTACTATACATACATGATCTCTAGCCAAAAGATGATGTGGTGAAAATGAAGCTACTATACAGACATGATCTCTAGCCAAAAGATGATGTAGTGAAAATGAAGCTACTATACAGACATGATCTCTAGACAAAAGATGATGTAGTGAAAATGAAGCTACTATACAGACATGATCTCCAGCCAAAAGATGATGTGATGAAAATGAAGCGACAACACAACCCAAGCATTGAATGTGGCTGTATGGTGGTATACTGAGAGAACACAGGTATAATCTCTAGCCAAAAGATGATGTGGTGAAAATGAAGCTACAACATAGACATGATCTCTAGCCAAAAGATGATGTGCTGAAAATGAAGCTACTATACAGACATGATCTCTAGCCAAAGGATGATGTGATGAAGCTACAACACAGATATGATCTCTAGCCAAAGGATGGTGTGATGAAGCTACAACACAGATATGATCTCTAGCCAAAGGATGATGTGATGAAGCTACAACACAGATATGATCTCTAGCCAAAGGATGGTGTGATGAAGCTACAACACAGATATGATCTCTAGCCAAAGGATGGTGTGATGAAGCTACAACACAGATATGATCTCTAGCCAAAGGATGATGTGATGAAGCTACAACACAGATATGATCTCTAGCCAAAGGATGGTGTGATGAAGCTACAACACAGATATGATCTCTAGCCAAAGGATGATGTGATGAAGCTACAACACAGATATGATCTCTAGCCAAAGGATGGTGTGGTGAAGATGAAGCTACAAGACAACACAAACATGGATTATGGCTGTATGGTTGTATGCTGAGACAACAGACATATTCTCTAGCCAAAAGATGGTGGTAGTGTGTTGAGAGCCCCACATGAGAAAACTGATTTCAAATGGTGCTAGACAAGCTGAACTCTATGCACCAAAAGAGACCAGGTTTCCATGTGGGATGTACAGAGGTTCTTTTCCGGCGCCTGAAGTCCAGCCCAAAGGTAACCGCAGGTCCCAGGATCTTGACCAGCGCCTAGAAACTATTCAGTAGCATACAGACACTGAGCTTATAACAGTCTCAGATCATTCAAACTCCATTGTCCATGGAAAAAACCCACTGATAATTCAGGCTAAGATATGGGACCACTACCATTAGAACAAACTAACAGACAATTCAGACCCAGATATGGGACCATTAACAATTACAGATAATTCGGACTAAGATTTGGGACCACTGCTCACAGAAAAAAAGGAGTTGATAATTCAGATGTAGATATGGGACAACTACCCTTAGAATAAATCAATGGATAATAATTCATAATGAGATATGGAACCAGTGCTCATAGAAAAAAAACGAGATCATTCAGATCTAGATATGGGGTCACAACCCTTAAAATAAACTAATAGATAATTAATTCAGACCCAGATTTGGAACCAGTGTTCTTACGACAGACAGATAATTCAGAGTGAGTTACAGAAGAACTAAAAACTCATAAAAGAAATGCACCAAAGAAATTGTCGGCTTGAAACATTTCCTAGAGCCCCTTCTCGGCTTGGTCCATAAGGGAGGTAAGGTCAATTTAAACAAACAGTACCCGCCTAAAGTATATCTACACATACCTCTTGAACGAAGTTGTTCACCAGGGACACAGATGAGTATCCTTTATTTTGAACATTAGAGTCCTATGTAGTCACTTCATAGTTAGAGCATATTTGTGTATGTGTACTGTGTTGTTCTTTATGTGCTGCTGAAAGCTAATCCCCGAAACGTCTTTTGTTTGTTTATTGTGATCGATTTTGAAAAGCTAACAAACTATTTGTTCTTCCTTACCCACTTTTCCTCTTCCCTATAACTTTCTACCACTGTAAAAACCCGCCTAAAGTAGCATCTTCTTGAGATTTACAGAAGTCAGTGCAGTAGTAAAGTAGTAGTAGTAGTGGTGATGGTGGCAGTGGAAGTGGTTGTAGTAGCAGTAGTACTGATGGTGATACTTGTAGTGGTGGCAATAGCTGTGGCAGTTGAAGTAGCAGTAGTACTGATGGTGATACTTGTAGTGGTAACAGTAGCTGTGGCAGTGGAAGTAGCAGTAATGTCTTAGTAGTGATGGTACTGGAAGTAGTAGTAGCAGCAGTGGTGGCAGTACTAGTGATGACAATGGAAGTCGTAGCAGTAGTCGAAGTAATGGTGGTGTCTGTGATAGTGGCAATAACAGCGCCAGTAGTAATAGTATATTAGCAGTAGTGGTCGTATCAGTGGCAGCCGCTGTAGCATGACCGATGGTATCACAGGCAGGTGTTACTGTTTACTTATATGTACAGCGTTAATTTACAAGCTGTGACAGTATGTTATGTTCAGTGTGTGTTCCTCTCACTATATGACACATACATACATATGTTGTGTGTAATGTGCTACCAGTGCCAGACATGGTCACTCACAATAAACCATAAAAGAAAATTAGTAACCATGGAAATGAGATGTCTGAGAAGGGCTGTAGGAGTGACCATAAAAGATAAGATCAGGAATGAGATCATAAGAGAAAAAGTCGGCACAGAAACAATTCTAAATTACATACAAAGACAGCAAGTGAAATGGTTTGCCCACTTAGAGAGAATGCCTTGTGACACCATACCATACAAAGCATACATGGAAAGAGAAGAAGGTCATAGAGCAAGAGGTAGACCAAGAACAAAATGGAAGGATAACATCAGAGAAACTCTACAACAGCACGATGTGCCTATGGTCGAGGCAGCCAGAAGAGCTAGAAACAGAACCTTATATCTCCCTCGACACCCACAGCGGTAAAAGAGGAAGTGAAGAAGAAGAAGAATGTGCTGCCAATAAGTTATGTTTATAAGAAACGGGCAGTACACATACACACACACACACACACACACACACATATATATATATATATATATATATATATATATATATATATATCAATCATCAGGTGCCTTGCCGCATGGCGTGGGCGATCATTCCTCTCCATAATCCACGATTTCCTGCAGCATGTATCAGTTCGTGTGCCGACACACCTCCATGCCATGCAACAAGACTGTCAAGAATCTGCTCTCGTTTTATATATATATATTCATGCTTGTGGTGTCAAATTTTCAGCTCAAAAAATTAGTGGGATTTCGCGTTTTCAGCAGAGGATGTTATTGTCACAATACCAAGGGGACATAACTGTTGCTCACTGTTTCCCTCCAGGACTAATGCCCGCAGGATGAGAATGAAATAGGAACAAACTACAGAAACCCTGTTCAACTGTAGTACAAAACTGCGATCACAAAGTAACCTGGAGTCAAACATGGAGAAGATCTGCATTTTTAACTCACAGAAACTAACTACAGCTTTTGACAATAAGATACTGGTCAGATAACTCGTAGCTTGCTTACCTCGGCGTGAGAGACAAAATGACCTAGGCTCTGGACATAACTGGACACTACTGTCCCTCTGGAGACAAGCTGGGTTTAGCGGTGCTCGGGCACCTTATTATCTAGGTGACCGATAGCTACTGGCGACTACATTCCGCAACACGCCGCTACAGATCACTGGTCAGCGAGACCTTCACGCCACAGTGAACACAGTGTACGTGGTCGGGGCAGGTGGACAACAAAAGCCTACACACTGGCGACAGCATGACCACAAGGATTTGCATGCTCTGGCATGACCATACCATGACAAGGAAACTGTTCGAATTCCCAGGGTCCACAAAAGAAAAATCAGGTACTTAACCAAGGACACTTTCGAGGTATAGAAATCCGTTAGTCAATTCCTTAACCACACAGGGTAGGCCGCTTGGTGTAGCCACATAGAAGTCATGAACCAGCTGACTAGAGGTCAGCAAGCAGGGCTACCAATGCTGGGTCCCCCCCCCCCCCCCCCCCCCCCCCCCCCCCCCCATCTGGTTTTTTTGTTTTGTTATGACGCCTTGGGGAAATCTGGTTTAAAAAAATATCCTTATATAAAAGTGGTAAATGTTTCGTTTCGTAACTATAAATGTTGTACATTTTAACAATCTGGGTTTTGTGTGTGTCTATGTATTGCTTGGGTTTTTGTTCAGCTAAGCTGGGTTTTTCAATAAAATCCCATTGGCAGTCCTATCGGCAAGTAATGGACAACAGGCATGCAGGAAGACGCCTGGACAGAGATGGAGTCATCAACGCTGTACGGGCTAGCCCATAGGACACTTGACTGGTTTAGCTGTTAGGGGCACCCTAATTATTTCTCTATAGATTGAACGGGGTGTGTGGGATCCACTTTGTTGGTCTGTCGTCCAGACTAAGACTTCAAAATCTCAGAATGGTTTCGGTAAAACTTCAGGTAGCAGCCCGTAGGGGACAAACTGGCTTGCGTGACCTGGGAGTAACGCATGGTGAAGTACATCTATGTCGACTTCAAGGTCAAGAAAGGTTCCATTGTAACCAGGTTTACATTCGAACATTTAGTAAATGTGACTTGAAGTGGCTGCTGCATCGGAGGACAGAGCACGAGGAAATGTCCAATGTGCAGGGACGTCAACTGTGATAACATAATTTGGTTTAGGCGTCGCGGATGCCCTACTAATAACTTCCTTGGGGTTGAACTTCGTATCTAGAATTCGCTTCGCTGTATTACAATCCAGAAGGTGACTACTGAAATCGCAGGAGTGGTGACACTTTAATGTATGTTGTTCGTCTATCACAAGTGATAAAAACAACTCTTTCTTTAATCCGTCATGAAACTAAACTTGAGTTCTGTGAGTCCGGGGTGACTTAAAAGCCCATACGGGCCCGGAACCATCCAGGGCAATGGTTCTCAACCTGCCGGTCGAGACCCTTTATTTGGGTAAAACGACCCTTTCACATGGGTCGCCAAAGACCATCGGAAAACACATATTTATTGTATGGTTGGTTCGCCACCGCATAAGGAACTGTATTAAAGGGTCGCCACCGCATGAGGAACTGTATTAAAGGGTCGCCACCGCATGAGGAACTGTATTAAAGGGTCGCCACCGCATGAGGAACTGTATTAAAGGGTCGCCACCGCACGAGGAACTGTATTAAAGGGTCACCACCGCATGAGGAACTGTATTAAAGGGTCACCACCGCATGAGGAACTGTATTAAAGGGTCACCATCGCACGAGGAACTGTATTAAAGGGTCACCACCGCATGAGGAACTGTATTAAAGGGTCACCACCGCATGAGGAACTGTATTAAAGGGTCACCATCGCACGAGGAACTGTATTAAAGGGTCACCACCGCATGAGGAACTGTATTAAAGGGTCACCACCGCATGAGGAACTGTATTAAAGGGTCACCACCGCATGAGGAGCTGTATTAAAGGGTCACCACCGCATGAGGAACTGTATTAAATCGTCACCACCGCATGAGGTACTGTATTAAAGGGTCACCACCGCATGAGGAACTGTATTAAAGGGTCACCACCGCATGAGGAACTGTATTAAAGGGTCACCACCGCATGAGGAACTGTATTAAAGGGTCACACCACCGCATGAGGAGCTGTATTAAAGGGTCACCACCGCATGAGGAACTGTATTAAATCGTCACCACCGCATGAGGTACTGTATTAAAGGGTCACCACCGCATGAGGAACTGTATTAAAGGGTCACCACCGCATGAGGAACTGTATTAAAGGGTCACCACCGCATGAGGAACTGTATTAAAGGGTCACCACCGCATGAGGAACTGTATTAAAGGGTCACCACCGCATGAGGAACTGTATTAAAGGGTCGTGGCATTAGGAAGGTTGAGTGCCCCTGATCTAGAACAAGGGGCAATGCAACAGTGTAGATGCCGGAGTAAAGGGCAATGAACGAGCGGTCCAGCTGGCAATAAGAACATTTATGGACAGAACTGAAATCATCAACGCTATACGGACTAGGCTGTCATATAATGACGAATCTCTTATGTTAACACGATTATGTGACCTCCAGTAAAGTCCTGTAAAGAACGTCCATGCTGTCTTCGAAGTCAAGATAGAGGACACTGTCATCAGCTTCTCATGGAAACAATTCTTTGTGGGATCGATACATCAGAAGACTGAGCACGCATGAAAATGTCCGTTGTGCAGTAACATCGATAATGACAAAATAAATGGCTGGGACAGTATACAGCGTTTTACTTACCTCTACAGAACTGGATACCAAAGCGTGTTGTGATTATTCTAGCTTCCTGATTTTGTACTGGCACATCTAAGGAAAGTGTTCTCGGAGGACTTACTTAAACAGTTGATCCTCTTCTACTTTGTTGTGTTGAGGTTTTCCAGATGGATAGCCATACTTCTCTGTCTGCAGTTTTCTTTCTAGCTTTGTTTCATTCGAGTCCTTTGTCAGGGACTGTCGGATGTTGTCTTCCCAGCGCACCATGGATCGTCTCATCGGTCTGATTCTCTGGTTCTTGGCATCACATGCCCGCCATGGTGGTTGATTCTCTCTCATTCTTCATACAGGTCAAAATCATCGTAACTGTGAGTTTGTAGAGCCTGGGTTTCAAGATCCTGACGTATTGCTTGATGGCGAAAGTTGTCCCTTCTTGCCGCTTGGAGCACCTCTCATTTCTGAGTCCTGAAGCTGGCTTCTGTGAGCTGCTGTCATTGCCCGTGAGTCACACCCGTAGCCTAGGACTGGCACATAGGCAGCGTGGTAAACAGCCATTTTCGTCTTTTGCCAAAGACTTTATGATCGAGCAAAAGAGGTGGTGGAGAGTTTATAAGGCACCAGTGACAGAAGGAGGAGGGAAGGACAGAATAGGGAGTGGAGGAGATAATCTACATATTCGTAGAACTATGTCTGGGCCAACTATTACAGTCAGACATCATTTACATTCTAACCATATCGTAAGCTTAGCTTCTTCTGATCCACAGTACTATTTATACTCATTCAAGCACTGTTAACTAACATTAAAATCAGCATAACAGCACACCGTACATACCCAGAGATGCTCCGTCTCACTCAGCAAATGTCTTAAAATGTCCCAGTAGCACACTGATTATATCCACGTTGTTCCCTTCCTCTTATACGTCATCCTTGCCGGATCCACACCCAGTTCAGCGTTCCAAACATTTTTACAGTTAACTTCGCCTAATCTCTTATAACAGCATTGATTCCTAATTCTATTCAGAATTCCTCCTCTGTCCAGTATAAGTATATGTAACTTCGCCGTTGTAGCCAAAAAATGCCAACTTTTAATTTCCCCTCTGCATTTTCAGGACAGTATATGCATGTGGGTTCCGGTTGCGTGAACCTGCTGGGTACCCACTCATGCCACATTTGTCCAGTTGTAACCTTCCGAAGTACCGAAGACATTTTCAGCGGGTACTGCAAGAGTTACAAATAACATGACGTGTAGATCCTCAACAAAAGATCCAGAACGCTTGTCGTAAAAGTGCAGGTAACTTACCGTTGTTGGGGTCACTTTTTCAGCACGTGGGAGAGTGCTAGTGTGAATGACACAGGTAGCTTCGGTACAGCGCAAAGTCCGACACAGGTAAACGGTTGATCACAATAGCCGGTGGAGGTGTGAATGCGGGGGAATCTAGGGCCTCAGTTTTGTCATGGTTCGGTTCTGCTCGGCCCTTCACCTAGTTCAAACTAGTTCCGCGTTCCGAGCCCTGCCAAGCATACGCCCTGTCACACACACACATAAACACATACTTCAGGTATGTGTAGGACAGACACATCTCTGCCATACGTAAGACATTGTGACACACAAGTCACTCATGTGGAGAAGGCCTTTCTTTCTATGGAAGTATTTCCCTCCAGATTTGCATTCTGTTGGATTCAAGGAAGGGAATCAAACAGCTACAAACGACTGCAACCCCGTACAGCCATAGAGCACAGTTATATTGCGGAAAGCACAAAACGTGAAGACAAAGCATTATGGTCCGATGTGTTTATGATCGTAGCTGAGTTTGTTATTCGACCCTATGCTTTGGTTAATATAATTTCTGCAACCGATGGTGCCATTTCAATGGTTTGAGGCGAATATGTTCGTATTTCGTAACTGTTGACTTCAAGCTGTACGATAGACGTGGCTAACGAAGACACTTTTTTTATGGGTGCCTTGGTGGTCAGCTATCTTAGTACACTTGTTTCCACAGTGAGGTTTGTTTGTTTCAGTATCCAGAAGCCATGAGTTGTTAACCCTTAGGCTCGGTATTCTGGATATCGCAACCTTTCGGCCTTGATTCCATTGTAAATACCGTAAATCTGGGATAAATGTGGCTTTTCTGCCTACCCCCGGGAGTGAACCCGGGCCACAAGGAGTTCGTCACCCGCTCACCGCGCAATCCGGTTTAGCCAACTGCGCTAGAGAGCCGGGCCACAGTGAGGTAAACTCGTCATTTGGAGGTGACAGGTTCGATTCTCTACACAGTAAATACAGCTTTCGATATTTATGTTGTTTGGTGTGTCCTATCTTCCTACTTCTTTCTCCGAGTGTCGATCAATACACTTTATGTTTGTTTACTGTATACAATGCTTCTGCGGCCTCAAGGGTTCCCCCTCTGTTTATTTATGTGTATTAGAAAGTAACAGATCTGTCGACAATGGTAAAATGAAAATGGTACTTTTGTGACATCCCATTTAACAAATAAATTGCTGCCCACATTTGTTTCTACGTCTGTATTTGGTTAGCTGTCAGCTGGGACGCGAAACACTGTTCCCTGTTGTCATGGGTGTATACAAGTTGAGGAACACTGGACTAAATGATTGAGACCACAGTGTGTGCAGTCAATATCTTTCTATTGTTTAAACATACGACTTGAGTGGAGGGAGTGGCGGCGGACAGTGACACACAACACGGCACGGATACGTTTGTGGGAATGTGGCATGTGCAAGACCAGACAGGAACACAGACGCCGCGGTTGCCGCTGGGACCAGTGCCTTATGTCAGTCAGGTTACACACTCACAGGCAGACAAACAGACAGAACGAGCGAACGAACGAAAGAACGAACGAACAAACACACTTTATTTTCACAAGGTTAAGAATTATTGTACGCAGGCCAGTCTATCATTCTGTCCTTCCACTCCAACCCCGGCATACAGCTATTTATTCGTACATCATTTCATAGTTAATAGGAGACAAGACAATACTGTAATTCCTTGCTGAGACTGAAAATCACGTTCGTGTTTTGAAAAATCACCTCGATCATACACATATCGTCCTGTTGTAGACCAGGGAATAATAATAATAATAGATTACACCACTACGGGGAGCAACATTTTGTCGGAAAATATGGAGTGATAGCATTATGAACAGCCTTACAGAAGTTAACATCAGCATTAATAGTGCTCTTGACAGAGCTTATCAACGAATGTTACATCTCCCCCCCCCCCCCCCCCCCCCCCCGACACTTCGCTGGGGTACAAGGTGGAAGAGAAGAAGAAGAAGAAGACTCAAGTGTTTGTCTTTAAGCGAGTTCGCATTAACGAGATTTTACTGCATACAAAAATACAGATGAAACTTACAGTGGAGAGGAACGACTTCACATGGGCCAGTCTGTTACTTCACATGGGTCAGTCTGTTACTTCACATGGGTCAGTCTGTTACTTCACATGGGTCAGTCTGTTACTTCACATGGGTCAGTCTGTTACTTCACATGGGTCAGCCTGCTACTTCACATGGGTCAGTCTGTTACTTCACATGTGTCAGTCTGTTACTTCACATGGGTCAGTCTGTTACTTCACATGGGTCAGTCTGTAACTTCACATGGGTCAGTCTGTTACTTCACATGGGTCAGTCTGTTACTTCACATGGGTCAGCCTGCTACTTCACATGGATCAGTCTGTTACTTCACATGGATCAGTCTGTTACTTCACATGGGTCAGTCTGTTACTTCACATGGATCAGTATGTTACTTCACATGGGTCAGTCTGTTACTTCACATGGATCAGTATATTACTTCACATGGGCCAGTCTGTTACTTCACATGGGTCAGTCTGTTACTTCACATGGGTCAGTCTGTTACTTCACATGGATCATTCTGTTTCCGCAGGAACGACCAGCCGCCTACCGAGAGCATCGCTTAAAGCACGAACTAGCCCCAGCCAGCGACGATATCTGGGGATCTCCGTTCAAAAAACAGCACTGGTTTGAAGCACTGAATGTCGCGACCCTGAAAGGAACCGACGATCTTTAGAACGCCAGGCAAACAGCTTTACCACTTCGTCACTAAGACTGAATACAACTAGTGTGTTTTTAGCACATCATCTCGCAGTTCTGACTGGTATAGAAAAAAATGCGGGTATAGAGCAGGAAGCATGTCATAAAAGGTGCCTAATTGGAGATGTTCGAGGCTGGAGTGCATCAACCTGAGAGGCGAACTACAGTCTGCATAAGAATAAACCAGATCTGTGAAACACGTCCCAATCTCTTCCACGGCGAGACTCTCGTACCACTGTCCAAAAACCGTAACAACGATTTTTTTAACCGTCCACCGATGCTCAAGAATTGTAATACTCGGGGATAATAATAATACGCTAAATTAATATTTTATGTACAAAAATACGATTTATTTAAAGACACTTCAAAAAAGACTGTAGGGTAAGCGGGGGGTGGGGGCGAGCGCGTACACGGGGGTGTGTGCGTGTGGGCACGCGTATTTGTGGGCGTCAGCCTGGTCGTATCAATCTTGTGCACTGATGAGGCAAGCCAATATTGGACGCACAGTTTACCGGCTGTCACCGGACTGGCCCTAGCAGATGATAACAAGCTTCTGGTTCAGTCCGGTCTGTGCTGGTTGTTTCGTTTACTGCATTCTGCAACTGCAGATGTCACTCTTCCAAAACGTGTCCCTGTCACTGCTGCTGCTGCTACTACTACTACTACTACTACTACTACTACTACTACTACTACTACTACTACTACTACTACTACTACTACTACTACTGCTGCTGCTGCTGCTGCTACTACTACTACTACTACTACTACTGCTGCTGCTGCTGCTGCTGCTACTACTACTACTACTACTGCTGCTGCTGCTACTGCTACTACTACTACTACTACTACTGCTACTACTACTACTACTACTACTACTACTGCTGCTGCTGCTGCTGCTGCTGCTGCTGCTGCTGCTGCTACTACTACTACTACTACTACTACTACTACTACTACTACTACTACTACTACTGCTGCTGCTGCTGCTGCTACTACTACTACTGCTGCTGCTGATACTACTACTACTGCTGCTGCTGATACTACTAGTACTACCAATACTACTACTGCTGCTGCTGCTGCTTATACTACTGCAACAACTACTACTACAACAACTACTACTGCAACAACTACTACTGCAACAACTACTACTACAACTACTACTACAACTACTACTACAACTACTACTACAACTACTACTACAACTACTACAACGCCGGCGGCGGCGACGACGACGACGACAACTACTACTACAACTACTACTACAACTACTACTACAACAACTACTACAACTACTACTACAACTACTACTACAACTACTACTACAACTACTACTACAACTACTACAACGACGACGACGACGACGACGACGGCGGCGGCGACGACGACGACGACGACGACGACGACGACGACGACGACGACGACGACGACGACGACGACGACGACGACGACGACTACTACTACTACTACTACTACTACTACTACTACTACTACTACTACTACTACTACTACTACTACTACTACTAGTTATTTACTACGTTCAACTACAACAGCAACTGATACAAGTATTTCTTCTTCATCTTCTGCTTCTTCTTCTTTTTCTTCTTTTTCTTCTTAAAAGGGCACCTAGTATATCGTGTTGTGGTTTACAGATATGCAGCTACATTAGCGCCTTTTACCCATCGTTTCCTATTTCATCAATTAGTCTCCCTTTACGACATGCTTGTTAGGGGGTTCAAGGTCTATTGTCCCTCGGAAGCAACACGAACAGCGATTATCTAAACTGACTGTTAACACAAATATAAGTAATTTCCCCGGTCTCTGGGTAGTAAGATTGGACGCCCGTGTGTATTGTTGCGCACGTAAATAATACCCTGGCAGTTGGAAATCGAAAAGAGTAGCCTAACGGCGCTGCTCTGGCAGAATTTTTAGTAAAAAATCTACCCAAAGAATTTCCGGATCTTCGCCGGTGCAACGGAGTTCGTGCACTGCGTTAGGATTTTGCAGACTCAGGTTTAAATGTCATCGAGGGCTCCCAGTGGATTTAATTATGAGAAATGCGAAAAATGGAGCTAGAGATTGTAGTTTAAAAAAAGGGGGTGGGGGTGGGTTTGCATGCAATAGCGAAGGGGAGTTGGTTGAGTGCCTTTGCTCCATTGGGGGGAAAAGGCAGAAGAAGACGAACAATTATAAGTTCAGCAGCAGTTAGCACTTGCCGTCCAAAAGGCACGACGCTAACACCGTTGCCAAATCAACGCAAAACGGCCTGCTACCAAATAGTTTGCAGATGACTTCCAACCCTAGTATGTCGGGATTCTGTTTACAACCAATAGTGAAAGGTAGTGAAAGTTCACATAAACATGCTATTAAGTACCGCAGATACGATCAGGAGTATGAAAAAGAAGCAACAAATCGAGTGGTTTGGCCATTTGATGCGAATGCAAACCGACCAACTGCCTCTACGAACATACAACGAACAACACTACTGCCCTAGAGCAAGAGGCAGACTGAGAGTACGATGGATAGACAATATATCAGAGATCCTGAGGCAACACGGACTAACAACAACACATGCAACACACCTGGCCCAGGATAGAAAACTGCGACTCCCCACTACGCTGTGAGGCAATTGTGGACAAGACAAGTCAAGTCAAGTGACAACAGTCACAGACTAGGCAGCAAACACATCTACTAGCAGACAGGGACAAGTCTATTGCTGTTTTGACACAACAAAACGACAGGGAAACTCTATTGCTGTTTTGACACAACACAACGAGAGTGAAACTCTATTGCTGTTTTGACACAACACAACGACAGGGGAACTATATTGCAGTTTTGACACAACACAACAACAGGGGAACTCTTTTGCTGCCCCTGACACAAGACAATTGCTGGGAAACTGTTGCTGTCTTTACACAGCACACCAGACAGGGAAACTCTATTGCTGTCTTGACACAACACAAAGGCAGGGAAACTCTATTGCTGTCTTGACACAACACAACGACAGGGAAATTCTACTGCTAAATGACACAACATAAAGACAGGAAAACTCTATTGCTCTCTTGACACAACACAACCGCTGTGACACTTTTGCTGTCTTGACACAACGCAACGACAGGGGCGGATTATCGCAGTCGCCCGGAGAAAGTGACAGGCTCAGTGGACAAGCTGTGTAGCTGGTAAGGTATACGCGCTGACACACCTAGTTGTAAACTCTAAGCACTTCAATGCGTAGTTTGATTACCTCAGCTCAGAAAAACTGAGCTAATATATGCGTAACAATTCAGAATTTTACTGCCCTGCAGCCTATCAGCTCCACCTACCAGATCTATATATACAGAAACATACATACACTGTTTGTAAGGGTGAACATGTGTGTATGTGTAAGTATATAAGTATGCGTGCATATCTGCGTGCAGGTGTGTGTGTGTTTATATCTGCTTGCATATGTGTGTATGTGTAAGTATATAAGTATGCGTGCATATGTGCGTGCAGGTGTGCGTGTGTTTATATCTGCTTGCATATGTGTGTGTGTTTATATCTGCTTGCATATGTGTGTGTGTGAGTATATATGTACACGTGCATATATCAGCGTGCATATGTGTATGTATATAACAGTGTATATACCCGCATATGTATGTACGTTTTATGCGTATATATGCGTATATATATGTGCGTGTAATTAAACACAAGCCAAATATTCGGGTTGTTTGTCCACTTCTGGACTTTAGTCCTGTTCTAGGACCTGAGTGCCGCGTGCCCATCCGTTTAACAAATCTGCCTTATTTGTATGCAGACTTTTAGTTCCTTGTCTCTTAGACACACTCTGACTCAGGGGGAAAGACCCAATTAGTCTACTCTTACATGCTTGCTGGGGAGGCAGTGGGTCTATTCTTGTCTTTTCTTGGGGTCCTGGAACCCACACGGGGAGAGCTAGCGAAGGGATCAACAGTATATTTATATTTGAGAAGTTCGCAAATTTGTATTCTTGTTGTAGTGGTTGATTCCAACAGTACTTCGGATTGGAAGTTGTAGTTTTGTGTAATAAGACAAATAAGTACTCGATAGGGTACTGGAAGATGAGACCAATATGTATATCAGAGCTGGCGTTGGCAGTTGATGTGGCCTTGATAGCTAAATCAGAAGCACACCTTCAGTCCAAGTTACGTACCCGGAAGGAAGAGCTTGCGAAGAGAGGGATGACCATCAGTATCTCCAAAACTAAAACCATGGTGATCTCAAGAGAGGAGAAAAAACACCAGATTATGATGGGAAATTATGCATTGGAGCGGGTCAACCAGTTCAAATACCTCAGAAACGTAACAGACCGAAACGGGAGGCATTACGACTGAGCTGGCTACGCCAAAGTAGCTACTAAGAGACTCTTCCAGGCCATAAACCGAGGATTTCTTAACAGAGAAATTGGCAAGTGGACCAAAATGGCTGTATATTGCTCTACCTATGTGCCAGTTTTGACCTATGGTTGTAAGTCATAGGCAATGACAACAGTGCACAGAAGTCAGCTTTAGGCCTCATAAATGAGATATCTCAGAAAGGTGGTCCAAGTTATAATAAGGGACAAAGTCCGCAATCTGACAATTCGTCAAGATCTTGTTACCCAGCCCTTACAAACCCGAATGGATCAGTCACAGTTTCGATGGTCTGAACATGTATGCAGAATGGGAGAAAATTGGTCACCATGGCAAGCATGGGAGGCTAAGAACCAGGGGACCAGACCTCCAGGGCGACCTAGGGTCTGCTGGGAAGACAATATCCGAAGTCCCTAACTGGCAAAGGACTGGAATGGAACAAAGCCAGAAAAAAAAAAAAAAAACTGCTGACAGAGACGTCTGGCGATTTTTATGGGAAACCTCTACACCCCAAGGTAGAAAAGGAGCGACTGACTGACTGACTGACTTTCTAACCCTCCAGGACATCACACAAGCGATAAACACCCGATGACACAACGTGCCACCATGTGGGTGAGGATCACCGTGGAGAGGTCTCAGAAACCGCGTTCAGCCTTTAGGCCACATTTATGGCCAGGCTATATTGCGGCTCCTGGCAAGAGCCAGAGTAGGGCTTCAAAGAACGAAAAATTAATCCTAAAAAGGACGAAAAGGATTATATAGTCAGAGAAGCGACTAAGTAAGCAAGTATTTATGCGTAAGTGATATTGCTGTACCCTTTCGCAACCAATGATTAACAGTGTATCTTTTGCTGACCAATGGTCTTCCAACTCCCGTTTGGCAGCCAATGATATTTCAACCCAAGTTTGGTAACCAATGATCTGTTAGTCCACAATTATTAACCAATGATCTCCCAATCCACCGTCTGGTAATCAGCCAATGGGTTTCAACCTAGCGTTTTAGTAAACAGACATTCAGCCCCCTGTTTAATGATTAAAGCACTAGAGATGGTAATTAATAAACCTCCAACTAAATTTACCATACTGACACATTCTTGTCCTCAGTGCAGACGTTAAAAACACATAAAACTAGCAGTAGACCAGATATCAAAGAGACAATCCTAAATTTAACAACCCAGCTCAAGAATAAAGGATGCCAAGTCACTATTGCATGGGTACGAGCACACAGAGGTGTAATAGGCAATGAAAAAGCTGACATAGCAGCCAAAAAGGGAGCAAAATGTGATGTTTTAGTAGATGTAGGACTCGGAAAAACTGAAAGGACCAGCATAATCAAACGACATATAATTAAAATGTGGAAACTACAATGGCAAGGGAGCAATAAAGGCAGAGATGCCTACAACAACCTTAAAGAGCCCAGCCTTAACACACAGGTACGGGACAAACTGAAAATCCCAGCTAACAAACTACTATGGAGAGCTAGGTTAGTGTGGCATCCAGAGAAATTTACATCTCCACTATGTCTGGACTGCTTTCAAGATAATACAATAGAGCATTATATATTAAACTGCACTAAATATAAATTGGAGAGGAAACCCATTGAGGAGTATTTTCTAAAACGCAAACAACAAATTACTGCAAACAAATGTTTAAAGGTAGATAGCAATAGAGACATCCAAAAACTGGTTAAACAATACCTTTTTAAAACAAACCTAAACTAAAAAGACCAGATTAAGGATCTACTCAGTATAACAGAAGGAACTGATCAGATGGTAACACCGCACACCCAAGCGTCAGAGAGGTAGTGTAAGTATGATGAGTGCATAGATGTGAACTTGGATACATACACAAGGATGAGTGAGTGTAGTATGAGTGCATTTATGGATACAGAAGACACAGTGTATGTAGATGGATGGTAAGGGATCACGTATGGATAGGACAGTGGGAATATAGCTGGGCGAAAGGTACAGATGAATGAGTACATGGATATAAAAATGTAATTACTGTATGCATGCATATGTGGGTATGAGTGTGCATGTGTGTATATATATGGGAGCGTGATATTTGTGTGTATGAATGACAGTGCACTCAAAGAACCGACAAATTGTGTTGCTGCATGTCTGTTAATTAATGAGAACATGGAATGAGGTGTGTACGCAGCAAGAAGGTCATCAACACACACCATCGATCAAAACATGGTAAGACAGTACCGGGCAGGTCACATACAAGTAACGAGACATAACTTAAAAGGGACACGACCAGACGATACTACAGACATAGCGACACAAAACACACAAGACATGGAAGAGTGAATGTCACTACGTTTGGATGTGCTCGCAAATAAAAGAGTTTGCGTGTGTACGTAATGTCAATTAGGTATGCATACATGGATAAGTATAAAAGGACGTGCAAATATGTAGTGTTGTTTACGTGTATGAGCACTCGAGTGCATGTACGCATACACCTAGTTGGGTGCGTCCATGTAATCCGGGTATTCATACACAAAACCATACCATTCAACAGCATGCATACAACATGCACATGACCGACAGGACTCACAACAAGATACGACTGACAGCAAATAGGGAAAACAAGTGACTCAATAATGACAGAACTAGAACACATAACCACCAATACCACCCCATCACTGTGATGATAGCAAAGGTTGGTAACGTGATACACATAGTCCCGGCAAAAGGCCACGCTAGAATCCAGCAAGACGGCAACGACGAGAAATGACTGAATGGTCTCCCGCCCCCTTTCCCCTTACCCTTCCCTAACTTTCGGATGCACTATGAGTTTAACCCCCCAACCCATTCCCACAGAGAGCACTTGAGTTCGTTGTCCAACATGCCACAGCAATTCTCATCGCCGAACATGTGGATCTCAAAGCGTGAGCTGGATGCTCCGGTTATATGGTATTTACGTACACCGGAGTTTAGCCATCAACACAACCCGACCACATAATAACAGATGACGACTGGACCCGCTTAAGTCACCACATAAACTCTCACATACATATCCATTACATGACTAACCCGTTCGTATTACAGGAAGACAACTATAAGACCACTATGGTCACACGCGGAATATTTTCACATTTCGGAACTATTCAAATTCAAAACTGTTTTCAGTAATTTTTGGCATAATTTAAATACTCAAAATTTAAAACAATAAATGGTGGTCCAAAGGACGTTGTGTATGGAAGCTCGCTCTCCTTCGAGATACGCCTAGCCAGATCAAAAGGAGACAGAACAAACAGGAAACACCAAGAAAGAAGAAGGAAGACATGCACCAGTGACAACAGGACGAGCGGTTTGATTCGGATGGAAGCATCAAGCCCAGAAATGGCACAAACACTAAAATTCAGTCACGAAAGTGACGCAAATAACCCAGACCACAAATATAGGCAGTCTGAACGTGGTCGAGCTTTTCTTTTTTTTCTCAAAAGGACTTGGACTTGGACTTAATGATTAAAAATATTTCAGTCTCAAGTTTTGTTATCGAGAGTGTTCCTGTTAACATCTATTTTTTAAAGCGCCATTTATCCTGGTATAAAAAAAAAAAAAAAAGGCACAGAACGTACTTTTCAAAAAAGCTTATTTAATATGTGTGGGTATGTGTGTGTGGGTATGTGTGTATTTGTGTGTGTTTGTGGGTATGTGTGTATTTGTGTGTGTGTGTAAATTATGATTTTTTTTTAAAGCGTCTATGGCTTAGGCGTATTGTGAACGCGCTTCGTAATACCAAAGTGCCGGGTTCGATCTTAGCTACAGACGATTTGGCAGCAGACCGTCTTGCGTTGGTTTTGACAGTGGTGCAGAAGAACTGACCGTGTAGTAAGCAATGGCAAACTACTGAATGTTAAATATGCCCAAAAACCCACAACAGCCAAAAAATACTCAGGTTGGTTCCGCAACGTCTTTTAAAGGATATGAAACTTATTTACTACAACATGGTCATTTAAAACACATCGCACAATTAATGAAAGAAGATACAACTAATTTTTTAAATAAGCTAATTGTGGACTGACGAGATAAAATAATTACCTTTACAAAATGAGTCTACAATTGTATACCACGACTGAGGGAAGCATGGGCGCCCTTGAATGTAATATACGCATAATGACATAGTGTTTGTATAGACACCAGCTGAAGCAAATATGTGCAGGACATGGTTTCTACCTTTGACAGAACGGGTTGAGTATCAGACATTGTTATATAGGCGCTAAACGGTTGTACTAGTCGTCATATAAACTGTAGATGAATGTTATGAAGAGAATAATTGCCACAAGAAGCAAGACGCGCCGAGGAAAGGTGTAAATATCGTAGCTCTGCTGTAAACATGCACAATGTAATAAGTTACGCACGCAACGGAAAGTATAGAAACAAGAAGAAGCAGAAAAAGAGTGTTAGAAAGAGGAAGAGGAGGAGTAGTTTAAAAACGAAGAGAAGAAGAAGAGAAAGAAGAAGAGGATAAGAAGAAGAGGTAGAAGAAGAAGAAAAGAAGAAGAAGAAGGATGAGGAGGAGGAGGATGAGGAGACAGAGTAAATGAATGAATAAGTGAAGGACTGAATAAATGTGTGACATTTACGGAGAAAATAAACAACGACGAAAGTGAGCGAGTGACTGAGTGACTAGCGGCAGTCAACGAATTAGAGAATGAACCAGCGATTGAATGAGTGAGCCGGTGTGTATTTCGTTAGGTATATCCATATTATTACGAAAACACACCTCACTTGCTGTATGTTCCTTCCACAGACCACACAAGAGAATTTCAACATAGTGCACGAACATATAAATAACTACATGTATCAAACAATAACAGCCTGGCTCTCTATCTGTCGGGCAAACATCGACATCCATGCATCCAACATTCACATCTAAAACACCAACTAATCAACAACCTCGCTAAGATTTAGCAATAAAAAACATCTAATATTACGAAGCTAATTTCCCAGCATTGTTGTGTTCTGTTTTGTTTATTATAGCTGAGTGTGTTATTTATAGCGCTTTAACATTTCTTTGTTTCGCATTTTAAGCTTTCATTTATATCTATAGTTCGTTCAACATCTCATAAACACACTTGCACGCCATTTTCTCAAAAACTGCTTGCAAATGATTTTTTTGCATGCACCCTTGGAATATCCATTAAATTTTTTGGTTCTTAATTTATAACGTACCCCAAACACGAAATCCCCGTGGGAAATCCACAGCTGACCTGACAGTCCATTATTTCAAGGGGTGCAAGTGTGCTGTTTTTGTTGTTGTTGTTGTTGAGTGTTTATCTAGTGTCTTCTAATCCTAACCCTAACCCTAACACTAACCCTAACTCTAACCCTAATCCTTACCCTAACCCTAAACTTGGCTGTAGATAAATCGCGAGAAACTACAACATGAAAACCCTATAATTTATTGGGATTGTCTCCCGTGACGTAGTCTGACGTCAGGGGTAAGTTATAAATTAAGTACCAATTTTTTGTGTCACCGAAGAAGAATATCATATCTAGTGTTTTCTTCTTTACGATATAAATTTTTATCATGAAACTGTCTTGGTAGACTTTTGGAAGGTTTACTTTCATTAGTTTCAGGAAGTAATGCACACTATGACTGGTTTAACAGGAGATCAAAGAAAAACTACGTAATTTCATGATTTTCTCCTGAAAAGTCGCACTCTTTGTGACCTGACGCCAAAATAAGGTTGTTTAGTCAAAGGCATATCCACAAATTGGTGTTGAGTTATTGTGTCACGTGGCTAGCTTATAAAAGCTGACACAGACATCAACTTCAAATTGAATTTGAGATGCACATTTATAATGACGCAGAAGGTTACCGTTTTATTGTACCAACACTTCTTCAGGGAATCTAAGACTGATAATTTCTATTGTCTTCTTCTTCTTCTTCACGTTCACCAGCTGTACACTCTGGCGGAAGGTTCTGGTTGTTCGTCCACTACTGAACTGCAGTCCTGCTCCAGAACCTGAGTGTTGCGTGTGCATCAGTTTTACAGATCTCATTCTCTTGAATACAGACTATTGGTTCCTTGCCTCTCCGGCAGATGCACTCCGACTTCAAAGGAAGCTCCCCAGTTAGTCGACTCTTACGACATGCTTTTGGGTAGGCAGTGGGTCTATTCTTGTTTTCCCCTACAATGGGGCCCCGGAACCCACACGGGGGAATTTCTATTGTGATATTTATGGCCCAGGGAAACGAACACGACTGGCGCTTGTCTGGATAGAGCATCATTTAACCGTTGGATTAGACAGGACAGAGAGTACACATGTCAAGTAATGAAGGAAAAGGAAAGTTGACGACTTTGATGTAGATGTCATTAGACGTGAGTTCTTAAAATTTTTAGAGGCAAATCAACTTGTTACTCTCCGAAAAATTGAAATTAACATTGAAATCACAATGCAGTATTGACATTTCAAAAAGTAACCTGTGGAAAATTGTATAAGTCACCGGGTTCAATTTCAGGAAAACTGTAGGTATTATTTGTGAAAAACCACATTTGATTGCTAGTCGACGCAAATATCTGAGGCAGATCCGTAAGCGACGGATGCAATGCTAAAACATTGCATATTTGGATAAATCCTGGGTTATTGCTCCTCATATCTAAGCTAAAAATTGGCAATCAGTAAAGGGTGAACAGTGTAGGAACATTCCAAGCAGCAAGGGCCAGCGCATTTTACTCACGTATGCAGGAAGCACTGAAATAGGTCTTATCCATGATGCTGGACTTGTTTTTCAATCAAAAAGTACGGACTGTAGGGACTACCATACTGAAATGAATGGACACATTTTCAGGCGCTGGATGGAGAACGATCTTCGTCCAATCCTGGACAGACTATCGTGCCTAGTAGTGGATAACGCCGCCTAGTCCAATCCTGGACAGACTATCGTGCCTAGTAGTGGATAACGCCGCCTAAGACACGGTACCACTGACATCAAATACAACAGATCAAATTAGGACATGGCTGGCTAAGGAAAAAGTAAACTTTGACGACACATATTTGAAAGCAGAGTTGTTGCAGCTAGTGAGCAAAACAAATAAGACAAAGGGTATCACACTGACTAAATCATTAATCAATACGGCCACACGTTTTTGGCGATTCCCTGCATGTCATTCACATCTCAACCCGACAGAGCTTGTTTGTGCTAGAGTCAAAAGACAAGCTGCCGAAAAAAAACAGTAAATTTAAAATGTATGACTCTGAAGTTCTGACACGTGAATCCTTCTCAAAAATAGACATTCATTTCTGGAAAGAGTGTGTTGATCGTGTGATCCGAGAGGAAAACGAGTACTAGCTCAGAGATGGATTACAATTTATTCAGCCAGTAACAATTATCAACCTTTTGGGATCGTCAAATTTGGAATGATTAAAACCATCTTTTTTCCGATGAAAGGTAGAATATTATCAACCCGTTAGGTAAATCTACAACTGCAACAAATACATCTAAACATCCAAATGTGTCAACCATAATACATTTTGCTGTGCAGTTAAGATACACCCTGGGGTCTAATGGAGACTGGAGGGGAAGTCTAACTGTTGCATATTGGGGACATGTTTACAATTAAACAAGGCAGACAAGATTGGCCGGATCCGCAACATTCGGTGGTGAGATGACAAGGCAGATGTTGTCAAGGCCCTTTGGGAACAAGTAATGAAGTCATAAGAGAAAATCAATTATCATGGCTGGAGAGAATGATACACCTGGGTGTGACCAGAAGGCCTGGCCGGCACACTACACTCAGAGAAATGGCAATATGGATATATATAATCCGGTACCATTAGTACTGTAACTCTGCGCTGGCTTCTGAAAATGGGGGCGGAGGGAAAAAAAGGAAATTCAGATTCTTACTGTAAAATCTCAAAAGTTCACTCCATTTATTTACAATGGTTCGAAAAGATCAAAGGAATTAGTTGGTATTCAGCATCCTGAGCACCTAGAGACTAAAGTCTGTCCCTGTGTGTGTCTGTGTGTAAATGTCTGTGTTTGTATGTGTGTGTCTGTGTGTTTATGTATGTCTTTGTGTGTGCTTGCGTACATGTGTCTGTGTGGGTCTGCATGTATCTGTGTGTGCGCGTGTATCTATGTGTGTGTACGTGTCTGCGCGAGTATCAGCGTGTGTGTATGTGTCTGCTACTGTGTGTGTGTCGCGTGTATGTCTATATGTGCGTCTGCGTGTGTGCGTCTGCGTGTGTGCCTGTGGGTTGTGTGTGTACCTGTGTGTGTTATTGCAAGCGTGTCTGTGTGTGTGTGTGTCTACGTGTGTCTGAGTAGGTGTGTCTGCGGGTTTGTGGAGGGAGGAAGGGTGGTCAAAGGGCTTAAACACTCCGATTTCCGGCGGCCCTGATTAACACAGAAAAGGGCGTGGAATGCGTTAAAGTACCCGCTGGCCCAACATTGCTCGGCATACTCAGAGACCGGATAATTGTCCAATGATCTCAGAGGCCCCTTTGAAGTGTGCAGTTCCAGAGTCGATTTTTGCTCACTGAATTGACTTCTGTGATTCAACACGAAAAGGGAAAGTTTCAACTGTCCTCGTGAGGATAGCAAGAGACTTCGGTACTGACATGGGAGACGTATCATGGATAGAAATCACGATAATGTACTTTGCTACGGACATGAGGAGAAAAAATTGATAGATCCCATGATAAGTAAGGTATATCGGTAGCGGTAAGAGAAAACAGTTAACACAATCCTCGTGGACCAACACATAGAAAAGATGATTCGGTACTGACACGGGAGTAGAGTCAATACAACTCTTGAAAATAACCCATTAAGATACACCAGTACTGGCAAGGAAGGACAGTCAACACAATTCTCGTGGACAGACCACACAGTAAAGGGGTATCGATACTAACTAGGTATGGGAGTCTGTCCTTTAGTACGAGAAACAATGTGTTTCGGGAATCTCAATGTGCCAAATAAGCCCTCACTGACATAAAGTATTTGGGCACTGTAGCCTCGGATCAAAAGAGTTACAACTCCAGACGTTTAGGAAATTTCAAATGCAAGCAACTAAGAGACACCCCTTGCCCAGAGCGCTAGCTAAGTTGGTTAAACCAGCTGCGGGACGTCCTGGTGACAAACTCCTTGTAGTCCGAGTTCACGCTCGGGAGTGGGCAAAAAAAAAAAAAAAGCTACATATTTCCCAGATTTACGGTATTTATCATCGGCTCTGTGGCTAAGTCGATGCGAACGCTTTGTAAAGCCGGGATGCCGGGTTCGATCCTAGCTGCGGGCCATGAGATTTGCGTTGGTTTCGCAAATTTTATCAAGAAAGCCGACCGTCCATTAAGCAATGGCAAACTACTGGACGTAAATTTGCCTAGAAAAACCACACAACAGCCAGGTGCTGTTAGGGCTGGTTCTGCAACGTCCTGTAAAGGATACGCAACTAATCTAGAAGGTATTTATCGTGGATTCAAGGCCGAAGGGCTGTGATGTACGTTGTACTGAGCCAAAGGGTTTACAACTCATGGTATCTGGATCACAAATGACTATCTCCTGTGACCGACATTTAGTGATAAGAGCGCGTACGTTGTAGGAACAGCAAGAGTGGACAGATAGTCACGGTAATTAGCCGACAGGGACGCTTGGAGTCAATGCACGAGCTATGGCCGGCCAGTTTGACTACAGTCATGGCGTGTATGTGTGTGACTGCAAGAGTGTATGTGTGTGTGTGATTGCAAGCGTGTGTGTGTAACTGCAAGCGTGTGTGATTGATTGCAAGCGTGTGTGTGTGATTGCAAGCATGTGTGTGTAATTGCAAGCGTGTATGATTGATTGCAAGCATGTGTGTGTAAATTACAAACGTGTGTGTGTGATTGCAAGCGTGTATGTATGATTGCAAGCATGCGTGTGTAATTGCAAGCGCGTATGTGTGATTGCAAGAGTGTCTGTATGATTTCAAGCATATGTGTATGTGGGTGATTGCAAGCGTGTATGTATGATTGCAAGCGTGTGTGTGTAATTGCAAGCGCATGTGTGTGATTGCAAACGTGTCTGTATGATTGCAAGCGCGTGTGTGTGATTGCACGCGTGTCTGTATGATTGCAAGCGTGTTTGTTTGCGCGTGCGTTTCCCTTGAATATGTACGTCTGTGTGTATGCTTGGGTTTGTGTGTGTGTTTGCATGCGTGCATGTTTGCGCGCTCGCGATAATTTTAAGCGCTTTGATGTTTATGTGTGTGCGTGGTGTCTTTGTATATATGTATGTACTTGCAGGCGAGTACTTGCGCGCGTGGGCGCACGCAGATAAATGTGTGTGCCACTGACTGCCACATGAGGACATTGACACCTCCACTCAGGCAGAGACAACAGACACCCACTCGTGGTAAAGAAGACATCGAAACCTCCACTCAGGCAGAGACATCAACCACCCACTCCTGGCATAGAAGACATCGACACCTCCACTCAGGCAGAGACAACAGACACCCACTCGTGGCATAGAAGACATCGACACCTCCACTCAGGCAGAGACATCAACCACTCACTCCTGACACGGAAGACATCGACACCTCCACTCAGGCAGAGACAACAGACACCCACTCGTAGCACGGAAGACATCGACACCTCCACTCAGGCAGAGACATCAACCACTCACTCCTGGCACGGAAGACATCGACACCTCCACTCAGGCAGAGACATCAACCACTCACTCCTGGCACGGAAGACATCGACACCTCCACTCAGGCAGAGACAACAGACACCCACTCGTGGCATAGAAGACATCGACACCTCCACTCAGGCAGAGACAACAGACACCCACTCGTGGCATAGAAGACATCGACACCTCCACTCAGGCAGAGACAACAGACACCCACTCGTGGCATAGAAGACATCGACACCTCCACACAGGCAGAGACAACAGACACCCACTCGTGGCATAGAAGACATCGACACCTCCACTCAGGCAGAGACATCAACCACTCACTCCTGACACGGAAGACATCGACACCTCCACTCAGGCAGAGACAACAGACACCCACTCGTGGCATAGAAGACAGCGACACCTCCACTCAGGCAGAGACATCAACCACTCACTCCTGGCACGGAAGACATCGACACCTCCACTCAGGCAGAGACAACAGACACCCACTCGTGGCATAGAAGACATCGACACCTCCACTCAGGCAGAGACAACAGACACCCACTCGTGGCATAGAAGACATCGACACCTCCACTCAGGCAGAGACAACAGACACCCACTCCTGGCACGGAAGACATAGACACCTCCACTCAGGCAGAGACAACAGAAACCCACTCCTGGCATAGAAGACATCGACACCTCCACTCAGGCAGAGACAACTGCCACCCGCTATGTAAGTACATATGTGTGTGCACGCTTGTGTGTGTGTGTGTGTGTGTGTGTGTGTGTGTGTGTTCAAGAGTTGTCATTTTGTATTAGAGGCGTATCTTTTACAGGATGTTGCAGAACAAATGCAGTTTTTGGCTGTTGAGTTTCACCAGGCAATTTACATTCAATAGTTTGCCGCTGCCTACTTAACGATAGGATCTTGACACCGCTGTCGAAATGAACACAATGTGGTCTGTTGCCAAACTGCCCGCAACTGGAATCCGTGCAGGCAATTATAAAGCGTAATGACGCCGACCATCTTCCCCTTTGGACGGAGTTTGGGGAGGGGCGGGGGGGGGGAGGGGCGGGGGGGGGGGGGAGTCACCAAAGGATAGAGAAAAGGGGCAAAAGTCAGTGAGATAGAGTCTGCAGGAGAGTGAAGGGGTGGGAGAAAGACAGACAATGGGACTGGGGAGGGAAGTAGAGACAGAGAAAGAGAGAGAGAGAGAGAGGAGCACAGATATAGAGAGATACACAGTGAGGTGGAGGGAGAGGGAAGTAGCCGGGGGGGGGGGGGAATGATAGAGAGAGGTCCTTTTACAGGACGTTGCAGAACCAACCCCAACAGCCCCTGGCTGCTGTGTGGTTTTTCTAGGCAAATTTACGTCCAGTAGTTTGCCATTGCTTTCTGGACTGATAGAGAGAAAGAGAGAGGAGAGGGAAAAAACAGTGGGAAAAGGGACACAGATACGGAGACAAACAGGCAGGACAGGAGACTGATAGACATAAGGGGGGCGGGGGGGGGGCGCAAATCACGCAACCACTCCTCAATGTGTAATTCTCTACAGCAGAGACACGTCAACAGCAACTGGGAATCAATTCAACCAGCTCGAACAGGCTGCTTGCCTCAAGTCAGCGACGAAACAGCGGAAATCAGCGCACGACAGGGGGTAGGGTCACTGCTGCCCACGCCACCAAGCCTGCTGGCCTGCCCAATGGCCATCAACCGAAATCAGGTCAAATATATTTGCCTTCCGCTGGGAGGGCCGCTCAAGTTTCGCTCCATTTTGTCATTTGTTGCTGAGGCTGTTCTGTCACTGCTGTGGCTTCGTCACAAATACGGGCACGGAAGGATCTATTGATTGATTCGAGTTTTCCTGTCGATCTCCGCGCTCGTCCAGGGGATTTTCACAGAAAGCGCCTTTCACTCGCCTTTGCTTACATGAGTATTTTTAGAACTGTGAGAGGATGTTTTGCACGCTCTTCCCCTTCCCTGCTGATCTTCCGTGCATGTTTGATCTTGCCGGCTCATCTATTTCAAACGTTTCATGTGCCAGCAGAACGTGCGTCTGTGCGCTAACACGCGTGTTGGTGTGCGTGTTCGTGAGGAAATTATCATTGACAGGGCAAATCAGGATCTTCTCGAGCATAATCAACAGATGAAGAAAGAGTAACAAGGGCCATTCTCCGAATAACGGTCCTAAATTATCGAGGCCAAAAATATTCCCCAACAGGGCCTCAGTCACATGTAAATTGCGGACCTATTTCCGGCGACTATACCGTCGAGAGTATCTCCCGCGCCGCTATGCGCGGCACTGAATAGGGCTAAACTAGATGACTGGGACTCCTGAGCAAATAAAATGAAGGAAGCTGTAGGAGATGCGGTAGCTGCTGCTCGTGAGACCCAGCCATCTAGTTAAGCCGATACGGGCGGCGCGGGGGATAATTTCGGCGGTATGCCGTGTAGTCACCGGAAAGAGGTCCGCAATTTACATGTAATTGAGGCTCTGTTTCGGTTTATTTTCGGCCTTGATAATTTGGGACCGTTATTCGGAGGATAGCCCAAAATGATAATTAAGTCCTTGGTTAGCACGAATTTTAAAAAACGAAGTCTTGATTTTTTGCTCCCTTAAAATTCGTGTTGACGAAGGCTATACTTACCGTGCCGGGAATCCAATCTGTCACCTCCTGTCGATTCCCGGCATGGTAAGTATAGACTTCGATTTTTATGTTGTAGTGTGTCCTTCTATCTTTCTACTTCATGAGTACCAATCAATACACTATCTGTGTACTTATATACACACACACATTTATATATATATATATATATATATATATATATATATATATATATATATGTGTGTGTGTGTGTGTGTGTGTGTGTGTGTGTGTGTGTGTTAATTTATGTGTATTGTGTATAGGTATGTGTACCCGCGCGAACACTACGTGAACATTAGTGTGGTTTTCTTACCATTCAATAAGTTCTAAAGATGCTTAACTTAAAATAAAATATAAAAAACAAAACAAAAGAAGCAACGCCAAAAACTGACCCTAACACCCCTTTCCCTCTCAGGAGAGTGATGCAACCTATGTCACACGCATTCTTTTTCTCTGAATGAAAACGTAAATAGAAGACAACGCAGAAAACTTTTCGAGCAAACAGTTCACTGCGACACCCCCGTAACCTTCAGCAAAGTTGACGAGCCTGAAAAAGCACCAATCAAAAGTGACCTAGTGTGTAAATGGGCGGAGCTAACTCAGATGAGAAGAACTACGTAAGACTTACCGAAAATTCTATAAAAGACCCCCCCCCCCCCCCCACCCCCCACCCAAAAAAAAAAAATTTCGCTTATTCTTTAAAGTGCAGACCTCTCAGCACCTGAAGTGTGTCGGGACATTTTCAGTCAAAACCGCGAGAACATCTACAAGATCTCCGAGCTAAATCTTCACGACAATATGCTTCTCCCAAATGGACCATGAATATGCATAGTTCAGCCCTGCCTCCCGGGTATCCGGGCCAGGAGTCAATGAAGTCATCTGTATACAACATAGGCATTCATTAAGCAGGAGAACAGCTATACGTCCATTCCAGACGTGGCTATCCGCATGATGCCATCTCTCTCAACGACCATGGCTACTGGTTGACATCCGGTTTATTAGCCCCGACCACCATCTTGCTTTTAGTGTTATCAAAACCCGTATAGGAAAAAAAAAAAAGGGGGGGGGGGGAGGGGGTGGTGGGGCGGGGGGATGCGCTGGGCGTGGGAGATTATGTAAATTCATGTTTCTGTAAATCTGCACGAAGGAAACGAGCGTTTTTGAGTGTGGATGTTTCCTGTGCGCGTTGTGGGCAGGGCTCATAATGCTGAGTTTTTTCCCCCCAGATCTGGGTTTTTATTTGACGCCTTGGGGAAATCATTTTTTTTTTAAAATATATCCTTATATAAAAGTGGTAAATGTTTCGTTTCGTTACTAAACATTTTGTACATTTTAACAATATGGGTTTTGTTTTTTGTTTTTTTGGTCTGGGTTTTTGTTTAGCGAAGCTGGGTTTTTCAACACACAAAAATCCCATTGGCATCCCTGGTTGTGGGGCCCCATCCACTGCTCCTGGACAAATGTGTCATACTAGACGACCAGTTTAGGACATGCTTGTTAAAGAGGCAGTGAGCCTATTCTCGTTTTCGCCAAAATGGGGCCCTGTGTTCTTTTATTTTATCTCGGGAACCCAGAGTTATCATAGATTTCCCGCGAAAGTTAAATAGTAAAGGGATGTTAGGGTCTGAAATGAAGACCGTCTAACACTAACGTCTCTCTCTCTCTCTCAGTCTGTCTGTCTCTCTGTCTGTGTGTGTCTGTCTGTCTGTCTGTCTGTCTGTCTGTCTGTCTGTCTGTCTGTCTGTCTGTCTGTCTGTCTGTCTGTCTGTCTGTCTGTGTCTCTCTCTCACTCACACACACATAAAATTAGACTTTATCTGCAACTGCTCCCTCAGCGACTGTCCACGACACTGGTACTCACTAACGGCTATGCCCTCCTCCCACCCCCTTTCTACTCACATACAAGAGCTGGACAAATACGTGACAGTCACGTGATGCTCACATACTGAAGAACAACATGCGCGTGCCCACAAGCAGCCGGATCAGATGACCACAAGATGGAGCGGCAGACACTGTCGGGGGAGAACCATCATTGCTGTCATAAACTGCATGCAGGCTACAAATTCACAGTTTCTGTTAATATTATGTCCCTGCGACTGGTAGATATGAATAAAAGGAATGAATTGTATGTGTCTGTTTCTCGCAAACTGGACAATGAGACGACAAGGAAACTGAATGCCTGGATAGACAGACAGCTCAAGTTTCCCAGAGCCTGGACAAATAGGAAGAAACAAACAAGTCGGGTGCTGGATAAATGGAGAAACGCAGTAGCACATATTGTTTTAAAGGTCGGGGCTAGCGACTTCATTAGACCGGATGACCCCAAATGATCCAGTCTCTCTCTCTTCGCCAAATGGCTAGCCGTCTGTCGAGATAATAGCCTACACAACTAACCCCGTTGCTCCAGTGGCGAATTTCCAGTTTTTTTCCATACAAACTGCATCCGTAATCTGAACGACGCGTCCGTGAATCGATCCAAGGACTGTCAGGGAAGGAGGCAGACAGTTTGACCACTTCGCCATACAGACAACACTTATTTTCGGTGTCTCGGAGACCGGAGAACTGGGAAGGCTGAAAGATACTCGATAAACGGAAAGAAAGAAAACACGAGATATGCTGTCGTTCGGAGATGAAAAAGTTGGATAAAAACAACAACAAATACTGGATACCTTGGAAGACTAAAAACGAATTAAAACTTTTTACCCCGGTAAGACAGAGAAATGAGAAAGAGAGAAAAATCAAAAAAATTAATTTATGATCAACTCACCTGTTCTGAAGACAATTGCAGGACGGTTACTGGATACAAGAACAAAACAACATATATTTTTATTCTTGGATACCTAAAAACAAGCATCTCGAGAGAAACACATTTTCCTTATATCAAGCAACAGGGAAGTTAAAATGCGGAATGAATAATATCCCCGTATACGACTGCCAACATCTAATCAATGGAGCTAAACAGATCAGAAAAGCTGTAGAGATATGACGTTACCCAAGGACAGAAAAGCTGTAGAGATATAGCGTCACTCCAGGACAGAAAAGCTGTAGAGATATGGTGTTACTCAAGGACAGAAAAGCTGTAGAGATATAGCGTCACTCCAGGACAGAAAAGCGGTAAAGATATGGTGTCACTCCAGGACAGAAAAGCGGTAAAGATATGGTGTTACTCCAGGACAGAAAAGCTGTAGAGATATGGTGTTACTCCAGGACAGAAAAGCTGTAGAGATATGGTGTTACTCCAGGACAGAAAAGCTGTAGAGATATGGTGTCACTCCAGGACAGAAAAGCTGTAGAGATATGGTGTCACTCCAGGACAGAAAAGCTGTAGAGATATGGTGTTACTCCAGGACAGAAAAGCTGTAGAGATATGGTGTTACTCCAGGACAGAAAAGCTGTAGAGATATGGTGTCACTCCAGGACAGAAAAGCTGTAGAGATATGGTGTTACTCCAGGACAGAAAAGCTGTAGAGATATGGTGTCACTCCAGGACAGAAAAGCTGTAGAGATATGGTGTTACTCTAGGACAGAAAAGCTGTAGAGATATGGTGTTACTCCAGGACAGAAAAGCTGTAGAGATATAGCGTCACTCCAGGACAGAAAAGCTGTAGAGATATAGCGTCACTCCAGGACAAAAAAGCTGTAGAGATATAGCGTCACTCCAGGACAGAAAAGCTGTAGAGATATAGCGTCACTCCAGGACAGAAAAGCTGTAGAGATATAGCGTCACTCCAGGACAGAAAAGCTGTAGAGATATAGCGTCACTCCAGGACAGAAAAGCTGTAGAGATATGGTGTTACTCCAGGACAGAAAAGCGAAAAAAAAAAAAAAAAAACACACACACACACAGACAAGAATTTTGCAACGGTTGTAAACAAGCCACCTAAACTATATATAAAAGTTCTTTTTTTAAGTTTTGTTTCTCTTTTACTAATACACTTCAGATTATTTTTAATATATGAGTACATTTACTTGCCACTTACCACCCAGCACATACACATTATTATTATTTGTTGTTTAACATCACTTCGGCTTCTTGGGGCGCAAACCCCCCCCCCCTCCCCCACCCAACCCTTCCGGTTCCTTGGTCCAAACCATTTGACTAACGACTGTCGGTGTATTTGAAATGAAGCCTTGTCCCCACAGTCTCTATGACAGTTCTACCAACTTTGCCATTTATCACCAAAGTTTCAGTTATCTGTACTGACATCTTTGTTGCCTACATGTCCTTCCTCTGCAACATACGCTGCATTTCACTTCTTATCCAGTGACTTCTACTTTACCCAAAGTTGAATGTGGACAATTCGATTCGACCAAGCAAGTCAACTAAACAAAATACCCCCTGCACTTCTCGGATTTCCTGATTAAGATTACAAATTTTCATTAAATGTATCAGATTGTCATGACCCAAACAGTAAATTAGTTTACAGCAGCTTCCTGTAATCAATTTATAGCTTTCATATTCGCTCCAGAAAAATTACTTTGTGGTTTTTATTTTCAGTCAACCGACAACCCATTGTGATCGTTACATGTTCCGCAAAACCAACACAAGATGGTTTAATTAATTATCGACTGTTTTCACGTGTGATGGCGATTGCCAATCTAGGATGTTGAGGCTGTTAGTATACCTCCCAGTCCTGTGTTACACTGTTGTGTTAGCATATCTCCCTGTCTTGTGTTACACTGTTGTGTCAGCACGTCTCCCTGTCCTGTGTTACACTGTTGTGTCCGCACGTCTCCCTGTCCCGTGTTACACTGTTGTGTCAGCACGTCTCCCTGTCCTGTGTTACACTGTTGTGTCAGCATATCTCCCTGTCCTGTGTTACACTGTTGTGTTAGCATATCTTCCTGTCCTGTTTTACACTTTTGTGTCAGCATATCTCCCTGTCCTGTGTTAAACTGTTGTGTCAGCATATCTCCCTGTCCTGTTTTACACTTTTGTGTCAGCATATCTCCCTGTCCTGTTTTACACTGTTGTAATCTTCTTATCCTGTGTTACACTGCTGTGTCAGCATATCTCCCTGTTCTGTGTTAAACTGTTGTGTCAGCACGTCTCCCTGTCCTGTGTTACACCGTTGTGTCAGCATATCTCCCTGTCCCGTGTTACACCATTGTGTCAGCATATCTCCATGTCCTGTGTTACACTGTTGTGTCAGCATATCTCCATGTCCTGTGTTAAACTGTTGTGTCAGCACGTCTCCCTGTCCTACGTTACACTGTTGTGTCAGCATATCTCCCTGTCCCGTGTTACACTGTTGTGTCAGCATATCGCCCTGTCCCGTGTTACACTGTTGTGCTAGCAAATCTCCCTGTCCTGTGTTACACTGTTGTGTCAGCACGTCTCCCTGTCCTGTGTTACACTGTTGTGTCAGCAACGTCTCCCTGTCCTGTGTTTTTTTACTATTGTGTCAGCATATCTCCCTGTCATGTGTTTACACTATTGTGTCAGCATATCGTCTCCCTGTCTCAGTGTTCCCGTCTATGTTACACTGTTGTGTCAGCACGTCTCCCTGTCCTGTGTTACACTGTTGTGGTCAGCACGTCTCCCTGTCCTATGTTTACACTGTTGTGTCAGCATACGTCTCCCTGTCCTATGTTACAACTGTTGTGTCAGCACGTCTCCTGTTCTGTTTACACTGTTGTGTCAGCACGTCTCCCTGTTCTGTTACACTGTTGTGTCAGCATATCGCCCTGTCCCGTGTTACACTGTTGTGCTAGCAAATCTCCCTGTCCTGTGTTACACTGTTGTGTCAGCACGTCTCCCTGTCCTGTGTTACACTGTTGTGTCAGCACGTCTCCCTGTCCTGTGTTTTACTATTGTGTCAGCATATCTCCCTGTCATGTGCTACACTTTTGTGTCAGCACGTCTCCCTGTCCTATGTTACACTGTTGTGTCAGCACGTCTCCCTGTCCTGTGTTACACTGTTGTGTCAGCACGTCTCCCTGTCCTGTGTTACACTGTTGTGTCAGCACGTCTCCCTGTCCTGTGTTACACTGTTGTGTCAGCACGTCTCCCTGTCCTATGTTACACTGTTGTGTCAGCACGTCTCCCTGTCCTATGTTACACTGTTGTGTCAGCACGTCTCCCTGTTCTGTTACACTGTTGTGACAGCATACCTCCTTGCCCTGTGTTACACTTTTGTGTCAGCATACCTCTGTGTCCTGTGTTACACTGTTGTGTCAGTAAGTCTCCATCAGTAAGTCTCCATATCTTGTGATATACTGTTGTGTCAGCATATCTCCATGTCCTGTGTAACACTGTTGTGTTAGCATATCTCCCTGTCATGTGTTACACTGGTGTGATAGCATATCTCCCTGTCCTGTGTTACACTGTTGTGTCAGCATATCTCCCTGTTCTGTGTTACACTGTTGTGTCAGCATATCTCGCTGTCCTATGTTACACTGTTGTGTCAGCATACCTTCCTGTCCTGTGTTAAACTTTTGTGTCAGCACGTCTTCCTGTCTTGTGTTACACTGTTGTGTCAGCATTACTCCCGGTCCTGTGTTAAACTTTTGTGTCAGCACGTCTCCCTGTCCTGTGTTACACTGTTGTGCCAGCATGTCTCCCTTTCCTGTGTTACACTGTTGTGTCAGCATATCTTCCTGTCACTGTTGGGTCAGCATTTCACCCTGTCCTGTGTTATACTGTTGTGTCAGCATATCTCCCTGTCCTGTGTTACACGCTTGCCCGTGACAACATCGTGTATGCGTCTGCTGACACACCTCTGTATTATGTCGAATACACTTCCATGCAGATCCTGTACTGACCAGATGGCCACACTACTTATAATAACAGAGTGAAGTACTGAATTAAACGCACCACCTTATATTGGATCAGTTGACTATGAAAACGCCTTTGAAAGCTCTGAAAGTGAATCTCTCTGGAAACTGATGAGGCATTATGGGATGCGAAAGAAAATAATTCATGCAGTAAAGGCAGCACACGAACACATGAAATGTCGAGTTCTTCATGAGGGGAGTATAAGAGATACATTTGAATCAAGAACAGGTGTGCAACAGGGATGTCTTTTGTCGCCTCTTCTATTTTTACTGGCTATAGACTGGAACATGCGGACAGCTACTGCGACACCAAGAGTAGAATTCAGTGGACCCGTACTCAACACCTTGATGAACAGGACTTCACTTATGACTTTTCTCTTCTAACCCACTCACGGAATCAGATACAAGGTAAATTAACAACACTTGATGAGGGATAGAACAATTAGGTTTAACAACACTTGATGAGGGATAGAACAATTCGGTTAAAAGTCCAAAAATGAAAGAAAAAAGATAATGATAATAAACCAGTAATCCAATTTCTCCTGGTGATATCCCACTCCCAGACGTGCAGTCGCACACCTGATTAGACAGTAGTGTAGATACAGACGGTTGGAAGCAATATCCCACTCCCAGACGTGCAGTCGCACACCTGATTAGACAGTAGTGTAGATACAGACGGTTGGAAGCAATATCCCACTCCCAGACGTACAGTCGCACACCTGATTAGACAGTAATGCAGATACAGACGATTGGAAGCAATATCCCACTCCCAGACGTACAGTCGCACACCTGATTAGACAGTAATGCAGATACAGACGATTGGAAGCAATATCCCACTCCCAGACGTGCAGTCGCACACCTGATTAGACAGTAATGTAGATACAGACGGTTGGAAGCAATATCCCACTCCCAGACGTGCAGTCGCACACCTGATTAGACAGTAATGTAGATACAGACGGTTGGAAGCAATATCCCACTCCCAGACGTACAGTCGCACACCTGATTAGACAGTAATGCAGATACAGACGATTGGAAGCAATATCCCACTCCCAGATGTGCAGTCGCACACCTGATTAGACAGTAATGTAGATACAGACGGTTAGAACTGTTAGAGATATTAAAATACGAATGCAAAATGCAAGAGGAGCTTTCATAGAACTACAAAACTTAAAGTCAACAGGAAATTAAAACTAATCCTAAACTTCAAATATTTGACCTTAACATCACACTAGTACTGACGTACGCGACGGAAACAGCGGGAACAACTAAAACGGTTACTGATAGCGACAAACATTCATTTAATGACAGTAGTCTGGGCAGAAAAGAATGAAATTAAAAGGTACGATACATTCACTAATGTGGGGCTTTGGGATAGAACTAAGCACATTCCTGTGAATCAAGAGGTACACAAAAGACGCTAGCGCAGGATATGACACATGTTCAGAAAATGTGAGCACAATATAACTAGAATGTTTTTTCACTGGAAACCCCTTGCTCAAAGTACCTCACATGTTTTCCAGATGGCTCTCTGTAGCAGATGGTACCCGAACATTCTCGTCAGATGGCCAAACCATTTCATCTGTTGCTACTCAACTCGCTCTCCGACTGCACATAACATATGTTCCTTGTCAACAACTTATGAATAAATGTATATTTTAGATTGTGAGGGCACGCTAAAACGCACCATTACCACTTTTTTCGACATTTTGTTGTGTATTTGGCCCCTGTTTTTTTTAGCAAGAATGCCGGAACCTAAGTTTTTATTTATAAGATTCATATTATTTCAAATATATTATTTCTTTCAAATATATTAGTCTTAATTAGTTGCGTATCCTTTACTGGACTTTGCAGAACCAACCCCAGCACTTTCTGGCTATTGTGGGTTTTCTAGGCAAATTTACGTCCAGTAGTTTGCCATTGCAAATATATTAGTACTTTCAATAAATATTATTACGTTCAAATATATTATTACTTTGAAATATATTATTACATCTATTTGCCATTTACCCCATAATAATAACAATAACAATAATAAAAATAATTGATATTATTAATGTTATCCGTATTATATCGCCCCCTCCCCTACCCTAAACAAACACACATTTCTCAGTGCCGGCGCCCTGGCATTGTTTATCGTTATTATTGGCTCAACTATACTTTTTTTTTTCCTTGGACTGATAGAGTTAATGATAGTTCTCCTGACACTTTTCTCTGCTTTTATGAAAGCCGATCAATACCCGTTAGTTTTTCACGATATTTGAATGACCTCAAATGTTACCGAGTAGTTCAGATTCATGGATACGACTCTCCAGTAGTGCACTGTGTGGAGTCCACCGATCAGACGAGACGTTCGTTGTGCCTACCCACGACTGGAACCATCTGGAGCCGGTCGTAGCTTATCATAAAGACTTGTTCCTTTCCTAGAAATACACTAGTAATGTAAAGTACTGTAAAGCATGGTGCCGTGGATGTAAAGCCAGACCCGAGGAACTGATTTCAAATGGTACGAGACTAACAAACGAGGCGCCACCTATAACAAGTACGGCGCTGATGATGTTACGTGTGGCTAGGGCGGAGGTTAGCGGCCGAGGATGCACGGTGTGGCTTTGATGATGTAAGACGTGGCATCGAGGATGTCAAGCGTGGTGCCGATGGTGTAGGACGTGGTATCGATGCTGTAAAACGCAGTGCTTATGATGTAGAAAAGCGTGGTGCCGATGATGTAAAACGTGGCATCGAGGATGTCAAGCGTGGTGCCGATGATGTAAAACATTGCATCGATGATGTAAAACGCAGTCTCGATGATGTAAAGCGTGATATCGATGATTTAAGACGTTGTGCTAATGATGTAGAATAACGTGGCAATAATGATGGTATTGATGATGTGAAGCGCAGAATCGATGAGGTAAAGCGCGGAATCAATGATGTAAAGATTGGCACTGGTATCGATGATTTCAAACGTTGTGCTGTATAACAGCGTGGCATCGATGGTGTACAAACGTAGCATCGATAATGTAAACGATGCTGTAAATGGGGTACTGAGGATGTAAAGCGTTGCAAAAATGTTGTAAAGCTAGGCATCGAGGATGTAAAGCGTGGCATTGATGATATAAAGCGTGTTGACGAGAATGTAAAAGGTGGCATCGATTACGTAAAGCGTGTTGCCGAGAATGTAGAGTGGCATCCATGATGTAAAGCGTGTTTCCGAGAATATAAAGCGTGTTGCCAAGAATGTAAAGCGTGGTGCCTGGGATTTAAAGCGTGTTGCCGAGGATGTAAAGCGTGTTTTAAGCATGTAAAGCATGGCATCGATGATGTAAAGCGTGTTTTAAGCATGTAAAGCATGGCATCGATGATGTAAAGCGTGACAGCATCTGATGTAACAGATGATATAAAGCGTGCTGCTGAGAATGTAAATCGTGGCATCGATGATGTAAAGCGTGTTGCCGAGAATGTAAAGCGTGTTGCCGAGAATGTAAATCGTATCGCCCAGGATGTAGAGCGCGTTGGCGAGGACGTATAACGTGGCATTGATGATGTAAAGCGTGTTGACGAGGATGTAAAGCATGGCATCGATGATGTAAAACGTGACCCGGAGCACTGATTTCAAATGGTGCTAGACTGACCACAAGCTCGCATCTACTCACCACTCAAGACCAGTCACCAGGCCCGCGACTCTGCCGCCGGAAGTGTCCAGGTTCTACCCACAGCTTTTCTGTGTCCAGTGTGGTTCTTGGTGATCTTTTTAAGTCCTAAAGCTGGCATAGCATTATTTTCAAGAAAGGAAAGCTTCTCGTGTGGGTTCCAGAGCCTTAACTGGGGATAGTGGGGGTTGGGGGGGGGGGGAGAGGGGTTAGACTTACTGTCTAACTAACAAACATGTTGCAGAAGGCGACTAACTGGGCTACTTCCTTCGACTTCGAAGTGTACTTGTATGAGAGGCAGGGGCCAACAGCCTGCATGCAAAAAAACAATTTCTGTAAAAAAGGATGTGTATGAAAACGCATTTCTGGAACAGGATCAAAGTGCACAAGTAGAAGAAGATTCCAGCAGAGTGTATAGCAGGTAGACGTTTATTAAGAAGAAGTCGGGAAAGCGGCCAAGAAGGGACCCGTTGAGCCCACCTGGTGGTTGCGGGACTGACAGACACTGAAAGGATGTGATATGCTAGGATATCACATATAGTGAAGATCATACAGTAAAGACACACAGGGAAATCAACAGCAGCAATGAATACTGATGTAACAGAATCAACAGCAGCAATGTATACAGATGTAACAGAATCAACAGCAGCAATGTATACAGACGGGTGTAACAGAATCAACGTATAACGGGTTTAGTACGGAGAAGTTACAACAGGTTAAATAAAGAAAGTTTATCGAGCGACCGTGCATGCAAGTACGTACACACAGCCAAAGTATGTATATACATACACACACAGTCAAACGCATACATACAATATACACATGTATACACACGAGTGCGCGCACAGAGACGGGTAATCACAGCCATGCGATAAACACAGCAGGTTCTACTAACCAGGACACAACCAGGGGTATAAATTACCTGAGGTAATGACGACAAACAACGAGCCTGGACAAGTCCACAGCGGTTGCTGAAACTAAGCTGAAACACTGGGAACCACATCTCATTGTTGATTGTTGTATTCTTCATTCTTGTTTCTCATGCCTTTTATTTTTTTTGTAGTAGTTTTTCACTGCTGTTCTTTCTTTTTCAGCCAGCTTGCTTCCAAACTTTTCCCATGAATCCCTTTTTGCTTGTCTAATAGTTCTTTTCACTTCTCTTTTAATTATCCTGTATGTTATGTAATTTACTAGCTACTCTTCGAAAACTGAAATCAACATTGAAATCACAATGCAATATTGACATTTCAAAAAAGTAATCTGTGGAAAACTGTAAGAGAAACCGGGTTCACTTTCAGGAAAACTGTAGGTGGCAGGAATATTATTTGTGAAAAGCCACGTTTGATTGCTAGTCGAAGCAAATACCTGAGGCAGATCCGTGAGCGACGGAGGAAAGGCTATGATACTGTTTTTCTGGATGAATCCTGGGTTAATGCTCACTATACTTATGCTTAAGAATGGCAATTAGTAAACGGTGAACAGTGTAGGAACATTCCAAGCAGCAAAGGCCAGCGCATTATACTCACGTATGCAGGAAGCACTGAAATAGGCCTTATCCATGATGCTGGACTTGTTTTCCAATCAAAAAGTTCGGACTGTAGGGTCTATCACACTGAAATGAATGGACACATTTCAGGCGCTGGATGGTGAACGATCTTCGTCCAATCCTGGACAGACTATCGTGCCTGGTAATGGATAATGCCGCCTAGTAGTGGATAATGCCGCCTAGTAGTGGATAACGCCGCCTAGTAGTGGATAACGCCACCTATCATAATGCCGTATAACAGAAAGGCACGGTACCACTGACATCAAATACAACAGATCAAATTAGGACATGGCTGGCTGCTAAGTGAACAGTCCACTTTGAGGACACATATCTGAAGGCAGATTTGTTGCAGCTAGTGGGGAAAGCAAATCAGACAAAGGTGTATCACACTGACAAAATTATTAATGAATACAGACACTTCTCTGCGACTCCTTGCATAGCATTCACACCTCAACCCGACAGAGCTTGTTTGGGCTAAAGTCAAAAGACAAGTTGCCGAAATAAACCACACATTTCAAATGTATGATAGTGAAGTTCTGGAAAAAAGTGTGTTAAACATGTGATCCGAGAGGAAAACGAGTACTGGCACAGAGATGGATTACAATTTGTTCAGCCAGTAACAATTATCAACCTTCTAGGATGGCCAGTAGCGGAATGATTAAAACTATTTTTTGAATGAGTGGTTGAATATCATCAACGTGCAGTTAAAATACACCTTGGGGTCTAATAGTGACCGAAGGGGAATACTAACTGTTGTATATTGGAGACATGTTTACAATTGAACAAGGCAGACATGTTTACAATTGAACAAGGCAGACATGTTTACAATTGAACAAGGCAGACATGTTTACAATTGAACAAGGCAGACAGATTGGCTGGATCTGCAACACTGGGTGGTGAGTTGATACATGGCAAGGCAGATGTAGTCAAGGCCTTCTGAGAACAAGTAATGAAGTCAAGAAGAGAAAATATATTATCATGGCCTGGAGAGAATGATACACCTGGGTGCGACTAGAGGGCCAGGCCGGCACACTACACTCAGAGGAAAGGCAAGATGGATATAAAATCAGACGGCATCCGGTACCATTAGTACTAGGACTTTGTTCTGGCTGCTGAAGATGGGGATGTGGCGCATATGGGAATGTCCCGAGTGCTGTGATATCTTTCTTGACTCATTTTAACTCAGCTCAACTGAACATACATGACAACAAATGAATTTACTTTACCTATCAATGTATTATGAAGCCACGCCTCTGAACTAAAAACAGAACCGGAAATTCAGATGTTAACTGTAAAATCTAAAAGTTTACACTAATTATTTACAATGGTTGGAAAAGATTAACGGAATTTGCTGACATTCAGTATCCTGAGCATCTGTGGACCAAACAATACCACTATTTTTGCATCGTGGATATTCTAAAGTTGCATGCAATAAATCATTGCGATCTAACAGGCAAGTTTGGAGAAAATGGCTTGCAAATGTGTTTATCAATCACTGAACGAATTATAGAAATGAAAGGTATGGGGTACAGCAGGGGCGTCGACATAAAGATAAAAGGGGCCACATAGGTTGCTTAGCTGGCTGTACAACCTCGGAAACATGCCCGCCTGGCTGTTTAGTCCACTTGTACACGGCGATGAAGCAAACAGAAGAAGCTTATTTATGTGTTTGCTTATTTGTATATTACTTTTATGAAGGTTAAGATGCCTAAAGCCACATGCTCATGCAATACACATGAAAACACAATCGGGCTTGTAATATCTTCTTACAATATGACACAACCAGGGTTTGTGATTTTTTTTCACCTAAAAAAAAATGTGCCGCTACTCAATACAAAGAGTCTTTAAAAATATGCGCCGGTACCTACCACACAATGCCTATTGAAGCGGCATTGACAAAAACTCAGCTAAATTAACAACAAGGTGCCGGTCACAGGGGAAAAATCCCTCGTTGTAACCAAATATAAAAAAGTAACAGTAACAAAGCTAACTCGCCTGGTGGGTTTAGTAGGTCTTTTTGCGGTGGAAGGGGGAGGGGGGAGATAGACACACTGCTCCCATAAAAACATGTACTTAAAGTCTATTAATTAGGGGTGTTTCCATTGAAGTCGGAGTGCATCTGGCTGAGAGACAAGGAAACAGAAGTCTTCTAGAAAATAAGCACGATCTGTAAAACAGGTGTGCATGTAAAACTCAAGTTCTGAACCGAGATTAAATTCTAGTTTGTTTGTTTTAGTATCCAGAAGCCACGAGTTGTTAACTCCTAGGCTCGGTATTATGGAGTTCCCAACCTTTCGCCTTGATTCCATTGTAAATACCTTAAATCTGGGAGAAATGTGGCTTTTCTGCCTACCCCCGGGAGTGAACCCGGACCACAAGGAGTTCGTCACCCGCTCACCGCGCAATCCGGTTTAGCCAACTACACTAGAGAACCGGGCACTAAATTCTAGAAGTGGACAAACAACCAGGGCTCTTCGCCAGTGCTTACGTTCGGTGAACGCTAAGAAGAACAGTTATATTAATAACTCTAATCTAGTAGGAAGCAAATATTCACGTACCTTGTTTCCCAAAGGCTGCTGCTGTCTAATCCTGTCTTGTGGTTAAAAAAAAAAAAACACAATAAAAACAATTCAGCATTTAACGCAGCAAGTAACAATATAAGTTACTGCTGGTTTCATGGCGAGCAAATTGTCTAAAAAGGAACAATAAAGTTCAAGGCATTCTTTACAAATAAATACTTAACACGTGAAAGGTCAGAATAAAAAAAATAGCGTTTCAATTCAATAATCTTTCACAAGGAAAATAACAAATCCGGAAAACATCTATATCACATTTTTGGGCACTCATATATTTGTGTGTTTTTACATCAACCAATAATCTTGTTTCGCTTCGCAAAGTTCTGGTGTATCTGCGTTTACCGGCTGTTGAGACTCTTTGACAGATTGGACTCTCCAGCATGTTCGAGACAGACCGCAATTAGAAGCCTCCTCATTTCCAGGAACTGTACGCTGACTTTAGATTTATCAACTAAAACCTAAGTAAAGCTGGCGTAATAATAGATAGTCTCCCGGAGCAACTGTCTTGGAGCGTAGATGCCGACTGATCCAGCAGAACACAGACTGTATACACATCGTACTCTTCATCTCGCTGTACGTCCACACTTTATTCCAAATTGAAAGAAACTTGCATCTGATGTTTCTGTTTCAACGAATAATGCATCTCCCATCGGCATACGTCCATGTATAGCCTTCAGAATATCTGCCTTATCCATTATGAGTGTTTCTGCAACTGCAATTTTTTAAAGCCAAAATAGCCGATCATTCCTTGCCTTGCACTCCTGTATGTCCTAGAGAGTGACGCTGTATATCCAAGTAAGTCCCTGCAACGTTAACGTGCTGCTGCTTTTTAATCGAGTAACTCGTCTCTGGCGATCAATTAAATCATCACACAATCCAAGTCTATTCAACCACCAACACAGTAGCGGCGGTATTTCGCTCGCAGAGGCGGAAATCACGGTACAAATAGAGAACGAACACAATAAAACAATCGCGTCGCGAATTAGCACCTTCAAAAAGTCCCCTATCGTCACATCATGCATGTCAACACACGTCTGCTTGACACACTATCCCACTGCAACACACTCCGGCTTGATATGCCGTGGGCCCGATCCATCATTCTCAGGTCAAACGAGATAACAAAATAGGTCAATAGATTCATAACCCAACAAAGCCATTTTCAAGCAGAAAGAGTGTTAGGTTTACAATCTGTGCCAATGCATCCCAACGATTGTTCATGTGTTGAATGTTGTGTAGGACAGTCTTCTCGAGTTTCTCTCTAGGCTCTGGCGAAATGAGTCCTAACAGAGATAACATATTTATGTCCCAAGTGTCAGCACCGTTTTGTAACAGCCATTTCTGACGTCCCTAGTTTTTTTCTCGAGAAATGAAACTCACAGGGAGTGATTAGCACTCGGAGAATACAACAGAAAGAGAATACAAGAGAAAGAAACATAATTAAATTTGCATTCATCTGTGACTAGGCACTGTTTTCTAACACTTGTTCCTACCATTCCTATGTGTTTTTAACAGAAATGATAAAACTCACAGGAGATGAATGGCAGAATCTTAGGGACATAAATAGGAATAAGTCTGGTTTCATTTATGAGTCGGATCCGCTCTAGCGCAGTGGCTAGATCCTTATATATTAACCTGAAGTTACAGGGTTCTAGCCCACACCAAGACACATTTCTGTCACAACTGTATTTAAAGCAATGTTTCCCCGATGTGAATTTGGACAAAGAAGACACAAACAATTGACTGCACAATTTATTACCTGGCATATTTCGCTGTATCTCGTCAGGTGCATACTACAGAAACAAGTAGGGATGTACCGAATATTCGCTTCGTATTCGCTTCGGGGCCGAATAAAGGACCTAATAACTATTCGGTATTCGGCCGAATAGTTGCGGTCTGGCCGAATACGAATAGTGGTTACCTTACTCCCGTTTCTGCATTCACTGTGACGGACTGAAATAACTCTCTCATTAACACAATAGTTGCTATTGCCTAAGTCTGTCGTAGCGGGGGAAACTGCGACCCGGTTGCGTGGTACAAACTGCATAAAATGCCAACCGCAGTGTGTGTGTGTGTGTGTGCGTGTGTCTGTGTGTGTGTGAGAGAGAGAGAGAGAGAGAGAGAGAGAATGAGAGACATAGAGATCATGCATTTTTCGTTCTTTCAGGGTGTCTTCGCGCAAATCAAATTTGAAGATACTGCTTACGAGAAAATGAAGGTCCGTTTAAATTACATCGAACGAACGGCCGAGCGAACGATGGTTTTGAAAGAGGCGGGAGCCCGAAGACAACTAATCACAGACATCAGAAGGAGACAGTCGTCATTTTTCAGCCATGTTATGAGAAGAGGGAAAATGGAACATTTGATGACCACTGGAAAGATCTGTGGAAGGAGGGATAGAGGAAGACAACGACAGAAGATTCTTGACAGTCTTGCTGCATGGCATGGAGGTGTGTCAGCACACGAACTGATACATGCTGCAGGGGATAGTAGATTGTGGAGTGGCATGATCGCCCACGCCAGTCGGCAAGGCACCTGATGATGATGATGATACACTATTCGTATTCGGCCGAATAGTGAAAAAAAAACTATTCGGTACAGCCCTAGTAACAAGTGATAAAAATGAAGCAAATAGCTGAATCCTAGAAACTGAAACACAAACAAATTCGAGTACATTCTCTGCTTCCTTTCTAAATGTTTCCACTTCGTCAAGTAAATACAACTGTATTTACCACACCTGCGGGTGGGCGGTGGAGCTGGAAGACATGTTTATTGAAGCGGCATGGCAAGTACAGTCGCCATGGACTAAAGAAGATAGGATTTTATTGTCCCGACAGAAATAAAAATAAAACAATAACCTTATCAACGATTTCAACCTTGGCTTCCCGAACGTCAGCCTAGGGTTCTTAACTGTTTTGCCAGCCGCCCTTTCCCTGATCTACCCAGAAAAAAATGGGTATGATGAAGTGTCTTGGGAAGTAAAGGCGACAGGTGTGCTGTTGACCATGTGACCAAGCCATCTTGGCGTTATCGTATCTTCATTCTGGCTGATGTATTATTGAAAGATTTGCTGCAGCAAACAGTTACCATTCGTTTACTTCCCTCTACTGTAATGGGGCACGATGTATCTTCTTCACAGTTTACGTTTTCATTCTGTTATCTATGATCTCACCTCGGGTGACTAGCATATTTCCCTAATAGATGCCTGTCGTTAAGCTGTGTGGTAGTTTCAGGGCTAGATGTCTTGCCCTGATTGCACCTGTATCCGTGTGTATTTAGTGAACTCCTAGGGTTGTCATTGCCACCATTTGCTTTGACAGACAATGTGGGCATTCATGTCACCTTTCAGATCTCAGTCATTCTTCTTCTTTCGACGTCTCACCGATACCAGATTACAGCTCGGTAACACTGCTTTCTGTATTTGTTTTGCGCTTCTCGGATGGCTTATGTGATAGATTTGTTAATCTTTTTGCAGGTTTCAGCTACATCATCTTTGCATATCATCTTGGTCTTACTCTCGCCTTCCCCTAAAATGTTCTGCTGTAAAAAGTCTAATATTTTGCTTGGTCCGGCTGCATTCACATTAGATGCAGAACCAACCCCAGCATTTGGGGGGGGGGGGGGGATTTTGTGGTTTTTCTATGCACATTGTACGTTCAGTAGTTTGCCACTGCTAACTAAACGGTCAGCTCTCAGTACCAATGTCGAAACCAATGCAAGACAAATCGTCCGCAGCTGGGATCGCACCCGGCACCAGAATTACGAAGCGCGCTCGCAACGTCTAAGCCACAGACGCCGACTCTCGTAGATGGCTGAACCATTTCACTGTTTGTCTCTCAATACAATCCAGCTGGTCTTATTGCAACTTTCTCTCCAATGCTGGTATTCTTAACCATGTCTCTGCTTGTGTAGTTAGTGAAGTCTCGATCCTTGACACTGTGAATCGATACCGCTGATTATATCCCTCTCAGCCATCGCTTCAGGCCATCAGTCATCATCCCGCTGGGTCTGTCTCTGCCTCTTCCACCAGTGATCTCTCACTATGTTCTCTATGCCTCTCTTCTCATGACATAACCGAAGAACTCACTGTCGTTGTCTTATAGGTGTATACAGTGTTATACTGTCATTAGCCATTCCCAGGAGGTCGCTGTTAGTTACTGGGGCTGCCTGTGGTCTCCGCTGCATGTTTCAGAAACCACAACTCTACTGACCTCAACTTCAAAGGTTGCAAATCCGTCATTTCATAAAGCTTCCTGCTGCTCTATTTGCAGAAAATGTTTGTCTGTGCTCAAACTTCTTATCTATGTTCACACGCCTGTTCCATGTTTGTTTACGCCTCTCCGTGTTTCTCTCTCTCCCCATCTGTTGCTAGTTGCAGAATTCGTGGTCTTTCTGTGGATTGTTATGTTCTGGTCCTTCTTCTTGTGCCTACACTCTCACCCACTGAACATGAGCCCTCAACCAACTCGCTTGATTTATTTCAAGACCTAATCACAGTTGGAGGGTTTCTGGGGTTGAAGCTATTTACTGGATGGGGTACCTAAACACAAACAACCCAACCCTTAATCATCTCTTAGGACATGCTTGTGCAGTCTTACTATTGTCTTCTCCATCATGGGTCCCGGTAATATATAAGCGATTATAATCCTTATACATAATTCTTGCTTACCTCTCAGTCCTAGAATTCACCACAGATTACCAAATAGGACCACACTTCAGACAAAAATTGCAACTGTCAAATTGCTGTCAATGAGAATGAGAATACACGCTAGGCGATTTTTAAAATATCTAGCCAGATTTCTTTAGCAAACTCGGGCCAAATAAGAACGATATAATAACGTAAAATGCACTGACTGATATAAAGTGCTCTAGTATACAACAAGTGGTACATATATTGTGATGGCGTTTTTCTCTTTAGTTAGCTTACAATTTCGCTAGACTCCAGGGGAAATGTGACTTTCACAATCCAAGTGTACATCTTTTCTATCGTCCCCCGTTGTCTGTTAACGGGTATCGATTTATGTACAATGGAGCTCGACCGGCTCTGTAAACTGTCCCCGAATTTGCCTTCTAATTACTCCAGTGTGGCAGAGACTTTTGTTCTGGTGGCAAACATTCCGTGTCGCAAATGGCTGCTCTATTCTTTCTCCACCTACTGAGCAGCACTGGGTTTACAGTCTGATCGATCGATCAGTCTGTCCCACTTTGGCTGCTACCATCCTGATATTAAAACATTTCAGTCTGGACGACAGACCCAAAAGGAAGATCCCAGATACCCCATTCAATTCCCAAAGAAGTTATAATTAGAAGACCTGAAAAGGCCCTACTAGCCAGGTATCACCTGCTGTCTTATAAGGTAAGGACCTGGAGTTTACTGTGTTAGCTCTATATTTGTATCGACCATTCAGTACTCGAGGCCCCTGTTTAGCTTCCGAGGCCCCATAGGGAGCGGGCGGGGGAGGGTTTGAGAGAGGGGGGAGAATAGGTCTACAGTCTACCAACAGCAAGTCGTAACAGTCATAAAATTTTGAGTTTGCTGAAATCTAATATTTTGGACTGAAAGGCGCAGATATCGCAGCCTAGCTCTAAACCACAACAAAACAGGACAACTGGACTGGCCAAAAGCAGAAGAAGAAGAGGAGAAGGAGGAGGAAGAAGAAGATAATGATAATGATCACCCTTCCACAAAGTAGGCAGTATTGGGTTACACTATTAGCTACATATGTTTATAATCCCGTCGGTACGTCACAAATAATACTGTCAATAAAGGGAAGGATTGATTATTTGGTCAATGAAGGGATGGATTATTTGGTCAATAACGGGATGGATTATTTGGTCAATAACGGGATGGATCATTTGGTCAATAACGGGATGGATTATGTGGTCAATAACGGGGTGGATTATGTGGTCAATAACGGGATGGATTATTTGGTTAATAACGGGATGGATTGTGTGGTCTATAAAGTGTGACACAGGATAAAATCAAGTGCAATGAAGTCGATCATCTCGACTTTAACTTTTAACCTGAAAAGATCAGGAGCGTATCAACGCATGTCTGTCTAGGACAGTAGGGTCTACGTGATAATTAGCAGGCTGATACCGCTCCTCTGGTGGTGAGCTACTTTATGATAAAGCAGACGTAGTGAAGGCCCACCTGGATCAAGTGGACAGTGCAACAGGACAGAGTATTCATACACTGAAAGACTAATCCAGCGGAGGTGAGCAGAGGTTTTGGAAGATATTCAACACTGAGGGAACAACAGAGGCCAGGTGTAAATCAGGTTGCAGCTGGCACTATTAAATAGCACATCGACTCTTCATTGGCTGCTGTCGAAGAAGAATGAGCAGCTGTGGGAGTGTCCCAAGTGCAGGGATGACAATTCTTGATTCATTCGAACATTCTAAACAACAAATTCCATCTCAGTCACATAACTTGTCATTGTGATCTCCCCCATCAAACTCCATGTCCACTGTTTCCTTGTGATGTTTACAGTATTTTTTTCTTTCGATTCTGTTTTGTTTTTGATGATTTACTGGGCTCTTGTGTGTGTCCATATGCTGCTGGCCATGTCCCGCTGGCCGCCTATTTCTTCTAACTGGTCGTGGGAGAATAGAGGTCGAAGGGAAACCAGGACAACGTGAATCAAGGGAGGAAATCCAGACGTGAGCTTATTGATTGCCAATGAACGGGCAGAGAAGCTTTTATCTTCTCTATCAGGAGTACAAGGAGAAGCTAGGGGAGATGGGGAGTCCCAGAGAAAGAGCTGGGGAGACGGAGGGGACTGGGGAATGAAGTTTATGGTGAGGGGGAGCCACAAATTAGTCCGAGGCAATATTGCCGATGTTGGATTCAGCTGGTATTTGATTATGTCAAGACTGCCGTATTAAGAGACATCTGAACAGAAAAAACAGGACAGAAGTGTAGAAATAGAAAGGCCGAGGGAGAAGTTTGGCATGGCTAAATATGTCAGCGGAAAGTGTAGACGTAAACAATAAGCAACAATTATATGAAGTCACAAAGGCCGCAACACTGGATAGCCAATCTTGAAGTAGAAGTTATCTGGACAGCAAGCTGTCTGTCTGTCTGACTGTCTGTCTCTCTTACGCTATCTGCCTACATATCGAGCCAGTCAGCCAGTCTCTCTCCACTCCCCTTCCCCACTCACAATCCATCCATCTGTCCGTCCGTATCTATCTATACATCCATCCATTCATATGTCCGTCCGTCCATCCATTGGTCTATACGTTTCGTCCGTCCATATGTTCGACCGAGCGTCCGTCTAATCCATCCATCCATCCACCAATTCACGCATCCATCCATCCATCCACCCACCCACACATCCATCCATCCATCCATCCATCCATCCATCCATCCATCCATCCATCCATCCATCCATCCATCCATCCATCCATCCATCCATCCATTCATCCATCCATCCATCCATCCATCCATCCATTACTCTCTATCTATCTCCTGTCTGTCTGTGCGTCTGTCCGTCCGTCCGTCCGTCTGTCTGTCCGTCCACCCACCCATTCATCCATCCGTCTGTCTGTCAGTCCGCCTGCTGTCTGTCTGTATCTAATCTCCCCAAATAAATAGGGACATGCAGTAGTCAATACAAGGCAGTCATTGTCATATAGAATATTAGTCTGCAAATCGCGGGGTCTAGGGTTCAAAAACTTAGTGAATGATCACAGACAATGTCAGTGTTTGTGTGTATTAAAAATGTGTAAAGACAAGATTATCAACTTCACTGCACTGGGTTTTATCCTATCTGGCTCAGCCTCTCACTCTATTGAACGGATGTTCAGTCACAACTCCATCAACAAGCTCCAAAACTACACCCGGCAACAGAAGCACACAGGTCGACATCTAGTCCACCATCTTCAATGAGCCAGGAAACACGGACTAACAATTTGCCAGGGTGTATGTGTGTAACAAAAAAGATGGGGGTTTAGGGGGGGGGAGGGGTTGTGGGGAGATATTGTGGTACCAGTACTTGTTTGATTTTTCTATTTTATTTTTTATTAGATAATATTGGGAGTAGACGTGGTCTAGCGTTTAGACGCTCGGCTGCGGATCACAAAGTCGTGGGTTCGGTTTCTGTCGAGGGCCGAATTTTTTCTCTCCAAAAATGACTTTGGCTCCCAGGTCGAACCAGCCTTGAGTGGGTACCAGGTACAGTCCTGGGAAGTAAAGGCGGCCGGCGTGATGCTGACCACATCATCCACCAAGTGCCGTTAGTCTATAAAATATAGCGAAATACGCCTGAAAGGCGTGGAAAAGGGTCCTTTACTTCTACTTTTATAGATAATATTTTTAGCGCTATAATAATTAAAGACACTTAATGCAGTGAGTGTTACTATTTGTGGGGAGTATCGACACTATTTTGTGTGTGTGTGTGTGTTACCATTTGTGGGGAGTATCGACACTATTTTGTGTGTGTGTGTGTTACCATTTGTGGGGAGTATCGACACTATTTTGTGTGTGTGTTACCATTTGTGGGGAGTATCGACACTATTTTGTGTGTGTGTGTGTTACCATTTGTGGGGAGTATCGACACTATTTTGTGTGTGTGTGTGTGTGTGTGTGTGTGTGTGTTACCATTTGTGGGGAGTATCGACACTATTTTGTGTGTGTGTATGTGTTACCATTTGTGGGGAGTATGGACACTATTTTGTGTGTGTGTGTGTTACCATTTGTGGGGAGTATCGACACTATTTTGTGTGTGTGTGTGTGTGTGTTACCATTTGTGGGGAGTATCGACACTATTTTTTTTGTGTTACCATTTGTGGGGAGTATCGACACTATTTTGTGTGTGTGTGTGTGTGTGTGTGTGTGTGTTACCATTTGTGGGGAGTATCGACACTATTTTTTTGTGTTACCATTTGTGGGGAGTATCAAAACTTTTTTTTTTTTTGGTTACCATCTGTGGGGAGTATCGAAACTTTTTTTTTTTTTTTTGGTGTTACCATTTGTTGGGGGTGTCGACACCATTTTTGTTTTGTTCTCTGGAGAATACAAGCACTGCCTGTTTCAAACTTCCAGTCTCATGACTGAAGAAAATTACATCAATACAGGTATTCATCATATTTGTCTCGGTTAATTTGTGCGAAATATTTTTACATCATTAAACACTTTTCCTTTTTACTGGCTCTTCTGCACGGGATAATATATTCCACAACGGTGTTAAAAAAGAATTTTACGTTTCCGAGGACCGAATTAATCTTGCGGCGGACTCAATATTCCTCGATCGCTATATTTTTTTCCCCTTTTTAATTGAAGTATAACAAATATATATCCGAGGTTTTTGCAGGCCAAATAAAGCTTTCAGCGGGTGGAATAAATTCTTTGGCAGGAATTAATCTTGTGGCGAGGCGAATCTGACAAACAGGTAATATTTTTATTTATTTATTACCTCTTTAAAAATAGTTATTTCAAGTGTCAGCAGGCCCAGTCAATCCTGTGAAGGGCCGAATATGTCAAAGCCGGCCATAGTTTGGTACATCTGGACGTACACATTCTTCTTCCTCTTTTTCTACTTCACGTTCATTGGCTGTAAACTCCTGCAGAAAAGTTCTGGTTGTTCGTCCACTTCTGGACTTTGGTTCTGCTCCAAAAGTTGAGTTTTGACTGGCACATCTATTTTACAGATGCGGGAGAGACACTTCGGCTTTGAAAGTCAGAGCCCTAATTAGTGTTACAGAAATCTAGGAATTAGTTCCAGAATAGAATCTACAAATATATCTGCAGATCGCCTAAATTTTAAATAAAAATGTCGAGTGAGTAATTAACTTGCTACTCCTCAGACCTAGGAAATGAGGGTGCAGGGTGGTTGGGGGGGGGGGGGGGAAATTGACTTGCTTAGGATGTTCCACTTTCAGCTCAAAATATTTGTAGAATGACCCGTTTTCAGATCACTATTTAGTAGAATACTAGTCTTCAGCTCAAAATTAGTAGAATGTCCCGTCTTCAGCGCAAAATTTAGCAGGACGTTCTGTTTTCAGCTCAAAATTTAGTAGGATGTCCCGTATTCAGCTCAAAATTTATAGGGTGTCCCGTCTTCAGCTTAAAATGTAGCAGGATGTCCCGTTTTCAGCTGGAGACATTATGGCCTCCCTACTGTATAACCTACCTACGCGGGGCGGAACAACAGTAACACGAGGTAATGATTTGTCATAAAGGCCATACGTCACTTGTCACTCAATGAACCCGGGAACAGAACACATCGCTGCAGCTCGGACAGGATAGCAATAAACCAGCAAACAATAAATAGCACTATCCGAAAGCCTAGCGTAACAATGCACTTAGCCACATAACAAACAACACGCCAACGTCAACACACAATGAAAATACCAGCAGGAGAATCCGCACAAGGACACACACACACACATACACCCAGCGACAACAGAGAATATCGGCAGATCGATACTGGCCGGTACAGAAGTGTCCCCAGTCGATAAACCCACGCGGTCTAGCTCACTCACTCACCCCCATCTATTTCCCTATTAAGAAAGCGACACCGTACCACGCGAGTCGCCAACAGCACAGCTGATTACGGCATATTTACTATCCGGCATTGCCCCCTCTCTCCATGTATCTGGAGAAGATCCTATCGAAACCTTATTGAGGACGTCGTCTGGACCGCAAACAGACGGACCCAACAGATAGTCGATACCACTGTGTCCACAGCATATCATATTTTCTTAGAACTTGCTCGTTTGTATCACTGCCCGTTCAAACACATTCAAGAACTTATTTATTTCATCTGCCTCAGGAATATCTTCATCTATGCTGCAATCTCACTCGACAACATTTGATATCTCTTACTGTCTCACGAGGGTGAGGTAGGGATGTGTACTCTTTCCTCTCTTATTTAATATACACATAGACATCATTTCAAGAGAAGCCAGATTTAAAGCAGTAGACCCAGAAACTGAGAAAGTTTACGGAGGAAGAATTAGATCCGCACACAATAAACCAGGCAGACGATCAGCGCCTGTTCTTCAATAAGGGCAACAGACTGCAAGAACATCTGAACAGGCTAAGTGCCACATGTAGAAGACATCACATGAACATAAATACTATTAACACTGCAGTAATGCTGGTCAGCAGAATTCATAGTCCGTTTAATTTCGGGTTGAATGGTACTTGTTGAAGCAAGCTCAAGAATTTCAATATCTAGGAAGTATATTTTCGGAGAGTCGGCCCTGTGGCTAAGTCGATGCCGGGTTCGATCCCAGCTGCGGGCCATGAGCCTTGTGTTGATTTCGACAGTGGTACCAAGAAAGCCGACCGTCCAGATGGCAATGGCAAACTACTAGACGTAAATTTGTCTAGAAAAACCACACAACAGCCAGGGGATGTTGGGGTTGGTTCTGCAACGCCCTGTAAAGGATATGCAACTAACCTATATTTTCGGAGACCGGAAGAATAGATCGGGAAATAGAAAAAAAAGATGCCAACCAGCCATTGCACGTATATACCAACTGACACCGTTATTAAGGCATCCAAACATAAGTATTAGCGCCAAGAAACAGACTATAAACAGCATATTTATACCAGCACTGTGTTACCAGTGTCAGGCTTAAGCGTTATCAAAGGCTAACCTACGTAAAACTAACACCCGTGGAATGAGATGCTTGAGAGAAGCCGCCAGCTTAACTGTTAGAGATAATGTTAGAAATGATATATCAGTTATACTGTAAGAACAACAAGATGCAGCAAATTCACTGAGAAACAAAAGATAAAATGGTTTGGTTATCTAGTAAGAATACAACCAGAATAACTGCCAAAACAGACGCCTCATGTGAAAAGATCTTAAATGAAATCAAGAGGCAGAACAAGTTTTATATGCACCGATGACATTAAAAAGCTTCTAAATTGACACAAAATGACAATAATTACTGCACATCATGCAATGGATCGCAAACTGTTCCTCCCGCAACGCTTAACGACAAAAGTGGAAACTGACGATGATGATGATTGTTTTACAATTCAATAATCTTACTTCTGTTACCACCTAAATGAAGGATTTGGCTATCTAGGTTACTGTCTAACTAAACAACTTATTAATATTCTGATCTGCGCTGAAACTATCAACGACTATTGTTATTTGTACTGAGTCTATTCAACAATCATCATCATTATCACGTGCCTTGCTAGCTGGCGTAGGCGTTGATACATCTCCACAATCTCGGTCTTTGGTGTTCTAGATAATTTAACAATGCACAACCTTATCTGTACTGTGTCCGATTAACCAAGGCCTCCCCCAGATAGGGCCAAGCATACTTCCGCTCAGTTGTAAGCCCTAGGCGAACAGAATGTGTTATTTTTCAAAGTGGAACTGATTTTTACGTGTGTAGTTAGTTACACTGCTTTCTATTTACATTTCCGAAATATAATGTACTATGTCTTCAAAATGTTCTGTACCCAAGTGTCGCTTGAGTTATGATTATTCAAGTCGATATGTGAGTGTGTTTAAATTTGCTTCGGGTTCTCTTTTAAGAGAAAGATGGCTGAATAAAATTCCAGGAAAAATTGGACTCCTGGGAAAACCAGTGTAGTATGTGTGAAACATTTTCGTACGTCAGATATTATTGTTTCTGATAAATACACAGACAAATCTGAAGTTGAGCATTTACTCCTAAGAAAGAATCCTGCTTTAAAAAAAAAAAAAATGCTTATCCAACTATCTGTCCAGATCTTCCATCTTATTTATCGGTTAAAGTACCAGTCTCTCGCAAAATTCCAGAGGAACATGTATCGCATATTAATCGTCATTATGACTTAAAGTAAATGAATGGCTCTCCTTAGATATCATTACAGATTTCTAAGATCTGCAGTCACAGATGAAAATAAAAAATGGAAATAAACTTCTGTAGATGGAGCCTTAGCATGTATTCTTTTGTATGTCATTAGCATACAGTCTGTCTCTGTGCCTCATGTGCTGGTCAGAACAGTCAACGCAGGCATTCAGACAATCATCTCGTTACTTGATATGGCCGCTTGTATACTTAATTATTAAAGCATACAGAGGTGAAAACTACAGGCGGATTTTTTGTTTAATCTTGATATGACTACAAGTATTTGTTCCAAATAAAAAGGTTAGTGACAGAGACCTTAAATGGATTGTAGACAACAATAAACTTGTGAGATAGTCACAGCTTTAAAATCTTGTAATCCACTACAATGCCTGGGACTGTAGTACAATTCAATGCTAAAAAATCTTCACAGATTTAATTAAAGAAGCAGCAAGCATTTCACAAAAATGCTGCAGAACAACAATCGACTTCTACTGGGACAGCTGATAAAGCAACAAAAATAAACTTTCTTGCAGAGCAGCTGCAACGGTTAACCTGGTTAAAAAACAAGAAGTGCTATAGTTGTAGCAACTATGTTTTACTTTTATGCTGTTTACGAAATCCCCAGCATGTTACCGGGATATAAGAAATTATTGTATGTTGTGCCTATTCCATTAAAGAATACTATAAAATTTAACTTCACAATTTTCATTGTCTACACATACTGGCAGCATCTCACAGTATTTGAAACGGAAACAAAACAAAGTGACTAGCTAGCAACAGGGAGAATTCAAAAGATTGTAAGTAAGAAACAACAATATCGGAAATTATGTTAACAGTGGGCTCCACAGATTTCACACAAATGCAGACGTAATAAAAGCGGCGAACACTTGATTTAGTGAGCAACCGAAATTCTTTTACTGCGGACGGCATTGGCCGCCTACCTAAGCAATAAAATGTCTGAATGCCTTCGCCGTTTTTTTTTTTCTGTCCAGCACATGAGCTATAATTCATTCAAAATGAATGGTTTGTTTAATCATGCCACACCTGTTATGTTTTTTTCATACTTTTCTAATAAAGCAACTCAAAGGGGTTTCAAACAACTATCTAACCTCTACCTGAAACTTTTTTTTTTATAAACGTCATTACTGAGTTTTGAACCATGTCCACTACTGCGTCAAGCAAGCCCACAATCTGCCTCATGATAGCGGATTCTGTCCCCTGTAATCACCGCGTCAAATTCTGGAATAAGAATAAAGCCTAGAAGTGGACGAACAACCAGCATTTTCCTCAGGAGTTTACAGCCGGTGAAAGCAAAAAATAAAACTACCCCAAGAAACCACACTGGAAAATCTAACAGCCTTAGATTTTCCCCTCTGAATTTTTCAGGCAGACTGACAACCTTAGCCCTTTCACCGGGCTCTCTCTCTCTCTTTCTCTCTCTATCTCTCTCTCTCCTTCTTTCTCTCTCTCTCTCTCTCTCTCTCTCTCTCTCTCTCTCTCTCTCTCTCTCTCTCTCTCTCGCTCTCTCTCTCATACAAAAATCGTTCTTGGGACCAGGCTGACTGAATCAATGATCAAAAGCATACTTTGTCAGGCACAGAAATAGACCTCGTCTTAAAAGGTTTTCTAAAGCCGAGATGCCCCCTGGAGTCAGAAATATTCTTCTCAAGAGGATTTAGCTCACAGCCTCACAAGGAGTACCCAATGTCAAATTCGGTACGTCGAAGGCATTGATAACCTACCATTTTGTAAGCAGGGACAACAACAACAACAAGCCTCCCTGACCAGAGATCTAAAAAAAAAAAAAAAACTCGTGTATAGAACGGGGACCAGGGAAGATAGAGAGGTGAAAAGTACAGGTTAATTCATTTGTTTTTCAAACAGCAAAGGAAACAGCAGAAACTACAGGTGAAGTATTGGAAATAGCCAAGGATATAGAGTAAACTACAGGTGAAGTAATAAAAATAGCCAAGAATACAGAGTAAACTACAGGTGAAGTAATATAAATAGCCAAGGATACACAGTAAACTACAGGTGAAGTAATAAAAATAGCCAAGGATACACAGTAAACTACAGGTGAAGTAATAAAACATAGCCAAGGATACACAGTAAACTACAGGTGAAGTAATAAAACATAGCCAAGGATACACTGTAAACTACAGGTGAAGTAATAAAACATAGCCAAGGATACACAGTAAAATACAGGTGAAGTAATAAAAATAGTCAAGAATACACAGTAAACTACAGGTGAAGTAATAAAAATAGCCAAGGATACACAGTAAACTACAGGTGAAGTAATAAAAAAATCCAAGAATACAGAGTAAACTACAGGTGAAAGAGTGAAAATAGTCAAGAATACACAGTAAACTACAGGTAAAGTAATAAAACATAGCCAAGGATACACAGTAAACTACAGGTGAAGTAATAAAACATAGCCAAGGATACACAGTAAACTACAGGTAAAGTAATAAAACATAGTCAAGAATACACAGTAAACTACAGGTAAAGTAATAAAAATAGCCAAGGATACACAGTAAACTACAGGTGAAGTAATAAAACATAGCCAAGGATACACAAGAAACTACAGGTAAAGTAATAAAACATAGTCAAGAATACACAGTAAACTACAGGTAAAGTAATAAAAATAGCCAAGGATACACAGTAAACTACAGGCGAAGTAATAAAAAAATCCAAGAATACAGAGTAAACTACAGGTGAAGGAGTGAAAATAGTCAAGAATACACAGTAAACTACAGGTGAAGTAATAAAAATAGCCAAGAATACACAGTAAACTACAGGTAAAGTAATAAAACATAGCCAAGGATACACAGTAAAATACAGGTGAAGTAATAAAACATAGCCAAGGATACACAGTAAACTACAGGTGAAGTAATAAAACATAGCCAAGGATACACAGTAAACTACAGGTGAAGTAATAACAATAGTCAAGAATACACAGTAAACTACAGGTGAAGTAATAAATATAGCCAAGAATACACAGTAAACTACAGGTGAAGTAATAAATATAGCCAAGGATACACAGTAAACTACAGATGAAGTAATAAAACATAGCCAAGGACACACAGTAAACTACAGGTGAAGTAATAAAAATAGACAAGGATACACAGTAAACTACAGGTGAAGTAATAAAACATAGCCAAAGACGCACAGTAAACTACAGGTGAAGTAATAAAACATAGCCAAGGACACACAGTAAACTACAGGTGAAGTAATAAAACATAGCCAAGAATACAGAGTAAACTACAGG